>VXBQ01015095.1:1110323-1247591 GCA_013400175.1 Phainopepla nitens | reverse complement strand
AATCACTAAACATTTTCTATTTCAAAACAGATTTCATCTTCCTTAGAAAGTAATACTGCCTCCAGCCATGTGTAACTTATTTTTTATCCAACAGAGTATATGGGCTTATAACTAGATCCTGATAGGAACCCAGGTTTAAAACATTATTCACAGCAGGTTATTTGATCTTTATTTGCTGAATGCACTCAGCTGAATCCCTATCTCCAAACAATATGAGAAATAAAATGCCGGGCATGCTTCATTGGCCAGCCAGCTCATCTTGATTTGCAGAGATGGCTACATCCCTCTCAGCAGTTTCAGAGATGTGCCGTACCCCAGGCCCTAAGAGGCAGTTTTCCCTTCCTCTTCCCCCACCCAAACACTTATCATTTCTTGTTTTTCTCCTTCCCCTCATTAGAAGCTTTAGAGAAAAATCCTTCAGACCAGACCTTTCCTCTCCCTTCACCATGATTTCTGGGAAATTGTTCTTCACACTGCGTATTTGCGGATACTCATACAAAATCATTTGCCATCTGCTGTTGTGCAGAAGGTCAGATGCTGATAACCTGCTCAGGAAGCCACAGGGTTTGGTGATGAGACTGGTCACCTGTGGAAAGGTGGGTTGGAGGAGCCTCCGAGACTCTGGCAAAATTACTGATACTTCATTGTATTAATAGAACTGCTGTGACACATCTCAGTGCTGACCTTGTCTCTCCCACACCGACTTTGCTGCAGCTTCAAGCTGTGTCACAGTTAAAGGTGGACTTGGACATGACAGGTCACCACTGGGATTGCTTTTTTCAGGAAAACCCCTGATGACTACAAACTGGATTAATTGCCAAGCAGGATGGATAAGGCTTTGCTGTCCTGAAAGGGAAGCCAGAGCAGCTCGGGGAGAGAGGCCAAGCTGCACACAAGGAGGTCAGGTTCTTCATTCCCTTTGACTTTTGATCAGATATGCCTTTGAAAATCCTCTCTCACATATCCTAAAATAAAAGTCTCCAGCTTCCAGGCCAGAGCCCAAGCACAAAATATACTTCAGAAACTTCAGCATGGAGGGTTCTGCTGTAGCAGGGCTCTGGGAATAGCAAGTCCTTGGTGGACATCTCTGAATCAGGATGGTGTCATTAAACTGGCCAGCTTTCTGCCCTGCTATTGCAGATACTGCAGGACAGGGCCCCTTCTCACATGAATATCTATAGCTCTAATGTTTCCTTCCCTGGGATGTGTTTCAAAGCCTGTCTGCCCATCACTGCTACCTCCTCCTGCTTCCCTTTCAAGACATGTCAGGAGGCCATCCTGCTGCCAGGCAGTGTGTAGTTTATGCTCATTTTCCCTGGGTAAGGGCAGAGCAGTGTCACTGACCCAGCTGAATGTTTCTTCACAAAAACACGAATTAAAACCACCCCCTGCTGTCAGTAACCAACTCGCTGTGCCGTGTGGAGGATTTGTCCCTGTCCTCGTCCCCGTACAGCCTGGGAGTGTCACCGAGGGCATGTGGATGTGGCAGCAGCTGGGACAGCTCAGCCTGGGCTTGGTGGTCTGAGGGCAAGCACTCAGGTTCTGTGTGGTTCACTGGGGAGGGAGGGGGAGATCTGAGGAGGCGAGAATTAAATGTCTCACTTCTCTTTCCCGGTAATTAACCCTGGAAAAGAGAAGAGGAAAAAAGAAACAGAAACCAGTCAGAGATGCAGCTTTGCATGGCTGGATTAGAGTTACAGTTGGCCTATCCCCTTGGGAGCACTACTCTACTATTAATAAAAAGATAAACAAGCTCTTTTATTTATTTATTTATTTTCCCTTCTCTCCCCAAGCCCTTTGATTTCTCTTTTCCTGCTTGAGGGGGTCCTGCTCCCTTCCCTCAGCTCTGCATAAGGGAATGTTTGCAGAGGCAATGTTTGCAAGAGGCTGCCTGAGAAAGACAAAAATCAAGGGTGAAGAGAGTGTGAGGAAGAAGAAAGTGGGTGAAAATTATTTTAACCATTTCTAGCAATCACATCTCCTCTTGGGACTGGCAGAAGCGATGCCCTTTGTTTATTCCTCTTGCACTGATGCAGCTGCAGGTGTCATTCCCACAGGCTTCCTCCAGCTCCCTGAGGACACCCCATCCTGGCAGGTACCTGTCTCTCCATCTCCCCCCCTGGGGGCAGCTGTCTGGAGCCCCTTGCTGAGACAGAGACAGCCTGCTGGCTTCACTGGGTCCGTGTGGGAATAGGGGCTGTCAGGCAGGGAGTGGAGGGGAGAGTTACCCACTGAGAAAAAGCTAATTGCTGCTCTCAGGCAAGGGGCTGTTTGCATCTAAACCATCAGCAGAGTGCAACCGATCTCAGGCAGCTCAGAGGAAAAACACATCAGGTTATTTGCTTTAGAAGGGATACTTGCCAATTTTGTGGGCAGAAATAGGTATGGATTAAACTGTGGTAATTCTGTGGTAATTCTTTATACAAATTAGGCATTCAACTGAGTCTGAATTTTAAACACTCATCTTAAAAAAAATAAGTGCCTGAAAAATACGTCCTAAAGCTTCAGAATAAGTGATGAAAAATATTTTCCAGGCTTCTCCTTTGAGCCTTAGGATGGGAAAAAGGTAGATTAAATGGCATACACACACACTTATATGCATTTTTGGGGGATCATCTCATCAGTACCTCCAGACTTGATCTGAGAAAAGTTTGATGGCTGAAGGGACATGAATGATTTGAGGAAGTTCAGGGCTTACTGTGTTAGTGTTTATTGCTCCAGAAGCACTCAGACTTTGAGCAACAAGCATCAGTCATCAGCATGGGGATGCCCATGGCACGAGTTCTCCCTGTGCTCTGCATGTCCCCTTGGAGAGGTTGCAGAAGAGGAGGAGGAGATGCCTCAGTGCTGCCATGGCGTCACTCACACTGCTCATGCAATCCCCCTTGCCCAGCCTGAGCACCAGCCTGACGTGCTTTCTGCTGCTAAAATCAGAGTTGTAGGGCAGTAAGGAATGGAGAATCAGGAAACTGAACTGCCAAAGCACTGCAGTATATTCCTATATCCCAGGTTCTCAACCCAGACACAAGGCCAAGCTTCCTCAGGGACCTTTGTCTCCTAAATCATCCATCCCTCCAGTCTTTCCATCAGTGTGTTGAATTTTCTTTAAAAGTTTTGTAAATAAAAGCCCTTTTTGCCTTCTTTTTCTTTTTCTTTTTCTTTTTCTTTTTCTTTTTCTTTTTCTTTTTCTTTTTCTTTTTCTTTTTCTTTTTCTTTTTCTTTTTCTTTTTTTTAAACCTCAGCAAGCATGGGGCAGGGAAGTGAGAGCAGAGGCCGGCACTGCCGTCAGGTGTTAATGGCCACATTAGCTGGGAAGGGGCAGCCAAAGCAGGATGTGTAAAACCCCACCCAGGCTGCCCTTTAATTTGCTGTTACATGGAGTGGAAGATTTGAAAGCGTATTTCTGGGTAATTAATTCAAAGAGTCATTCTAATGGCTAATGCTGTCAGTTTTGACTGCAAGGGAGGTCTGGGGCTGGAGCAGGCAGTGAAGGGAAAGGAAAATGCTTGGAGGTCACAGGCAGATGTTAAAATATTTTGACAGCCCACATCCAAGAGGCTAACTTAATGAAAGCCTTTGGCCAGCACCTTCCAAGAGGTCTGAAACTGAATCCATTTATTTTTCTCCAGAATAGCATGCATGGCTTGGACCGTGGCTTGTCCATAAATCACCATTCTCCATTTGGTCAGCAACACCATCAATCATTCTCAGAGCCCACCAGCCTGCTCTCTGTGCCACTGCAGAAACACCAGTGAGAGGGATTTGGTGTCTCTTGAATTTAACTCGTCAATTTTCAGTGACACGCAGGATAAGCTCTGCCTTTATCTCTACCGATTATTAAAGCCAGCGAGCAAAGGTCCTGCACCTGTGTATGGAAATATAACTGCTCCATGGTGCTGGGAAATGAAATTAGGAAGCTCTATTCATGCTGTTATCTTGCTTGGAAGGATTTAATCAAACCACTGCAGTGCTGAGGAGGATGTCCACAGCCTGGGAGTTTGGTTCCTCCTGAACTGCATATCCCTGTGGCATTTGCTGAACTCTTCCAGCCCACCCCAGCGGGCTTGGAGTCGAGTAGCATTTGCAAAGGATTTGCTGGGCACCGTTCTGCTGAAGTTTTTCAAAAGATTTCACCAGGAAGCTGGAAAGGCACAGCTCCTGGCAGTCGTGTTCACTTCCTTTCACTGATTTTTTTTTTGTGCTTCAGAGAGCACTTGGAGTAAAGACACAGGGAATGAAAACTTGTCAATGTGGAAAATAACTGGGAGAATACTTGATTCACATGTATATTTTGAAATAAGGTTTGGGTGAAGTCTCCTCCTTTTGACCACCTTTGGCTGTTTCCAGAAATTAATTCAGTTCCTGCTATGCATCAGATCATCACTTCAGCATCTACCATTGCTATACTTCTTATAACAGAATGTGTTCATAAATTGGTCCATCCTTCATTTCATGTGCTTAACTTTTGTGCAGGACTGTAATGCATGGAAAAATCTTTTTCCAGCCCAGACCTGGGGTGGCTGCACTTCAGGATGGGTGAAAGGATGCTTGCAGATTCAGTCATAAACACTGATTAGACCAAAGCTGGAAGAGTTCCAACCTAATTCATTGCATTCATTTTATTCAGCTGTCTAAAAAGCACAAGAGACAGACATCCACATGTAGACATGGATATCTACAGTGTTACAGGTGCCAGTATGTGTGGTACATGCCAACACAGAATTTAGAGCAGAGGCTCACTATCCTGGGGCTTCTGGAGTTTGAGTACTGGGCTTGTAGCTGATGGCACAAGACACCACCTTCTTTTGCATGTGTTCTCAGGAATTGTGCATCACTGAAACCCAAGCACTAGAGATGTGCAAATCCATCTACCAAGCAGATGCACAATTGCACCCTTGGTTTATAAGCAGACCCTGTCACTCCAGCGAGTATTTGGTGCTGCTCTGCTGGCTGATCAGCTGTATTTGGACATGCACCTGGACTTACTGCAGGTAAGCAGGGCTAAACTAAGGAAAAGTGTTTTGAGTCCAAAAGTGTCTAGGACTCCTGGTCATGGCAATATCATTTATTTATTTATTCCAGTTCTGCTGCATACGTGCACCCAGTCTGTCTGAACACATTTTTAATTAGCAGTCCACCAGGATGGCCAAGGAATCTACATACACACACACTTAAACCACTGCTTGCACAATATCCTCCTCCAGCACTCCAGGAAAATCGTAAGTAGCATTCCCAGATCAGCAGCAGTCATCAGCCCCTCTTTGCCACAGTAAAGTGCTCTCACCCCCTGTCCCAACCGAGGGATGCAGGACAGACAAGGCAGATGCCCCCTTCACGTCCCCCTCTGAGCACCCGCCTAAGTTCCCTCATCCCCTGTGTAAGGAGGGCACTGTCAGGGTGTTTGGCACTTTCTGCCTCATTGCCTGGCACAAGCTGCCCTTTCTTCAAGCTCTGCTGCTGCTGAGCCCTGCACAGAAGGTGGCTCCAGCAGCCCTTGCCAGCCCCTCCGATATTTTTGACACTGAGCACTGCCTCAGCAATAAGACCACGGTGCTTGGGAGGGAGTGGGAACAGCTCTGCTCTCCCCTAGACTGAGCTTGCTCTCACTGGTAATAGAGATTTCTCTTCAGCACTTCATTGTTAAGGAGCATGGGAGAGCTGTGAAAGATCTTTCCTTCCATGTTCTTTCTTCTCCATTCCTGCGAAGCCAGAGAAAACTTGCCTTGCTGAAGGAAGGTGTGAAAGCACATGGCAGGTTCTGCAAGTGTCCATTAAGCTCATCAGGTACACCCTGTTCTGTGTTAACTCACATCCAAGCTTTCCAAGGCAATGGTGTCAGTGCAGATACTGTCAAGCAGAAGCTCCCCAGGATCAGAGCCAGGCTAGCAAAGCTGGGTTTTACTGATAGGGGGAGCAGGACAAGAAGGGCAACTTTGATTCATTGCAGCCCCCAAATATTTCTGGGGCTTTGCCTTGTGCTGCAAAAGTCTCTCAGATTTGTTCATTCCTGTGAAATTTCTTTCATCCTGGGGAGGATCTCACAGCATCAGCTCCTGAACGACATGAGTTGTGTTACAGCTGAGGGCTGCAGAGCATGTCCTCCCATGGTGAGAAGGAATCAAAGAACAAATTAAAGAAACTAGATCAGAGGGGCAGACAGTTACTCTCAGATCACCAAAATCACCCAAACAGCTGCTGGGGGAAGGGGGGCTGTGAGGTGTGCAGAGTCCAGTATTTCATACACACAGCACACTCAATGATCAGCATAAGGGGAAGAGCACTTAGGAATAGAGTTTCAGAATAATTTTAATGTTTTCTTACTAATTTTTAATTTGGATGCTTCTACAGCTGCTTTTCACATTTCATCAGAGTGTGCTAGTCTTTTTGCATTCTTTTTTCCCCCTTGGAGAAACTGAGGCACAGAGCAATGACATGATCTGGCTGGGGCGATCTGACAAAATGTTGTATTTTCCCATATTTTTCCAATCCTGAAAACCCAAAATTTGGGATTTTTTAGCTGCTTTTGGGCAGGCAGGTGAGGGAGGGTAGGTAACAGCAAAAACCGCAACACGGCTATTAACTCCAGTGCCTTCAGAAATAACCCTTTATCCCAGTGCCTGGCAGAGCAGCCCTCCTCACTCGTTAATGTGCTTGCTTAAAACCATTGCCCTTAAACTTCCACCAGTGCTGAAGCTAATGCACTGCCCTTTGCCACCTCGAGTGAGACTGTGCTGTGGAAAGCTCTGCTGGGCTGATTCCTGTCAAGACTGTATAATCAGAGATGGGAAAAACTTGAGAAGTGGCTCTTAGGAGGTACCTCCCGGGCTGAGAGCAACTTCCTTTTATGTTGGAAAAATACAGTGTTTTTCTACTAAGAAAGGAGAAAGTTGCCTGCAAAACTTCTACAACTTGAAAATTACCTCAGGCTGTCTGTGAAATCCTCACACTTTCACAGATGAGAGGATAAAATAACAGATATCTGCTCGGAATGAACAGGGGAAAGGGAGAAAAAGCCACCTCCACTGCTACAACACAAATGCTTTAGAAAGGGCCAGTTTTACTTCACCTTGAGGATGAATAAAATGCTGGTGTTGTCCCAGATCCTAAAAGCAGCTCCTATCCTATGGTAAGAATGACTAATCTCACTTTCTCATGCACACCCTTCATCCTGCTCAGGATGGGTCTGCCAGCCAGTCTTTGTCAAGCCAGCTCTGAGCCAGATCTAAGCAGGTGCAGCTGAGCTGCCTATTGCCCCTCCTGAGATGTGCCCAGATCTGGCAGACACCGGGACAGTGATGGTGCTTTTGGCTGGGGTGAAGAGGTGCAGCATGGTGCCTTTGGAGCAGAGGAAGGGCAGTGTTCCAGTGGCACAACGAGTCCAACAACTGTGATAAAGCCCAGAGATCCCATTTAAAACTGAAATTCAAATGGACCTTGTCTTCATAAGGGTCTGATCTTAACCCTATGCCACAAAACCACCAAATCCCAAACATGTCAGTTCATCTGTGGTAGCAGTGAGGTTGCTTGAGCAACATTCACTCTTTGGGATGGTGAGCTTGGACTGAGGGACTGAGCTTGGAAAGCCACATCTGCACGGGGGAGTCATGCTGCAGGTGATGTGCCAGGACTGGTCACTGGGGCTGGGGGAATGGGCTGCAGGTCAGGAAGGAGGTTCCTGGAACTGCTTCCCAAGGGACTGGGAAATGGGAAAACAGTGGAGCACAGGCTGGCATGATGCCATGCTGGCAAAGCTCTCTGGAGTTCTGGGGAATGGAGAAGCAGAGAATGATTTTGGCCAGGCTTCAGCATCTGCTAGAAGTGGTGTGCATGTGTGAGGGCTGGATAACCAAGGCTTTGGCAGGTGGAGGGATAAAAAGGAGCTTTTCTGTTGTGTTGCAAAACCTAAAACTTCATGAGGGAAAAATATGCATGAGTCAAATTAAACCAGTGCATTTGCATGAGGAAGGATTCAAATCCCTGAAAAAAAACATAATTCAGGGGGTAACTTGAAGTTCCACATTTGCACTGAAACAAATAATTCAGAATGTTTATCCCTGATTAATTTAAAACTCTCTTTCAATTTGATTCCTTTCTAAATGAAAAATGCCATTTTGAAACAATACAGTTTCTCTCAAAAATAACTTCAAAATGAAACGCTGCAATATGTCCAAATATTTGTTTCCTTTTAAAGCAGTTGAAATGCAGTATGTCACACTTGCCTACAGCTTTGCCCTGACCTTTTTATTCAACCTAAATAATTTTCTCAGTGTAACCTGAGCAGCTTTCGCTCCCTTGAAGTTTTGCTTTTTGGGATGAATTTACAATTTACTGAAAGAATATCTTTTCAGTTTTGCTTTAGTCTGAAGTATATTAGCAGAGCTGTTTTGGAGAAGGAAATACTCAGTTTTGTTCCTGCTGTTAAAACTGCTGATGGTCTCCATTAACAAACCATCACTTTCATAAGACATGGGCTCATCTGAAAGTGTATAGAAGAGAAGACCTGAAAACAGAGCTGAGGAATAATAAAAGAAAAAAAATAACTGCACAAAAAGGCTACTTACATTTATGGGATCTTTTAAAATAGCATTTGGATGGAAAGCTGATTCCTCATTTTTGTCCATGCTGGTATTTTTCTCAGGCTATCTCAAATTTCAGGAGTTAAGAAAAACCACCATATATGCCAAAGAAATGCAATACAATCTGATTTCACTTCTTTCTCTCATGCCTGAATGTGCTCATTTTTGCTTACAAAAGGAAAGACACAAAAGAATTGTAAGAAAAGGAATCAGATGGTGCCGCCCGATACTGTTTCACAGCTAAAACGTGAAAACAAGACTAGCTTCTTCTACTGACACTCAGGTCTCAAAAAAAGGGTTATTATTCTCTTTAAAGGGAATTCTCTTAAAGGGAAATTGCTCCGAGTTTAATCAAAAGCAGCATTTATTATAAGTTAGCAGGGCGGTTGCCACCCTCTGCTGAGAGCGCTGCTGGCAGAGGGAGGCTGCAGAGGCACTGTGCCTTCTGCCCAGCTCCTGAGCAGCACCAGCTCCCAGATTCCCTCTCTGGGTCTCCTACTGTGCTGCACTCTTAGCAAATGGAGTCTGAGATGGGACCTACTTGTTGTGGGTTCATGGGATGGTGCACAACCTTGATTTTTCAAGATTTCTCTTGATTTCTCAAGAAATTTCAAGGTCACCTGTGTGCTGAATGGTGCACCTCAGGCAGCACAACGAAAGGAGTCCATGGACACCTGAAGGCAGCAGTCACCCAGCACTGGTATCACCCCTCCTGCAAGGCGATCCAAACTCACCCCACCTCCAACTCCCTGCTCAAATTCTAGACCCAGCTTGTGAGAGACAGTGAGACAGCACACAGTGTGCTACAAAACCTGTACCAGGATCTCTGTTCCTCTCAGGGGTCTCAGGAATGAGGAAAACAAATGGTGTTTTGAGGCTTGCAATTGTTACACCCCTATAAACAGTTTCACCTCCTCCTGTGTCTGAGTTTCGGGATATTTGGCACAGTGTATAAGCACAGATAGATTCACCCTCTCCCTCCCAGTAAATGATTTTCAAAGGACGAAATCTCTCTCATGGCTCTTTAGGGAAGGTTTCTTTCCTCTTTCTGCCTTGCTATTGTCTTCTTTGCCATCCAGAATTTCACAGCTTTCTGCATTGTTCAGGTCAGGATGAAGGCCAAGAGCAGCTGTGGTCCTAAAATCATCCAGTCTGAAAGCTTTGTGCCTTTGTCATATGCTGGCAAAATAACATCTTAGCACAAGTGGAAATGGAAGTGGAAGGAGAAACACATGGAAACGATTGTTATTTTTAATTTCTGCCTCAGCAAACAGCCACTTGCAGCACTTAGTGTCTGTCACATCAGAAAAACTCTACCTCAGTTCCCCATAATCAAACACCAGCCTTGCTAATGGGTTCAGATAACTGGACCTGCAATTGCAGGCTCTCGTGTGGTTTCTGCCATGGATAAGTCTCCTGCTGGCTTTTATCCTCAAATCTCAAGCAGAAGTTAAAAGAAAGAAAAACTTGCTGCAGAATGTTCTCGGCCAGAGCTGGCAGGTCTCTCACACCCAGGCCAAAGGGGCAGCTGCTCCTTCACTTCACAGAGCCAGCTGCAGAGCATGGGACACCCTGGTGTGTCACTGCTGGCATATTCTCCCTGAAGTCAAATACCAAATTGTGGCATTGTCCCACCTGTCATGGAGAAGAGGCTGGTTTACACTGCTGCTTCACATTGGCTTCCCAGCTTGCAGCTTTCAACAGGCCTCACGAAAATCAGGGTCTGACTTGCCTCCCAAGCCTTGCACTCTCAGTTGAAAGAGAGCCCACTCCTCACATTCATGCATCAAACAAAGGCACAATATCCTAATGGATCCAGAAAACTTGAAGTCTAGACTTTGCTCATCACTGCTGATGTGGTTTATAAACCTGAGTGAGTTACAGAGCTTATCTGAGAAACAGGAAGCATTTGAATGGTTACTTCCAGCCACTTCCATAAGCTCCCAGATGAAAACCTGTCGATGAAAACATCTCAATGAATGGGGCTTTATGCAGCTTGTGGTTATCTGAATAATCCTTAATACCAGCTCCCTCTTCCTGCCTGATTTCTGCTGTGGTTAAGAAGCCTAAAGTAGTAAGATTAAGAAGCCTAAAGTACCAAGAAATATGCCCTAAAGCAGTCAGCTAAGGATCCAAACTTAATGGGAACATCTGCAGAGGACTGAGAGCTGGAAAATTAGCTTTGCAATATTAGCTGCTGTGTCTCAAGGCACAAAAGGATTGCTCCCAGACAGGAGGCAACAAGACGGAGCAATATCATCATATCCTGTGGCATCAGCTTGTAGGGCAAAACCCCATGCCAGTTTCAGCCAGGGAGATTAGCACTACCCTGAAGTTGCTGTAACATATGCTGCGGAATAGGCCTTGCTTTCCCATCCCAGCAGACCTGTGAAAGACAACAAAGTACCCCAAAACCAGCTGTCTCTACTATAAGCCCAGAGGAAAGGCTCTGACTCTGAAATATGAGTCCAAATAGAACCACCCTTCTCTTCCAGAGGGAACAATAAGAAGACACACCCTCAGCCCAGCCCAGCACCCTGCCTTCCTGTTTTTCCCTTTTATCACCTGCGGCAGGGCCTGAAAGCTCAGTGAACACAGCTGGGGGCAAACAACCAGCCCTTAGCCCTTCCTCTTCTGCTCTTCTCCCACAAAGCCCAAAGAAAAACAGGATGAACCAAAAGACACCCAAGAAAAATTCCTTTAACTTTTTGGTACAAACGTGCAGGAACAGTAGCTTGCCATGGTGAAGTGGGAACTTCTGAAAATGCAGATCAGAAGAAAATCCTGTCCTGAAGTTCAGGAGGGCAAGAGTTACTCTGGCAATTCAAAAAAACATTTCTTTGCCCAGATGGTGCCTTGAACATAAACTGTCAAAGTCATTACTCAAACTTTATTGTCAGGGTTATGTTTTCTTTATTCCTTTTAATATTCCATATGCTGGTCATATAATACATTTCTTTGTATTCCTCTTCCCTTTTATTCTCTTTGTTTGTTCCATTCATGACTTATCACCTTCTGGTGGCAATTTAATTATCGGATCTATATTATTGGTATCTTTTTTTCTTTTTTTTTTTATTATAATAAAAGATTTCAGTACAAAACACTGCAAGTAATTCAATTTCCATCAGTGAGGAAGGAAGTTGGGTGTATTCAATGAAAGGGAGGAGAGTAGCTGGCTATAACGTTTTTAATAAAAATGTAATAGCCCTTTGTACTTTTTAGCATCTTCTATTTGGAGAACGTTGTGGCTTCATAGTCATTAATATTGCTTAACTTTTCCTCTGCACTTTTCATCTTTAGCTTTCCCAGCACTTTCTGGAGGTGAATCAGTATTACTCTCCCTTTTTCTTTCACCCAGAGAAAAAATATGAAAGCCAATACTACCCAGCTGGACAAGGTTACTGCAGGGATGAGACCCCAGGCATCCTGGAGCCCCAGAGTAAAGCCCTTTCCATTGGGCCATGCTGTTCCTCAATATGAAGAGCTGCTCATCCCTTTCCATGAGTGATAAACAGCCCCATCTCCTTCTCAGATCGACTGTTGCCCACAAAAGTCAAGGGTCCATCACTCTTGGTCTGTTTTAGAGCACTGTGCCTTGTCCAATCTGACCTACACCATGTATTCCTCTGGGCAGGACCTGCACTCTCACTGAGCAGGAGAGCTTCAGAACTGTTTGCTACAACAGGACACGAAAATGACTCAACCCCAGCAGCCCTACAAAGGCTTCCTGAAATGTCTCTGTTTGCTCCTTAATCACCTAGGACAGAATCCTGGTTTGACATTTTGCATGAAAACTCAGTTTCTCTAGAAGCAAAGAATCCCAGATTTGATTGACCCAATCCCCAGTGACCTGAAGGAGGTGAGCAGGGGTCGATATTTCTTGTCTAGCACAAGGCTATCAAGTTGCATATTTGGCATAAAAACAGTGAAATGGTTCTTCAGTTCATGTGGAGCTAAGCTGCAGAATACAGATCCTGAGGATGCTGAAAATTTTTATGGATGCAAAAGATCATCTGGAGAAATCCACAGAAGCAAAATGTCCCGAGAGCTGTTAAGTACAGAGATGCCACCTTGGCTCAGAAACTCCCTGAACAAAAACAATGTGGTGCAGTGTTTGAAGGAGGGTAGCTCTGTCCTCCGTCCGTTTCCCTCAGCATCAGCACCAGAGTGGGATGATGGCCTCACACTGAGCTTCTCAGCAAGTGCCAGGCCAGGCAGCCTGGAGGGAAGAGGGTTGTTTGGTGGCCCAGGTGTACCATGTTTTGTACCACACCTGAGTGACTTGGAGCCTTTGTCTCAGGACATACCATGTGATTGGAGAAACTCTGTATGCAAGGCAGGTCCCTGTGTCAGTGTAGTGACTTGTCCATGGGTCAAGGATCCTCCAGACAGAGCCTATGGAGCTATATCCTGAGCGTGATTGATTTATTTTTTTATGCATTCTTTTCAATTTCTTTTCTACCTAGTAAAGTTCAAAATTACTGTCTAAGATTTAGTGTCTTCAAATAATGTATATGGTACTTCAAACTGGCTATTTTGCCACCTATAAATTCTTCCTAAAAAAGGTAGGTTCTTGCTTTTCCTGTTCATAAAGATGTCTCTGTTTGTAAGTCTCCAAACACAGTAGTCAGAATGACAGATGTTATTTTCTGATCAGTAAAGTGTTTAGAGAAAAAGCTTTCTTTATTTTGCTGCTTCTTTAAATATCAATCAGTTTTCTTTTTCCATAGATCAAAGCTCTCGTGGTTTTTTTTGTTTCTGCATAGTTTTTTAGGTCAGAAATTATTTAGAACACAATGGATAAAAAGAAATAATATTTTCTTTTCCTTTTGCTTTTTAAATGAAATCACTAAAAATATTTTAAGTTCCAAAATTATCACACAAACTCAAAAGACCCACAAAAATGATGTAGGAAGAAAAAAAGGGGAAAGAAAAAGTAGAAATATATTCATGAGACCAGCATGTGTGTGGCAGATTTGCTTATTTATTTATTTATTTACATATTTTAATACTAGGGAATTATTGTATCTGCAAGCCAAAACAACAGCACTCCCCAATGCCAACTCCAGCTGTTCATCCCTTGCAAAATTATGAGCTGTTTTCAAGAGCTTGATTAAGTTCTGTGATGGAACTTCAGTGTAGCTATGCAGATATTGTTGATTGCTGTGGTGTTATAAAGATCCCATGTGACAAGAGAGTGCAATTATTGGCCTGATTAGGAAGACTCCTCCCTCCAAAGTGCAGCCCAGCTACATTGTCATGGTTAGCTCACAAAGATGTAGGAGCAGCCATTCTGGGCCTTGTCACAATGGCCTTGGCTTGCCTTTTCCAGCCACAGTGTTCCTGGAGCTGTAGGCTCTTGGACTGGCTAGAGCCCAACCCCAGGCCTAACCCTAACCCTAACCAGTACCCCAAAGCAGTATCATAACCACTCCCCTAACTACTACCCTACCCCTACCCCTTACCAGGTGTCATGGAGCTGAAATGTTCATCCTGAGTTAAGATGCACTCCAAGTCCTTTTGGGGAACGCTAGCAAACAGGCTTACCAAGGCAGGATGAAACAGTTTTAAACAAAACAGTGCATTAGTGGGAGAATTCAATATCTTCACAAATTCCCCACAGAGCTCCAAAAGGCATCTGGCACTGAAGGCAAATGGAGTGCTCACGCCCTGTGAGGGATTCTGCTGAGCTTGAGGTAGGTACAACAGACTGGCAGCTGCCCAAAACATCTGTGGCCTCACTCACTTTAGGCTGTGATGTAGAAATTACACCTTGAGCATGTTTTGCTGTTAGAAGTCTTCTGGCAGGTATTGTGAAAGGAACAATTTTATGTCACCTAATCTGAATTCAAATTCCATAATTATGATTTTATGTCTGCTTTTCCCCCCAAAAAAGACACAACTGCTGTTTATAGAGGTCTAGAAAAGACCATGGACGGAACAAGCATCAGCATCATCAGTCCTGGACAGGTTGTCCAAAGCAACTAAAGCTAAGATAGATATTGCCAGGTTCTGCTGGCTGGAGGCATTAGCTCAAGTACTCCACCCTCTCCACATGCTTGCCATAAAGAAAGAAGTGCAGATGACATGAATTACGCAGCCACTAACTAACAAGGTATGTGTCATTTTGTGGTTATAAATATTTTCATGCCACAGAGATCTCAAACTACTAAGCAGCTCAAGACTTGTAAGACAAAAGCCTTAAAATATCTGCCCAGGACTCACAATAAAGGACATTAAAACTTAGATAGAAAATTGGAAAAGTGGTGGGATTAATAATTGCTACCTTTTAAGCAAAGCTGTCTGTAGTATTAGGACCTTTTGTGGCTTGACATTTGTAGACTTGGTAAATTAGAGCCATAAAAGAAATTGGCCTCTCTAGACACAGGTAAAATCAGGTATAATACCAAGGGTTACTAGTTAGTTCACGATCCTTCAGCATATTGCAGATAAAAAACTCTGAGGCCTGAGCTTCTATCCCCATTTTGGCTAATCAGGAGACATCCCCACATGAGGCACAAGCTTCCCCAGCTGTCCCAGGGCGCAGGTGATGCTGTGAGTTACCAGGTCAAAGGACTCATGCAGCAAGTAGGAAAATCATGGCTTTATCCTCTCTTTTCCTGTCAGATGATTTACATCCATAGGAGTGCAAGGAGCAATCAGCCCCTCTCTCTCTTGCCTGTCAAACCATAAAGACTCTAATCCAAATCACTGTTAATATTTCATTCAAGTTCAGTAGAATTTCAAGCCAGCCCCAGGCTCAGACTTAGCATGTCTTTTTGGAAGCTCAGTATCTGATTTTTATTAAGATGTGAGAGGCTCCTGTGAAGCAGGAGCCTTAGGATTCCTGTCGAAATGAGACTTGAAGCAGTGAAAGGAAGAAAAACTGGATTGTTTGGGCTGTATCTTGCCCTATGCTCAGGAAACTCAGCACTGCTCCAGGAACAGAGGGAAGACATGGAAGAGATGTACTACAGTGCCTGAAGATGTTTTAATATGTTATCATGTAGCCTGCAGTCCCAGTGCAAGCAGCACACAGGAGCTCACTGCTTTCTGGGATCTTGGTTAGGGATAAATTCTGATGTTGTGCATATCCTTCAGACACTTTGCACTTGTTCTGAGCTGTGGTGGTGGAGCATCGTCTCTCTGCCTCATCATTTAGACTACACAAGGCATAAGGGAGTCAATGGCATCAGGTAGTGGAAGCTGTTTTTACATCCCTTTCTTACACTGTGTGTGACTTGGCTTGACCTAGAGAGTTACCTGAAGGGATAAGATCAGATAACAAGACTCCTTAGCCACGTCCTATCTTAGTCTCCACCTCCTCCCACCATGGGAAGGGACTGGCAAGCCAAATGTTGTGTCCAACACCAGAATGCCTCACACTTTTTGGGGGTACATGGTGTTTCCTGTACCTAATGATTGGAGCTCTCCCAGTACTCATTGATGTTTGTAGTGGTTCTGCATTGGCACTCACAAAATGAGTTTGTCACCTCTGTGGTTTCCCACTGCTGCTGGTAGGATGTAAAACCCAATAGGTCTAGGCCAAATGGAAACACACCTCTTTAAAATGTAGTATTTTTGACAATGAATAATAGCAGCAGACTACAGAGCTCATATGTGTTTCCAAGATTTTATTTTTAATAGCTTTTGTTGATATGGCTTGATATAACTGACTAAAGAAATGTAGTATCCTAGAAAATTCAGTCTGGACTGCTGGTTATAACTTTGACACTGCACTGGTAGGACAGCAGCACTATCCATAGCTGCTGTGTCTTTCACCATCAGTCTTGAGTTTGCTCAAAGGTGGTGTGAGCTGTTTTGCAGTCTGTAATGAGTTTTGGCATGTGAACTCAACAGAACAAGGATCCTTCCTAAGCCAGATAATTACCGTATCAGGGTGATCAGAAACAATGACCCTTATCCTTATATAGACCCTTATATAGAAATCTTATATAGCCTTATGTAGAAAAATCCATTAGTATCCTCAGAATAGGCTGGAGAGATGCATGAAAAGCCTGCTTAAGCTTAGTGAAGTCACATGAGTGGGATGCCAAGATGAGACTCTCATGCCATGATCATTTTAGCACCAGGAAGACCCCGAGTTCTGAGTGAGCTTGGGCAAAGAGGCAGCGCTCTCCCATTGGCACGCTTTGGGTACACAGGTGGATGGCAAAGTGAGGGGCAGCGACCAGCACTGTCTTTCCTCTGAAAGGATTAACAAAGAGTCTGTCAGTAGGAGCCTGAGAGTGAGAGATCCCCATAATGGCAGAGCAAGTGAATAGCATGTGTTTAAAGAGCCCATAATCCTATATTTACACAACAGTCCTTAATGGCTCATTCAGAGCCATTGCAAAGAACCAAGTAAATAGTGTGGTTAGAAAGTCTGTTACTTTATATTTACTCACTAGACCGTCTGCTGTGGGAGCTGTGAATGTCATGGAGAGCTAAAAGGAGCATTCTTTTGATTTTTGTTTTCTTTTTTTCTCTTTTCTTTCTTTTTTTTTCTTTTTGCTATGAAAAGCTAACTAATAATGATACTGAAAACCACTTTCAATAGGAACTATACCTTCACTTTGCACCAGTGGAGAACAACCATTAGCACACTTTGTCAAGGAAAGGGATGCATTTATCATCACCTGGAGTCTTTTCATAAAGGCTGGATGTGCTCTAAAAGATACGCTCTTACTCAACAAAACGTTATTGAACTCAATAGCACTCACCTGTGTGGCGGGAAAAATTCATTTCTGTCACTGCAAGAACTTCTAGGAAGGCATAAAATGGTCTGTTTTACACATATTTTATACAAATAGCCTCTTCTGGATTTAAAATATTTTACATGTGAGACTGGACACTAAATTGATTCTCTCAAATGTTTATTCATGTAAACAATCAAATCTTCATTAAAGTCAAAATTATACACACAAATCAGAGTGAAGACAGCTGATTAGCATGTGAAATGAAGGTGACATTAAATATTTGGAGATTTGCATAGCAAATAATTATAAATCCAAAGTTAGTGGTGAGCTATGAAATAGATAGTTAAGATCTAACAAAGTCCAGTTAAATAAGAAAAATTCACAGAGGCAGCCTGGTATCTTAGATCCCTGAAACATTATTCAAGATCCTATCTGAACCTTAATTAACTGATCCTCAAAATTCCCATGAGGCAACAGCTAGCACTGGAATGGAGCAAATAATTAATAAGTAATCACTTATACAATGAATTTTTCTTCTTGTTTGTGATTGTCTACAGAGATCATTAAATCTATTTATAATACACAATGACTCACAATTTTGTCAATAATAATTTGCTTGCAAATAGTTTACAATTTGCAACTAGAAGGAAGAACAGAGGAATCCTGCAGGTTTACTGCTGTTTCCTGGCTAATTACAAAAGCCATGAGATCAGCAAGGGTGACTGTGAATTCAGAATCAAGTATTGATAAATGTGTAATTTTAAATTTCTCTTTGGTAAAAAAATTAAAACCTACTATCTAAGGAAGAAGGTGCTTTTTCCTAATCTGAGAGGAAATAACAAAATGTAGTTTAGGCAGTACCAGTGTGTGGTCACACACCACTCAGAGTGCCCAGGGTGGGTGGCATGTAGAGTGGCTGCAGCCATATGAGAGAAGAGGACAATGCTGGAGCCTTCCTGAACTTTCACATGTTGGGGGACCTAAAACTTAAAGCCACTACTGCTACGTCTATCCCACCTTACTCAAAGAGATCTGATGAAACTTCACTCTGATGTAATCTGCTGTTTCCTTCCTCCAAGCACTCATGCTACCAAAGTCTGAGAAATAAATTGTGCCAGGAGAGTAAAGGGAAATAGATCAAGAACATGTCAAATTGACAGTCCCTATCAAAATGGAATTTGAGTTTTTGAGAGCCAAAAATATAATGTGGAAAATCCAGTTTAAGTAACAAAATTATTGATGACTGAGGAGATGGAGGAACAGGCCAGCAATGAGGAACCAGGAATAGCAACCAGGATTTTCCTGTCAAAAGATCCAAAGTTTGTAAGACTTCATCCACTGCAAGGAGAGCAGTGCTCCTTTCTGTACAACAAAACCTCAGCAATATCGCTGCTGTTTTCCTAGGATACTCTTCACAGACAGCAGACCCATCTCTACTGCAAAAGTGCATTTCTGCATTGACTTTTGTAGCACATCAACACAGCAGAATGGCTGTAAGTACATACAGAGTCTGATACTGGATATTGGAGTTTGGATAACATCCTTTTCCTCCTCTTTGCTGTAGCATTCAGCCCTGCCTCTCTCACTCCAGGTTTGCAGCCCACACTGGAAGAAATAATTTCAGTCTGGATGAGTGGTCCTGTCTCTGAGGCTACCAGGACTGTGAGCATGGCTATAGGTATTTGTGTAAGGATAGCAACCCCTATCCCTATTTGTGCCTTGCCATTCTTAAAATATTTTTCTCATGGCAGTAGAGGGAAGGAGATGAGAACAGCCATTCTGAAGCATTTTTTTCAGTATATCTTTTTTCTTCTGCTGCTTTGTCTTTTGCCCCTGAGCTGATATCTAAGATCTCATCTGTAAATGCAGCCAAAATGTCTCCATTAGTTCTGACCAGACTCAGGGGCAAGTGGACTCCCACATGAGAAGATGTACATGAGTAAAACCTTGAGTGAGTCCTCCAAGCCCATGGATGGGTTCTGGTACCTTCATCTTATTTCCCTGGGTTTTTTAGTACAGTCAGGATACTGACTCGATCACATCTGGGGTTTTTCACCCAGTTTCTTTAGCTAATTAAATATTTTAAGATACCACAATGAAAGTTATATAGATGCAAGCAAATTTTGTGAACTGGTAGCATTAATTTAAACTTGATTCCAGCAGAGCATGCTTTGATGTTTCAGGCTATTAGGTCATCACTAATACAGACTATAGAATAGTTAATATCAGTCCATTCAAATCCAAGACATATTTTGATTTGCTGAATAGCTGTAATTCTCTCAAAGCTGATCAAATAATAATAACAACAGTAACAATAACAATAAAGGCAATTCCAGTGTGATTGGCTAATCTGATGGTTTTGCTCCCAGTTTATTTTTAATTTCTGGCAGCAGTGATATTGGAAATTAAAAAGCTCTCTTGACACTCGAGTGACTCGAATCTCAGACCAGATGAAATGAGGTGACTGAAGCAGCTCTGGGCTTTTTATTCTCTCCCATCATTATCACAGCTAATAAGAAGAAACTGTGAGGCTGCCCAGCAGTGAAGGCTGAGGACTTCCTCCCCCCACTCTTTCTTTCCTTTTTGTGCCATCCAAGATAAAGTACTAATTATCAGGACAGCTCAAGCTCATTTGTAGGAGGAAGGGAATTGAATGCTGCTTCAGTGAAAAGCCTTAGCTCCTATGTGCCCTTGGGCAGGAATTGTGGTACTTTGGTGGTTTAAGCAATCCAAATTAAAACACCTTGAAGTGACAGGCAGACATCCCAATGGGCTTGCTCCTAGGACCTCTGCTCTAGCTCTCGTTGAAAGGTGCAAAAAAAAAAAAAAAAAGGATTTCATCCAGACCGTCATGTAGGGACAGGTCTTCCACATAAAAACTCAGGCCCTTCTCTGATTTGGACAGCTGAGCTGGGAAGCTCTGAAGCATAACTTTACCCTAGGACACAGGCAGGTGTGGACTGGAAATTCTCACTCTATTTGATAGCAAGTTATTTGTGTGGAAGAGCAATTGGATTGAAAGTCTGGGGATGAGTAAGGCTCTGGCCTGGTTCTGTCTGGAACTTTTGTTGATATACAGTGTGATGGCACTGTCACTGCTGTTACAACAAAGGAAGCATAGAATGGTGCAGGCTGGCTCAGCCTACATCACCCTTTCTGGGGGTTTGTCACAGCTCTTTTAGAAGACCCTCAGTGATGGGGATTCTGCAGACTCCCTGGCAATTTCTTCCTTATCTAAAGTCACCTACACTGTGACAAGGGGAGGAATGCCAGAAAGAGGACTGTGATTCTGCAATGGGCTCAGCATCAAGCAAAGATTACCCCGAGGTCAGTGATGCACTCACTCTGGAGCTGCTGAGGAAGGCCACAGTGAGAATATAGGATGAGCAGTTGTGAGAAGGGCCCCCAAACCCTCCCTGGTGCAAGGATGATCCAACACCCCCTCTGCCTCATGGGCAAAGGTCCTGCTGTATTCTGCTTGTCCAGGCAGCAGGCACTGAGTGAACAGAAGGAGTGTTTGGGCCACAGGTCTGTCAAATCCAGGAACTAATTATTTTGAAATAAAACGGTGTTTTCATTGTTGGTGTTAAAGTGCTTTATCAGCAGGAATCTGTGTCTGCCATGTTCCAGATAAATGCTGGGAGAGGAGTAGAGCACTGTGCTCACAGGCTGCCCCATCATCTGTTTTGTTAATGGCTCCATCACTTGCCTGCCTGGAGAAGATGATTCTCACCATGCATCATGAGGATGGCTGAACGTGCCTTATAGGTGCCAGAGGAGAGCCATTCCTCCTTCCCACCTCTGCACCAGTGCCCCAGGAGAGAAAAAATTCAGCGCTGCCATTTCTACCCATGTGTGGAAAAAGCAACGTGTGATTTTGCTGATTGCTCTAAACAACCACTGGTGAGGGCAGGAATGGGAGAAGTCAGGAGGGATACTTTTGCAGAATATCTTCCCCATTGGGTTGCTTGGGGCTCCCCAGGACAGTGGCACAGTTTTTCTTGTTTTCTAGGCATTTAATTCTTCTTTTTCCATTAGATGTCCCTTAGGAGCTTCACCCTCACTAATCCCACAAGTGTTTTGGAATGGTGGCTCACACTGGCGGACATCTGCTGTTTTTTATCCCAAACAAAGCTAAAGCAGGAGATGAGGAGAGTGTTTCCCTTGCCAGGGCTGGTCTCGTGTCTGAGGGGTTGGCAATCCCAGGGAGGGCTTGCTGACTGTGGCAATGGCTGCCATGTCTGCCAGAGGACAAGGTGGTAAATAAATTTCAGGCTAATGGAGGTGGGTGTTAAATATTTGCTGTACTTGAGCAGGAGGGCCTTTGTCGCTAATTAGCAGGAGATGTTAAAGGAGATGGGATGCATTTAAACCTCATTGTTTGCCATCAAAGCACAGATTCTTTTGCTTCTCTTCTGGGCTAAGCAGCTAATACATTTCAAGCAAGAGCAGAAGGGCTTGGTTTAATCACTGTCCTTGGAAATAAAAAAATATTTCATTTAATGCATACAAATGCTAGGCAAGAGATAGAAGCAAGTTGTCACTAGTTTGTGAGCCAGATCAAGGTCTGAGGTCTAGTCTCTGCATTCAGACAGGCTCTTCAGACTCAGCTCTGAGCTGAGGGAGAGCAGAAGCTGGGGGATGTGCCAGGCAGAGGTGTCTCGGGCATCTTCACGGGTGCCTTCCCAGAAGCTGCAAGTCTTCCCAGCGCCTGCCATCCATCCTCAGGGTCCAGCACTGGGAAAACATCAGGTCCTTCAGGCTTAAAGAAAAGCTTGGTGCCTGCAGAGGCTCCTCTACCCGTTTCTCACCACTTCAATCCTTTCAACATGTGTGATTTGTATGGCCCTTGGCAGCCGAGTAGATGGGTGAGCAGACAATACTAACTGTGCTATTAACTACAGCTCACTAACTATGAGGATTCCTTGGCCCTTTCCCTGCTGCTAAAAGTACAGCACAGAAAGGCATAAAACACTGCAGAGGATTTCTTCCCAGCTTTAATGCCCGTGGTGTCATTCAGCCTGGCACCCGGAGGAGCACAGGGCACTGGTCTGCATCAAACCCCATCTCCAAGTGCCTTGTGGCTGTGGCTCAGCGAGCCCCTTGCCCAGGGGCTGGGGGAGGCTCTGGGAATGCAGACAGGCTGTCAGCCTTCCCTGTTCCACAGTCCTCTCTTCAGGCTCCGCAAGGAAACATTGTTTGGTAACACCCTTACTTGCCCCGGATGAATCAGATTAATTACTGCAATGAGAAATTTCCCCTAGCAAGTCATTTTCCTGTTCAGTGCACTCTGTAAATATGAACTGCCTCTTCCAAAATCTTCCTGTGAATCAACAGAAAATCTTGTTTTTCCAGAAAGGGAAGTGAGGCATAGGAAAAGGTAAATGGCATGCCCAGAGCATAGGGAAGTTTGTATAAATGAAACAAGAACAATTTTATCAACACTTTTATTGGCATTTGAAGATTATAATTACAGTAGGTGATAGGACATGTTTTTCCAATGCAGTGTGTGAAAGAGTAATTTTAAAGCATTCTTTACCTCAAGTGTTTTCTGGTAGAGGTGGGAAGCCCTGAACAGCACATCTAACTGTTTGCACAACAAACCTGTTTTTCTCAGTTGTGTCTTGCAGATCCATTAGAAATAGTCCATGAACTCCCACAGATCCCTGCTGCAGAGATTAGGAAAGAACTGTAGATAGAACATTTACATCATAGTGAAAAAGAAGATGTTAGAAAAATTGGTTTTAATCCAATGCAGAACCGGAAAACATCTGATTTCCTAGCTGTCCACCAAGCAGGGTGCCCAGCCAATTTTTTTTTTTTAATTTAAATTTTATGTTACTATATTAAGAGGAAATATTGTGCCAAAAAAAAATAAAGACATATTTCTATTAATGCTAAGTAGCAGCTACTCCTGGGATTTTACTGATGGGATGCAAAACAGAATGGCAGAATATTTCCAGCAGCACATCTGTGGATGTGCCTATTGGCATAGGTTATTATTCTAGTTTTTCTTCATGGACTTCTGTATGGGAATAGAGAAGGCATGCAGATAAGAAATTTACAGAAGAAAACAATAGAAATAAAAACTTCCACATGTGTTGCAAGGACCAAAAAATTCAAAACCTAAAAATTTCCCAAACAAAAGTTTTTCTATCCCCACTATTCAGATTTCGCCTGGAAGAATATGCTGAAATTTCAAGGAAACCAAGAAATTTTGGTTTTGATTTAATAGTGGTTTTTGATAGGAAACAATATTGGTGTAGATGTTCTAAGCAGCTCGAATCCCAAATCAACATTTGCAGCCCATAGTGACAGGCAGCCTACAATGGCTTAAATAGAGACATTAATTTTCTAGAAGTTTAACTACAGAAAGGTTGGGGAAGGCATCACAAAGCCTGGTGTGACCTTGTTTGCCTATGAGAAGCACAGATGTGTTAAAATAAAGCACAAGGTCAGGGATTCAGGAGGGTCAGCTTAGCAGTGCCAGCATTCCCACAAGGGTTTGATCTTCAACCAGACTCAAGCTGTGGAGAGCAGACAGTGTGAAGGTCAAGGCAGCCAGGGTCACCAGCACCAGGACCAGCAGGAGTAAAGCACCTCCTTGCAGGAACCTTACCCCAGGACAAGCCTGCCCTGGCCCCAGGGCTCATTGCCAGTGTCCCAGCAACAGCGGATATCAGGGCTGTGAGCGTTCACAGGAGATCACCTGGGAAGGAATGGGCTGTGATGAAGAGGCAGTCCAGCACTCACACATGTCAGGAGAGGTAAAATCCTTGGCTGTAATCTCCAGTGGGTGGCAAGAGTGTAACTGGGGTGTAGACTGAGTTGCTAAAGATACCTGGGTTGTGTATTGCAAAACCAAGGGAGGATTGGGAGAAACACGTCTCCCCAGTTTTATGTTCTCATAGAATCATAGAATCATTTAGATTGGAAAAGACCATTTAAGGTCATTGAGTCCAACTCTTGCCCATGTCCCCTGGTGCCACATCTTCACAGCTTTTAAATCCCTCCAGACATGGTGACTCCACCACTTCCCTGGGCAGGTTTTTCCAATGTTTGACAATGTTTTTTCCTAATATCCAATGTAAACTTCCCCTACTATCACTATTTATTTCTCCTTTCCAAGGACTTTGATCTTGCCTCTTATTCCTAGGATAAATACAGGAAATTCTATATCAGGCTTGTGCCTGCTATTTTCCTCAGGTTTAGGAGACATTGCTGTGCTCCTCACCCTTGGGAGCCCCATTTGCAGGAGAACCGGGAGAACTCGTTTCCCAAAACAGTGCTGAAATGAGGCTCTTTTGGATGAACCACAAAGCAGCTTACTCCAGATGAGCCAGGAGGAGCTGAGCAGAAGTGTCTCCCAGCTGGAAGTCTCTCTTAGCAGCTATTACAACAGCAGGGTTATCTCTGCTGCTGAAGGCATACGTTACTGTGAGCTATGACAAACTCATTGAGTTTTGCAACAACACGGGAAAACCAACGGCAATGAATTTAGAAAGGATGCTTGGGGAATGCTAAGCCAGTCCCTTCCTCTGCCTTTGGCTTTGCACCACTCATTGAGCCTTGCTCCAAGGCATGAAGGAGGAGTTGGTATCGAGGACACATGCACACACAAGCATATCTCTTACGTTTGTAGGGTTGCTCACAAGGGTACAGCCATGGGGGGGTGCTTTATTTTAGTGAAGAATACAGAATTCTGAGTTGATTGGAATTGAAAGATGGGACAAGAGGCTCCACTAGCATTTTCCTGAATTCATCAGAGAAAAATATCAACAGGCGTGTGAAATCCTCAGCATTTTGCAGCAAATCAACCCACCAATGAGAAAACACACGTGGCCAAAGGAGTGATTGCAGCTCAAGTTTCTTGGCTTTGAAACTGCCTTTCAAGCTACATGAAGAAACAGAAATGCTACAGCTACTTCACCAACACTCTCCCAAAGCTCCAAGCCAGAGACAAGCCCTTTATTTGCTAAATGTCATTAAAGTGATGTCACCACTGGTTTAGGGCAGTCAAAGAGTAAATTTATGCTCAGAGACTTTAGAGGAGACCTGGCAAGAGTGCTGCCAGGCTCAAGAGCTATTCAGGTGCCTACACACAGACATCATGGACAAAACACATGGGGTCAGAGATGCCTGGCAGCGCTGGGTGGAAGTGATATTGGAAGCTCTTGCTAGCTGGAGGCAAGGTGGGATGATGCCTGAAGGTGAAATGTCACTGTGTTTCACAACCTACATTGCTCACCAGATAACTCAAAAATGCTGTGGGGAGCTCTGTGCCCTAGCAGGCAGTGCTCTGGGTTGCGGGAAAGCACTGGCAAGGATATGCTTTGCTACTGACACATCCCCTTCAACAGGACTCCTAAGAGGAGAAGGCAGGCTAAAGTCTAGCCTGCAGCTGGTATTATCCAGAAAAAAACTCAAAATATTTTAATAGAAAAACAAATTCACAATAGCAAAGTGAACCATAGGAGCTGGAGAATCAACAGGGCATCTCCATTGCTGTAAATCTTGTAATAGCTGCAGCTGCCCCAGAAATTTATTTCATTCCTTTCACGATGGCTTTTTCAGAGGAAAATTGAGGACCTTATTGTTATTTATTATGATCACAGCTAGTTCTTCAGAGATTTCCTTAATTAGCATCATTAGACATACAGCTTAATCTTAAAATCCTAGGCTTGTCAGCATGGCAAATTAAAATTTTGGTTTTTTTACAACCTCCTATATGCCAGGTTGGAGATTGTGTAAAGGAAAACTGGGGGTCTCCTGACAGTTTCAGAGTGTGGGAATCGGTCTTTAATCTTTGATGACTGGAGCAGCGTATGCGGAGTGGATGAGTAAGAGGAGTCAGTTCTGTGGCAGAGAGGGAACTCAAGGGTCATTGCATTTAAAAGCAGACCTATCCTTTTTCACACCAGATCAGCTGAATGTACAGCCTGCTGGCTCCCCCCCAGCAAGAGATTTCTCAAACCCTTCAGGAATAATGGGGAAAAAAACCTGCTGCAGCTAATGAACACTGAATCCTAGCTGAAAGAAACCCTGCAGAAGTATCTGTGACATCCACATTAATAGCAAAGGAGTTAGTTGTGATTGATGCTATTTCAGCGAACACTAAAGGAATTAATAATGATTAGGGCCATTATTTTAAAGCATTACCCCCCAAAAGACCCAAAGGGAAAACAATTAGATGTCTTCAGTGGTTATCTTTCACAGTATACTTACTGCAGTGATCAGACACGATATTATGCCTATTAATCAGCAAAATGATGGAAAAGGATGTAACTCGTGTATATCCATGAGACAGTCCTCAGCAGCACATACCTTATTTGCTCGTCTGCTTATGAGGCTGCTGCTGGCACAGAGAAATAAGTTTTTTGTTTTTGTGGCAGTAGAAGGTGCCTCATGAGCTTGGAAATAGGTGGAAGAGTTATTCATTAAAATGAAGATAACAAATAAAACCACCCACTCTTAGGGACCATATGACCTTGCTTATTCCCCCTGGGTCTGAGGGAGGGGTTTTGCTTGTGTGCTCCAAGCCCTGTAAGATCAGTTTTTTCTCAGCAGTGAAAAGTTGTGATGGACCTTATCACTATATTGCAGGTAAGGAAACTGAGGCTCCGAGACATCATGAGATTTTCCTGAGGCCACACACTAATCAGTACAGAGCCAGAGGGAAATCCTGATTTTTGGCACTCTGCATTAAGCACTGAGTTAATAATCTCTCTTTTGTCTGACTGTGGTCTGATTCACTTCTATCATCAATGGGTCGTGACCCAATGTCATTGCTCATCTGTGTCATGGTCCTGCAATGCAAAGTGAGCTTTTAGTAATTCATCGGAGCCTAATGGGTGGGTTGCAACACAAATGCCAGCTGGAGGAGGGCTGTGGGGTGCAATCCCTGTCCCAGACTCCCCACCCCTGCAGGAGATTCCTGCACTGAGAGCAGGCCAGCCCCAGCTGCTGAGGAAGGCAGGCAGTGCCTTCCCATGCCCAGCAGCACCAGCAGGTGCAGGACCATGCCCAGCTCAAGCCTGGCTGAAATTATTGGTTCATATGGTTTATATTCCTTCTGTGGGTTGACCAGAGCAGGTTGGGAGGAAAGATGGTGGAAAAGTGGGATTAGCTAGTGAGGTGGTGTATCCGCATTTTCTCAGGCAGGGGCAGATGAGATTCCACTATATCTGAAGCCACAACATGCCAGAAGCTGAATAATCACACCAGCATCTCTGTTCTCTTCCAGGGGCCAGTTATGTTCACTGTACCCATATTATAGCTGAAGAGAAGAGAGCTTGAACACAAGTCAATGACAAAACAGCATCAACCCTTGGCATCATTTTCTTTTCCAAGTTAAATTTCAGCTGTTATTAAACTCTTCCAAACCACATAGACTTGGCTTCCATTTTCCTTTTGAAAAATGATCTAAATTTTCCAGCCAATTCTCTGTACCCCTTAGTCCCAACTTTGATGATTAACGTCCCCAAGCGGGGCTGAGAATCCAAATAGGAGCCTGTAATCAAATTCCTCATTGATTCCCGTGAAACAGGATCAGAAGCACAATGATGAAGCAATCCAAATTCTGCAGCCAGAGCCAAATGCCAATTAGATCCTCAGCGGGTGTAAACTGAGCTGGCATTGTTCTCTCTGGAAGAGACAAAGCAGATTTACACCCGGGTGAAGATCTACCTTGCCAGCCCTTCCTGTTCTGTAACACTGAGCTCCTGCTCCCACAGTGGCCCAGTGCCTCGTAGGGAAGTGGGCAAAAGTGTTTCTCCATGAATGTGGACGTCCATATGTTTTGAGGAAGTGGAAAATAATCCACTTTACCTGAGACTATCAGTGGGGGTGAGCACATGGTCCTTGTTTTAGAGGTCATTTTAGGCTGCCTTGAAGCACTAAAATTCAGCTGTGGAAATAATGTGTCCATACCGTCCCTTATTTCCAGCCTGGCAATCCCCCTGCCCTGCAGCTCTTTGGGAGATGGAGTGAGTCAGGCTCCCACTCCCCTCTTCCTTGGGGAACATTCTCCTGGCTCATGGCAGCAGCTCTGGCTCTTCACAGCTGCCAGAGCATCACAGCACAGCCCTGCAATGCAGGACATCCCCCCCCACCTTTCCCAGCTGCTCTTCAGTTGTCGCTTAGCCCTTTCTTCCCATATCTGGGCTTAGCATTGCTTCCAGAGACAAAATCCTTGTGATTCTACTACCACAGAAATCAAAGCAAGCAAGAAAAATAAAAGCTCCAAATCTGTCTTCAGGAAAGGAACTGTAGCTGCATCAGGCTGTGCAGAGCCACCCACCCATCTCGAGCATCCTCACTGAGCTCCTGCACGGTGGTGGGTGCCTGGATGGGGAGGGTTGCTCCAAGAGGGGTTATCCTGCATCCAGAGAGGAACAACCCACATTAAAAATTGCAGAAGCAAAAGAGAATATATTCAGGGAATTAATTGTATGGAAAATTATCCAGGCTATTAAAAGCCACACGAACAGGCGGAATATCATGCATTTTAAGCGTACACAGAAAAACATCATTTTGAAGGGGATTATTGTTGAAATAGGCAATAGGGGTTCTAGCAGATAAGCTTCCCGCTCCTGTCTTCTCTTATTGTCTGGAGTACATTATCTCCACCATAATATTCTCAGCTCTCTTCAGGAGTATTGTCAGAGTGAAATGCTATTTTAAAAGTATATGTTTATGTTTCAATAGACTTTATAATAGCAAACACATCCACCCAAGACACAGTAAGTGAGAGGGAAAAAAATGAGGAAGAAAATCAAGAAACAGAGGTAACAGCTTTCCTGGCATGGAGTATAGGAGAATGAATGTTACCAGCTAAACATACTCTGGGTTTTTTTCCTCCCTGCTGAATGCAGGCATCCAGAGGAGGGTTAGCTGATGTGTATTTGTCCATGGGACAAGCAGCCAGCAGCACACACACCACTTGGACAAGGACAGGTCTGCCCAGGACCTCAGCCCCTCTGTAGAGCTCCCCTTCAACAGTCACTTCATTGCATTTTCAAGCCTGAGTTTAAAAGGTGAAAAAGCAGGCCAGCTTGGATGGAGCTCTGAGCAACCTGGTCTAGAGGAAGGTGTCCCTGCCCCGAGCAGTAGTTTGAAACTGGGTAATCTTTAAGGTTCCTTCCAACCCAGACTGATCTATGATTCAGTGAAAACAGCCCAATTCAAGGTTGAGCTGCCATAGGCTCCCAGCAATCTGCTCTGAATTAGGGAAAAGCTTGAGTGACTCTGATCCTGCATCTTGTGTTTGCCCAGAGGCCTGGAGGCATCCCATTGGGATGCATGTCTGTGCACACATATGGGTGGACCTGGCTGGGTTGTGAGATTTGTACATGGGAGGACGTAGAAGTTACCCCCGAGCTTGTAATTCACTTTTGAAGCTGTCAGACATCATTACAATGTATTTCTGAAAGATATACTGTATAGAGTGAATTTCTAACAAGCTTCCATGTGATTTTAATCTCTTGAGTGAGAGGAACCTGATAAAGATATAGATCCATTCTCATATCTTGGCATAAAATCATATCTTATTGGTTTAGATCATTCGTGTTTGATTTTTTTTATAGTTACTAGTGTTTTCTAGTTGCAGCAGAAAATACAAACACTCAAGAGATCTCATTTTTCTGCTAAATGGATTTTCATTCCACATGAGTTATTTCTCTCTAGATATAAACATACACACATAGATATACCACGTACACCCCCTCACATTAAATGCCAAAGATACCATTAAATGTAATGTTAAAATAAAAAATCCCCAGGCTCACGCTCAAAAATCCCCTCTTTTAAACATTCACAGTTTAAAGATACTTAAATAGACATTCTTCAAACTTGAGTCAATTTTAGCCTCTGTAGCATAGCCCATAAAACAAGCTGACAGTAGTAATTTTTGGGGGGAGCTATTCTGGGAACAGTGAACATGGAACATCTCCATTGTTATACAGGGGATGAATGTGGTCTCTACTCATGCTCACCTACCTTAAATAGGTCAGCTGAACGACACCAAACCCCCAGTAACCATAATAAAATATTACAGAAAGGAACTAAATTTGAAAAGTGAGTATCACTTGCTTCCTCCCTGAGAAAAGGGAGAAACTACAAAGGACAATCTGAGTACCGAATTTATGGCAAGCTTTTTCATACAGACTCAGAGCCAAAAATCTGCTGTCAGTTACATTAGTATAAATCTGGAGCAGCTCCACTATCATCATTAGAGTTACAGGCCAATTACGTAATGAAAAGGAATATTTTGGGCTTGCCAAAAATCTGAAATGTAGGTCCTGCTTCAGGCCATGCTGAAAGCCTAGAAAAGTGGCCTGAATTTCAGTGCACCCTTCACCAGCATTTCATGTCACCTACCAGCTATTATTATGCCTATCAACAGTCTATGTATAGATTTATATTGTTATCAAGCATGATTTGACCTCTAATTCTAGGAATAAAAAGGAAGTCCACCCATTGACTTTCCATGTCTTTGATGTTAAACTCTACAGACAAAATACTATTTGGGAGACCCTGATAGATGGCTGGATAAAATATCCAGGGAGATCTTAATGCATTCATTTGCCCTTCCTTTAAGATGTGGCTGTCAAAGGAGATTGTATCACCAACAGTGCTGGCGACATCCAGGTTGACCTGGGATGTTTTAGGTGGCAAAATCCAGAGGAAGATTTTCTCTGACTTTGAGACAGTATGTTGTGCTACTGACCTCTTGCCTCTCACACTTCCCCATGGCAACCCGAGAAGAGGTTTGGGGTATCAGCCACTGCCCAATTTACTGGGCATTGGCACTTCCTGGTTTAGCTAAAACACACAATATTGGACTGAAAAATGCATTTCCTCCTGAAAGCCTTACCACCTCTTTCCAACTCTTCTTCTTTCCCCATCTTACAGTACCAAAGCTGGTGAACTTCCCTAAAAAGAGAGGGGGAAAAAAAAGGTAATTTTTCTGAACTGGAATTTACCCAAGAAAAATATCCTGCAACCATTTCTGACAAACTCTGAGCCCCTGCAGAGCTGCCACACGGGCACACACATGTCCATACACACATACAGGGGACACAGATGGGTAGATATCCAGGCAAGATTCACAAAAAGCTGGTATTAATCTCCAGCCGTGGCTGCAGAGCAGGAACACAGATCAATTCTTATTCATGGCATTGTTGAAAGGTAGAGTTCACAGAGTGCCCGGTGTGATCTCTTCCCCCATTTCCTAAAGGTGCAGAGTATGTAGAAATGTGAAGGGGAAAAAAAGGCAGGTTATTCCCGGTGGTGTAATTGGCCAGCAGTGCCTGGATGGGAGCCAGAAGATCAGAGGAAGAGAGGAGAGCACTGAGTAATGAACCGCATGCTTTTAATTTCACTTAAGAACTCAAAGCAGGAAAACCTGAGCTGTATCCATGGGGATTGCAATCAATAGTCAAGCAGATAACAAAGAACTGCTGCTCAGGATAGAAAACTGCCTGGGCCCATTAGTTTATTGCCCAGCCTTTCTTTGGGAATTTGTTCTTTCTTGCCTGAGTTTTTGGCTCCAGCTCTGAATCCTGCTAACACTAGGGAGCAGCAGCTTCCTTTGCAAGCATCCTGGCTGCACGGTGGGGCTGGTGCTGTCAACTTTTGCCGTGTGCCAGCCCTTAAAATAAAGAGAGAGAAGCGGGGGAAAGGGAGGGGTGGCTGTTGGGAAAGCGTTCTTGATGATAATTTGATTGCATGCATTAATGATCAAAGTGTTGCAGACTAATTACCAACACTTACCTCTCAAATATTAAGTTATCATTTATTCCCCACCACCACCCCAGCTTTAGCTTTGCATCTACCCCCTACATTCATGGTGATCTCCTGCTCACTGACACCTCGCAGTGTCAGTGCCCTGACACCCAACAGCCTCACAAGCCCCAAACCGGGTGTTCAGGGAACATACCCTCCCCAGCACCACCACCACGTGTTCCCTTTGCTGGATACTCTCCCATTCCAGGGGTCTTGGGAACCAGGTCAGCCTGCAAGAGGGAAGCAGAGCACATTTTGTCATGATCTAGAGGGGTTCTTGGAAAATCAGCCACCTCCTCTTCATCTCTTATCTGAAGACTGATCCCTCTGTGTGGGTATCTCAGTGCAAGGTGCCTGTGCTGGGTTGGTCCAGCTGGGTACCTGCCAAGCCAGAAATGCAAATAGTGACAGTCTCAAACAATGTGCTTTTCGATGCTGCTTCCAGCATCCATTTTAACTAGACAAATGCCAGTCTGCTGCCATCTGGTAACAAGAGGTATTAAAAGCCTCAGTGAGAGCAGAGGGAATCCAGGGGATATTACCAGTTGCAAACAGGTTGCAGAGGAGGAGATTTCTTTTTAACCTGGGCCTTTCATACTCAAAAATGAACACAAAGGGCTCTGGTAGTGATAGGAACTGAGGAAATACTCATTTAAACGTCCCCTCTGTCTCTATCCACTGTGACAGCAGGAAAAGCATCCTTGCCTCTTTTAGTGCCTCCTTTCTCTGGGGGAAGAGCAGGCAGAAGCAAATGCGGGGTTGGATTTTATGTTATGTTTTTAATTAGGTTATCTTTAATTGACTAACACCTTCCCCTGAGCCATCTTGCTCTGCTCAGAGACAAAATACCATGGAATTGGCCCATTTTCCACTAGCACTGTGGTATTTCCTCTGTTCACAGTTAAATAGCCTCCATGCAGATTTGGCTACCTCCTTGCAACTACTAGAAATAACCAAAATACAAGAACTAGATTCAGAACCAATGGCAATCAACCAGAGCGCAGTCAGAAGAGTTGCATCTCTTCTGCACTCTGCTAAAGAGCCCATTTAATGCTTGCAAGGGACTTTTCCCGGGGATATTTGGGTTTTTTCACCCCACTCCTGTCACAGGATGAAACTGGAGTTACTGCTAAATAAAATCTTCAGAGCTGCTCTTTCTGATGTCCTGCTTGAGACACAAGTGGGTGCACAGGACCTGGCAGCTCCTTCATCTGGAGCCTGCCTGTATCTGGGAGGTTCCCAGGCGGGCAGGTCAATGCTCCACATGCCAGTGACGTTTTTTGGCAGCAGCACCAGTGACCAAAAGCTCCGAGAGCACGGCAAGGCTTTGCTGGAGCACACACACAGCAGATGAGATGTCACTCTGTTTACTCACATGTGCTGTGCACAAACTGCCCATTATTGGCACTGCAAAGTTGCTGGCTGCAGGAGGCACAGCAACATCTTTCAAAGGGCTGTAATGAAAGTGGGTCAGACGTTTTCCCTTCCCGGGGCAATCCTTTAGCATAAGCAGGGATTTAAGTGTGCACAATTCCCATTATCTGCAATTGTTATACTCTTTCTCACAAAGAAAGGGCTTCGTAATTCAACCAGATCTGTCAAATGCACACAGAGTGATGAAAATGGCCTGTTAGATGATAGGGGGTTGCCCTTTCAGTGCTGAGGAAGGGCATAGCCCTCCTGGGAGAGAACGATTCTAATCCTGAACAGATAAACTGCGCTTGATCTTAGAAGAAACGTTTGCAGAGGAGTCTTTTCATGCAGCTGTGGTGCTCATTTTGCCACAGGGTAGAGCCCTGGGTCTCTTCTACAGCCAAGAGGGTGGGTTCAGGCATGATCTAGCTGTTCCTGAGCTTCACAGCAGAGCCAAGGGTGAGCAAGGCCAGCCAAAACCAGACCCTGCACCCATCGAGAAGTTGTCAGTGGGGTGCATCTCCCGTGCAGAGCAGAGGGGCAGGTCCAGTGCACGCAGGCAGGACCTTCACAATGAGGGACTATCTGAACCCTGTCAGGGCCAGTGGCTTTAGACCTTCAGACATTCAGAAACTGGTATAATATGACCCAAACCAGTGGGGGGTAATTCCAGGTAGGAAAATGTCTCTTTAAGCTCTTGAAAAGCTGAGCTCCAAGCCATTTTAAAGATGCATGAAAGGCCCATCTGAGTGGCCAGTATGAGATCAATTCCCCATCTCGGGCATTAACATTTGGTGCCAGCTTTACTCTCACTACAAACTTTAGAATAGAAGGTGGAAGATGGGAATAGAACAGACCATGTTGTAAAAAATCCTCTCTGTATTATAGCCACAAAAATTATTCTGTTGCTCTCCTTGAGAGAGAGTGTTTCAAAAGCTTTTGTTGAGCTGACCTTGCTTCATGATTCTCTTCCTCTTTGGAGAATGTAAAGTCAGTAGAGAAAAAAAAGAAATTAATAGAACAAAAACAAGGAAGATGAAGAGAAATCCTGTATTGCACAGGAAGGGGAGACAAGACTGAGAAACAAAATTTTAAAAAATCATCATCATCATCCAGGTAAGTATGGGCAAGAATGTCGTTTCCTTTTGGGCCTGAAGGCAAATTTTGGGACAGGACGTTGCAAATAGCTTCTAATTTCTTATCCTACTCACTTCCTAATAATTCATTGGTGGTGTTTCTCACATAGCAAGGCTTTCTGGCAGCCCTTGGAAATAAAACCTCTTCCAAAGATTCAGAGGTGGACCCAAAGGAGAAAGTCCTCTTTTTCTCCTGTTTTGCTGCTTCTTTTAGAACAGCTGAAGAAATTATACAAATTGACTCTCAGGTACCTCATACTAATGAGTATTTGAGAGCTTCCTTGTTTTTGGATGACAAGATGGAAGCAAACCAGCACACATACTAAAAAAAGAAACGTGAAGCAGTCCCTCTCCACAAGAGACTAAAGCACAGCAGCAGTCAGGAAGGCAGCTTTCTAGTGGTGACCTCCAATGGATACAATATTTTTTCCACTTCCACGGGTCTCTGCTCACCACTCAGAAAGATGATCTTTCTAAATGCCAACTCATCCAACTCTACCCTGATCGGAGGAGAATTCAGTCTGGCTCTTGCCTCCTCGCTGGCAATAACGATTCTTCAAATGGAAATTAGCCGACAGATTTGATGATGATGCACGAGCCAGAAGAGAACACAGCTCACTCTGCCATAGCTCTGCAATCTCCTCGGGGAAAACAGGAGTAAAAATCCATTTGTGTTTGCAAACAAGATATGTCTTGAATGTTCACTAGGGACCTCTTGAGCAAGGAGGTGCCAATTTTACTGTCGTCTTTTCTAGACATCACATAAAACCAGCAGCCCAAGTGCATGAGGTATTTTCTTATCCAATAAAGACCTTTTGCCCTTGTGTCCTATACTGAAAGTGTTTCAATTCCTAGAGGAATTTTTGTCCTTCCTAATGTGATTACTAATCTGGGGATCTCTCATGCAAGGAGAGGGAGTCCACAGTGTGTGTATTTTCCTTCTCTTTCCTTCAAGGCTGCAGAGAAGCACAACTGTTTGTTAGTGCACACCTGCAGCTACTGGATCTCCATCAAATCTGCTGGGACCACAGTTAGGTCAACAGGGTTTTCTCAAAGAGACAGGAAGGCTCAGACCTCTGAAAACCTTAGCTTCCAGTACAGCCAGTGGAATTCAGGACTTAAGCGGCTCCAAGAAGGTACTCTCAGCTACTTGAATTAAAGTTACTTCCTCTTGAGAATGCCTCCAATGCAAATTTTTACCCAAAATTTACTCAGAAACTGGGTTTTACTGATAACCTGAGGCGTTTCTGACAGTGTATTGTCCTTTTCCCATGCCTCAAGCTTGTAATTCTGAAAATGTACCTAGTGGCTAGGACAGACATTTAAGATTAGAGGCAGAAAGCTATTAGCACTCTCAATTTCCAATTAAGAAGTAAAAATCTATAGCAAATTAGCCATCTAAATAGAAGATAGCAGCATAAATACTTTTGTAGAGCTTGGGCTAAATCCTTTTGCTCCCACCATAAATGATTGTTACCCTATGTTCCCCGTTCATCTCGTCAAGTGGGTCAAATGTGAAAAAGCTTCATCAAATTTAAACAATGAGTATAATTTCACAGAGAAAATTAATGAGAAGTCTGATTTAAAACTATGGACACTAACTCAGAGGAAAATTTAGCCTGAATATCTGAAAACACTACGCAAAAGTTCTGTGAGACTGGAGATGTCTCTCCGCAGAAAGCAGGAGAAAGGAAATTTAAACCTAGTCTGGAGAAAACGTCATGGCACTGAGGGAGAAGCCTGTGGTGAGAGAGGAGGACAGAATGAGTAAATAAAACTTTTTGCCCTGAATTTTTGTCCTCAATGAAGGGACAAAGCCTTCCTGAGTTTACAGTGACAAAGAGAATGTTGCTGCAATCTCTTTTCATTTAAATTATCAGGTCATCCTGGGAGATGTGGGGAGGAGGAGGAGGGAGAGGAGGGGACCTGCTTCAAATGACTAAAAGAAAAGCAAGGACATCTCAAAGGATGAAAAGAATTGCTCAGAAAATGGAGTTCGCTTACACATGCCAGCTTAGCATAAAAAGGCACTGAAAAGCAGAAGCCCCTGAACAAAATACAGTGAATACAGCAAGTTGGAGACATGGTCACAGAGAGTTTGTATCCAGGTGCTGGCTTAGTAATTGGGTCAGTGTCTGCAGATTCATGAGTACAGGCGTCCCACAGGGAAGCAACGGAGCATGCTCGTAACCTACCCTGTATCTCCTGAATCCATCATCCATCCCCAGATAGCTTAATTCATTTGGAAGACAAAAAAAAAAAATTCATTTGTTTCTAAACCCCAAATGACACAACAAATTTGACAGTGAAAGAGAGAGAGAGAGTGGCTGGATGTATGTCCTTGATAGCCTCTTTGCTTTCCCTCGGTAAGCCATGAAAGGTGGATTAAAAAAAGAAACTGTTGTTTCAGACTTGCATCCCCAAATTTTTCCGTTGTCATGTCTGTTCTCCAAGGGTTCCTGTGGGTTGTCTGTTGCTCTCTGAAAGAGCAGCCTTCACAAAGGCTGAAAGCAGAGTGCATTTTCCCTGCCAGCACCCTGTTCACAGAGCCATCTTGCTGGCAGTGTGCCGGCAGCAGATCTGAATGTGCCTTAGGGCATGCTAATATAAACCAGGGTGATTTGAGGAGGGTTCTGCATAGGCCCGGGGTGCCCACAGACTCACAGGGGCAGAGGTGAGCATACCTGTCTTCTGAACAGCCCAAGAAAACTCTTCACAACCCCGTTGTCCTCCTCACCTTCTTCCACCAGCACCTTCCAAGCCAGGACTAGCATCTGCCACAGGTTCCTCTCTCCAAGGAGAGAAACCCCTGCAGAGCCAGCACTTTTATTAGGGAGTCCTTTTTTAGTGTTCGAGTGCCTTCATGGTAATAGGGCAGGAAGTGGGTAGAAGGAACCCATCTGGCACTTGGAGAGGGACTCAGCAAGCTTTGCAGTGGGCTTAATTGCTGTGGGATTTGCTGGCAGCTGCAAACTGAACTCTAATACAGAGAAGCTTCCTCCTGTGGTTAAAGAGATCAAAAAGGACAGGTGTAGAAAAAGGAGTCTGTAATCCTGCTGAGTCTCTGGGTAGTGTGAGGACCCATAGGGAGGACCTTGCAGCCTAGAGCAGGCAGCGTGGTGGTCTAAATTAGAAGAGGAACATAGCCAGTCAAATTAATAGCTCGGAAGTGCAAGGAACAATTGATACCTCTGACTGCACTCGACGTGAGCAGAGTTTTCCCCAAAATATCAGCCCAGACTAATGTAGTTGTCTCATGCTATTTGAACACACACCGATAGCACACAGTGCAGCCTAAGGATTATAAGACAATGACTATTGTAAATGTAAGATCATGAACAGGGTCCACTGTTTGTCTTCAAAGCAATTTTGCTATTAGAGAGGGAGAAGAAAACAAATCAAGCAAATTATATTTGTTTTAAAATGATCAATCTCTTTATCTGATTCATTTGGCCAGTGTCCATGCTTGTCAGATGTGACTGCCTGTACAATCTTCCATTGTTTCTAATGACCTGCTCAGGCTCAGGTTAATTGACCCACTCAGACATCTTTCATTAGTCTTCTTATTTTAATAAAAAGCACTTGTGAAATTTATAAAGGCTAAGATGAATCAAGATAAAAAATAAAGTTAAAGAAGGTTCTTATTTAGCTGTTTCCCTCTTTGCTTTTCTCTGGGTAATGGCTACAAGCAGGCAAGCAGCAGTAAGGGAAGATGTAGTGCAACAGGAGGATTCCTAATGGGTTCTTCTGGTTACAAACAGCAGGAGCAGCCAATTGCTGCACCTTCATCAGAAGGGCATTAATTCAAAGCCCGTTGTGTTTATGGCTATCTTGGATCAAGCCTTGAAATAATTTTAAATCTGTTGTAAATACTTGAAAAATGTGTAATTAATAAGTCCCATATGAAGGTAATTCTTTGATGACCTTAAGCCATAGGTGGAGCATTGGAAAGCATGGGAGAGGTGTTCAATATTTAACTCTCCTGCAAGCTGGGAGAACAACATTTAAATTAGTAATAAACTCACAGGCACCTCCAAGAAAGGCCAGTGGCTATAAAGGCAAAACTCCCATCAATTTTCCTTGAAATACCTGCTGGAGAAACTCAGCGTTCAATAGAAATTCCTCCTGGAGTTCACTGAAACTTTTCACTCCACAAAATTCCTGCAGGGAGAGGATTTGTGAGGTGTGTAACTTGTCTGTGTATGTAATATTGGTTATATGCACACACTACATCAGCTCAGTAACGACTGTTTAGAATTTCACCCAGGGAGCAAGCCATGAATCCAGAAAGTCTCTGCAGGTGCTCAAGAGATGATGAGGGAGCCATTCCTTTTGATGTCTACACCCAGCCCTGCTCAGCTGGCCAGATGCCTGGACCCAGCAGCAGCTATAGCCAGAGGTGGTGGCTGAACTAAAAGAGCATCAGAGTGAGGGTGAGGTAAAAGCATGTCCAAGAAAGACAGAACAAGCCCAAGGACAGCACCTCAAGAGTAGCTCAGCACAACAAAATAACTGATGGAAAGGGCCACAGTCTAGACCTGATAGACATATATTTAAAGCTTCTTATTCATTCACCTCCTTTCCTTCTCATTCAATGACTCACTGCTATGCTTAAACAAACTGTGAATGGGCAAAATTAAAATGCACTGTAGGAGTGAGAGACTGAGAACCAGGTAGTGGCACCTCGGGGAGAGAGAGAAATATCCAGGGTTTGCTGGGAGAAATCTGCTCAGAAGGGCCCTGGGGAAATCTGCAGCCAGGTCTGTAATTGTGACAGTCTTATTAATAAAGCAGGAGCACTGTAGAAGACAGACAATCCAGAAGAAGCTCAGGGATTAAGGAGAAAGCTTTGCAGAAATTTTCAGATACTGTCAGATGTGCTTTAATATCAGTCAATGCTTACTGGAAAAGAGTGAACAAATATTCTGCTGTAAAAGAGTTCTTCCCATTTTGCCACATTTTTCTACTTACCTTTTAGTAGTTTGGGAAATTTTTGATCTTTCAAACACAATTAAAGGGACTGGAGGGGGGAACTCTTCTTTCCCTCTCACAGGTTTCAGGTTGAATTAGCTCAGTTCCCAACTCTGTTTCGTTATTTTAATAAGATTGTAGACATATGTTTAAGAGTTTTATACTAACATAATTATATATATATATCAATAGAAATGCATATTAACAAGTAGGTACACAAGTATACATTATAAAAGATACGTTTTTCATATGGAAATCATTACACACAGCTTAGCATTTTAGTGATTGACATAACATTATTATAACTAAATTGGAAAGCGTCTTTTCCTGTAACACCTGCCTCACTCTTTGTTGCAGAGAACACAGATGGAAGTTGTGAGACTCCCCATACTACTCCTTTCCCTTTTACTTTGCATTAATGCTCTGACAGGAGAGGACACCCCACAAAAGAGAGCAAATTCTTAATTTGGAGATGGGTTTGAAATGTCTTTTAGCCCAGGCATGTGTGCACCCAGGCACACCGGGCTGCTCAGCCTTTACTTCTTCCTTGCTGCACATACTGCTGGAAATCCGAGCACACCAGGACAGGGGAGGACACTGCAGCTCCCCTTGAGTTATGCCCAGAATCACATCCACCTGGGGACAGCAGTGCTTATTTTAGCACTGGCATCAGGGGTCCCTTGCAGCCAGCTCTCTCTGCTCACTGCAACTCCTCTCTGCCCTATCTGTTTCCAGCCAGGAGTATGGATGGCCATTTTGCCAAGGTTATCATTCTTTGTGGTGCCCTGGAGCCCAGGATACGTTTAGATCCCATAATAATACGGATAATGATAATAATAAATAAAGCTGGAATCTTGGGAGGACATTTATTTTAATGATTCCAGCTCTGCCTGCTACATTCAGGGGTAATATCAGCTATCTATCTACGTCTTCTTTAATCTGGCCAAGTAATTTGAGGTAATATTTATCACATAAAGGCTCTGGGTATTTGCAAATACCTCTTCTGTCCATTCATAAGTCTCCAACCTCAGATTTCATGCAGCAAGATTACCATGGTTAACTAGCCCAGGCTTGAAGCATTTTCAGTTTTGAGCTCAATCCTGATGATGCTGAGCATTTTTCTGGAGTGCTGGGCTTGTTCACCATTCTCAAACTTCAAGGAGAATGTAGAGATAAATAAAAAGGTGGGCAGGGATACAATGATACATATCCAAATAATCTCCTATCCTCCATCTCTTCATGATTCAGGGTTGCATTGAGCCAGAGATGTAATGTCTTCCTAGTTAGTGACACAGGTGGACTCCTCTCCAGTGAGAATGCTTGTTTCCTCCCTGAACCTACACAAACTTTAAGTATCTAGAATTTCCCAAGGAAAAAGGATTTCCATAATTCACACACTGGGCTGAGAGCAACACCCTTCTGCTCACTCTGTGTCTACTGAGTGCTCACCTCGTTTGGTGCTTCCTTTTTCCTTCTGGGAAAAACAGGGAGCACTTGGTCCCCCGGGTTTGCAGAGTTCACTGGGAAAACCTCTCAATCTGGCAGCAGAATCTGGGAGACCCACCAAGCCCTCATGCATCTTGTAGCAGGCTGAGACACATGTCAGGGGAAATCACTGGGCAGCATTTCTCCTGCAGTGGATCTCCCAGGAAAGGTCTCGCTCGGTGAGCAGTTCAGAAACAAGCCCTGTTCAGAGAGCTGAGGCCTCTGGTTTTGCCTGACAGATTTTGCTCACACTCCTTTTCTCTCTCCTTGTCATCCAGTGAGATGACTCATGCAAATGAATAGCAGCTGAACTTAAATCAGAAAAGTCCTTCGGGACAATCAAAGAGCATAGAACCTGGGGAGAGGGAGGGGAAAATGTATTTGCATAGTCATCATGACAGTCACCAGAGCAACAAACAATTAGATTCTTCCCTGCTGATGAATAAACAATGCTTCAGCTGCAGTGTCTATTGTGCAGTCTCTATGCAGGAGTCAACCAGGCCTTCAGGTGTTTAACTAGCACTTGCAAAAATCCTAAAAAAGAGGGGAACTTCACTTTAGAGAGAGCCTGTCCTCCCTCAGGGTGTCCCTGGAGAGACAACTCCTTGACTCACCCACTCGGCTAATGAGTGTCAGTGCTGCTCTGTGCAAAAACTACTCAAGGTGAATGAATCTCAAAGGAACATACACAGATATGAAGCCACATAGAGGAAATCTTTGTTTCCTGCAGAAGGAAAAAAAAAGGGTGAATGTGTCTGCATATAGGAAGGCACCCTTCCTTGTCCTTCATTCCCCCATCTTCCTTACAAGCTTGAATTCTTTGAATAAAGGGGGGCAGTGTTGAAACAGTGTCTCTAGGTCAACAAATGGAGGCTTGTTTATCAACACGTAGCTAAGGCACTACTGAAACACCATCTTAATTAATAACATGACCTTGTTAAATATGGCATCTAACTGCACATGCAAATTCCTGCTTATTTCTCAGTTGTGTTTGCTTTTTATTCCCAGTAAAAACAAGTGTTTACTCATCACCTAAGCTGCATGGAATGCAAAGGCGAGGGATCCTGCTATCTTCCCAGCTGCACAACCTCCACTGATGGTGCAAGGCATGGAAAAAGCAGAGCTCGATTTTCTCCAGTCCCAAGCAGAGTTTCCAATGGCCTCTCGAGGGAGATGCTGTGCCAGTCCAGTTTTTTAGTTCTGTGAGTGGCTGGAATGAGGCTGAACCCTGCTGGGAAGGGTTTCCTTGGCATTGTTTGCAGGACCCCCAGTCTCAGAGCAGCAGGTCTCCCCCTGCATCTGAGCCAGGGCCATGAATGGGAGCGGGAAAGGCAGGTTTCCTTCCCTAGGACCCAGCATTCTCCAGCAGTCCCAAACTGAACCCTCATGCACAAGACTCTCTCCAGAAAGGATCTCTTCCTAGAGAACCTGCTGCTCTGGGAGGCTTCCATGGACTTGCAATATTCTTCCATTTTCAGGGGTGAGAGGCAGAATTGAAAGAGCAAAACAAAACAGAGAAATCCTTTCTGTCTCCTGGCATCTTTGCTACTTCATTGCTTTATAATAAATGCACATTCCCAGCTGGCCTGAGGGCCCTTCTTTCCTGCCTGGGCAGAGGTGCTATTCATTCACGGTTCACAGGGGAGGGAAGGAGTCACACACTTTGCTTTCACAGTCATGTAGTCCCAAATCAAGAACCTCCACAAGACACTATCTAATCAAAACCAGACACTCCCTGAGGGCACCATATACATTTAGGAAACAAGGGCATTCAGCCCTCCATGACCAAATTTCTCAATGAAGGAGGGAATATTCCTCTTTTCACCACATCCCCCAAGCTTATTGAAAAATAGAACAATATTCTCATCTCCTCCTCCCAGTTCCCCACCCCCAAGTCCCCCCACAAAAGCAGACAGAGAAATAGCATACACGCTGCTCAGGGATGCTCCCGTCTCCAATCTCCTGCTCAAGACAAAGGGACTCTTAATGTAACAAATGTATTTCTTTCTGACTTCCCCATGGTGGGGCTGAGGGAAAACATTCACAAACAAGGCAGAAATGCTGCTAGTAAAATGAGAGACATGAAGAGGAAGCAGGATTCCTGGGCTTTGTTTCGGGTCCTCCCACTGCTCACTGTAGGGAGTGCAGATAAGTCATGCTTAACCTCCCTCCACAGTTTATCTAATGCCATCTGGGTTTATTTTTCTGAAGTCTCAAAAAACTCTTGCTCACATTCCCTTTGTTAATGCCCATTTGCAAGATCACAGATGCAGCAAAAGCCACCGCCTGCCTGTCTCTGGGAATGTGTGACCCCTGCACATGACAGAAGAAGCCCCCTGGGATTGCTCGTGGCTTTGGGAAGTGGGCTGAGTGAGGTCTGGAAGGCCCAAGGGGAGAGGTGATAGCTGCAGTGTAATTCCTGAGGAGGGGAAGCATGTCCAGCTTTGCTGAAGGGTTGACCTATACAAGGGTTTCTTGGGAGGAAAAAATACTGCTCTCCTTTCACTCATCCCAGGCATCATCTTCCAGCACCTGAAAGATGGAGAATGATTTCCCATGGGGTAATGCTGGTAGGGCAGCTGGAGTCACTGCTAGCCGTAATTCAGCTCCAAGTGCTAAAATCCCAGGGCCAGAAGCAGTTTTCTTTGCTCTACCTGTTCTGTGCTTAACACTGTGGGGGCCTTAAATCCTGGTTCCAGCCTCAGAGTACACCCACAGGACAAACGTCAAGAGAAGCAGCAGCTCTGCAAGGAGCCAAGCCAGAGTCAGGCTGCGAGAAGGAGGAGCTGCTGAGAATAGAGAGTTAAAACTAGAGAGTTATTCCCAAGACTGTTTTTCCTGCTGAGGCAAGAGGGTACTTAAGGATGGGCCTTAACTCCTTCAGTGTAAAGCACCATGAAGTGGAGAATGCCAGCCCTGCCTCCCCACTCTCCTGCTCCTAAATGGAATCACAGGACTTTCCCCTTCCCTCTCCATTAATCGTGGCTTCTGCTGCTTTGGGAGACAAGAAAGGGGACAGCTCAAAATGTAAAAGAAAGCGCTGAAAGGGATGATTACATGTGGGAGAAAAAGAAAAAGCCCACTTTTCTCCACACAAAGGGAAGCTGCTAGCTGATTGCTTTAGGCAATACAGGAGGTTGCTTCGTAACACACAGTTTTCTATCCAGGGTCCTCTTTTAAGTGCTGTAATAGGAGAGGAGGGAGAAAGAAAAATGGCAGTGGATTCAAGTCCTCTTCAGAGAGAAATGCCCAGCCCACCTTATAAGGATTTTATCCCCTCTTGTCAGAAATAACTAGACGTGGTTGAGGCTTACAGAGCTCCCAGCTCTCATTGCTCCCAACTACCAAGCCCAGATGGTCATCCTGTTTCTCTGAAGTTGGCAGACCACCTCTTACTCCTTGTCTGCTTCTCAGGGACTGGGTTTTCCATAGCCTTCCTGCACACTATCACTGTGTCAGGTCAGGCCTACATGGCTGGCTGCTGTCTCCCCATGCTGTGAGAAAACAGACATATTTCTAACACTACCATCAGCTCATCTAGCTAAGGCTGAAAGGGCTGGAGGTGAAGAAATAAGAGCAGGAGTGCAAGAAGCAGTAGTAAAGGTGATGAGAAAGATATGACCAAATCTGGGAGATGTACTACCTATGGTGACGGGCAAAGCTTTTTTTCAAAACTGTAAACCCCTCAATGACTCATGACAATGATGGTTATGCACTCACTAGTCCATGTGCTAAACTTGGCACATGGGAAGCAGATGTTCATGCCAGCTCTCTGTCAAGACCCTCTGTGTCTCTCCGAAGCCATGTCCCTTCCAAACCTCTCATTCCTCACCTCCCACTGAATCCTGTATTTTATGCCATCACTCTTCTCACTGGCCACACATACATTTTTAGTAAAGATTTTGACTGTTGGGAGTGGAAAAGGCAGAAGAGTGTTGCTGTTCCCTTGTGCATGAGCTTCTTTGTGTTGCCTCCTTTAGGAACCAATCCAGAGTTTTCAAATCCCCCTGCCTGATTTCCAATGCACAATGATTTATCACTGTCCCCGTTGTCTTACCCACTCTTTACATCCAGCTATATATTTTGGGGAAGGAGATTTGCTTTTTGAGTGATGTGAAAGCATTTGCTTGACATGATGGAAATTTATGAGTTGTGACTCCCAGCTCCTCCCCCAGGACCCAGGAAAGCAACTCCTGGCAGTGGATGAGGAGGGGAGAGCAGAGTCTGCAGACAGAACCAAATGGACATGGCTTCCTGCTGACAGGAGATATTTATGGATTTGCCAACATTTTAGTATAAAAATAAGGAGAGTTACTGAGGTGTGGGGGGAATAGGGCAGAAACAGCAAACTCAAACACAGCCATCAATCTGCCTGCCTGGGGTGACAAGTGGAGGAGAGACCTCCGTTACCCATCATTGCAAGCAACCATTACATAAGGATGCAGATGATGGACAATTTTCACAGGCTTCTGCTTTCTTTTTCCATAGGTCTCCTGCCCCAAGACTTTTGCATGGAAAAATGGCTCAAAATAGACAAGACCTGCGTGTGCCAACAAATTATTGAAGCGGGGCAGGACCTTGGAGGGATGGGTGGTGTTTTCCTGTGCAGCAGTTGCAGAGAGAGCCATTCAGGTGTGGTGGTACAGCTGTTCCTTGGTATCTGCAGGGACTCAGCACCAGGGCTGGTGGGGATGTTTGTCAGCTGCTTCATGGACAGTGGCTATAGACTTGTGTGATTGTCAGCTGGCAGCCTTTCACAGCCAGAGTGTTCAGTATTATCGATGATCAGTCCCATTAAGCAAGTCCTAGGCTGCTTCTCTCCCATTTCTGCCTGTTGATCTTCCCTTGCTTCTCTCTTTCTCTCCCAGTGGTTTCTTTCTTCCCAAGTGCTACTGCAAGTAAGGGCTGAAATTTCTGCCTTTTAGTTGCATTCCACAGTGAAGGTCTCACCCATGAGATGACTCTGAGAGCACTTCTGGTTCTATGGGCTTGGGAACATAGTTTTTGACTCAAAAATTGCTGTTTATGTGCTCTGGTGTAGAATCCAGCAGCCTCTCGAGTGTTCAATATGTTGTTCCTCCAGCCCCAGTATTTTCCCTGAGTTTTGTGACTAGTAGTTTGGGACGCCACACAAATGCAGCAGCTTCACAGAACCTCTGAAAGACAGAGGTGGTGGCAAAAAAGGATCAGCCAGCATTCCTGGGAGCTCAGCATGGAAGAGGGAGGTTGCTATAAAGGGGAAATCATGCTGTCAAGAAAACTTAAAACTGAACAAAAAGTGTTGATTTTGGCTTTTTCTGGGGAGCTTGCTTGCTTCTTCTGTTTTTCAGTTTTTTCAGTAATAAATCATTAAGCATTTGTGCATATGTATTCACAAATTGCTTGTGGATAGTCATTTGGCTTGTACTATTTTGTGCTTTAATTGTAAAGGATGAGCATTTTATGGAAGCATATTTCAGCTTATGGGCTACCCTGAGGATACAGCTGTCTTGTAATTCACGGTGTGTTACTGGTCAATGAAGTCTCATGATATTTATTTTATCTGTAGAAACAAAACTTCATTTTCCAAAAGCTGAACATGTCCCAGCATGAGAGAGGATTCTGGGTACTCACATTTGGATGCAAGTACCATTCTGCTGCACCCTTCATACAAGCCTTCTCAAGGAGGAGGATGACAAAGGCAAGGACATGGGTCAGTCAACCCACTGTTGCAAATCCAAAACATCCCCACCCACCATGTGTTGTTGTTTGACTGACAAAAATCTCCAGTCAGTTCTTGAAGTTGCACAATTTGTCCTTAGGGAACTGAAATCCAGTTGCATTCATTCCGACATGTGTGGCCTCGTCACACTGGCATGGCTGAAGAATAAAAGTTCTGGACTGCAGGATTTGTGCTATGAGCTCCCCATGAGACTGAGGAGAAGATGCTTCCTGTGAGAAACAGTGCCCAGATAAAAAGGAGCAGCTCCCCACACTGCATGTCTATTTAATTTCCCTGTTTTCACTCAGGCAGTGCATTCTGGAGGAGTGATGGACTGCCTGCTCTGCAGCTACACTGCCCCTTCCATCCTCCCCTCCCAACCCTCTGTTCAAACCCGACCAGCTGTGCACTGAAGACACAAACAGCAGCTCGAGCATGGGTCAGCAGCAGAGACACCAGGAAGGAGGTGGCTGGTGGCACGTGGGGACGTGGGGCGTGCAGTTGGCACGGGAGATCTGAAGCTCGCCAGCTGCCAGGACCCACCCCTGCAATCTGCTGGTGCACACAGCGCTGCAGACAAGGGCTTTGCAAAGGGAGGAATGAAACCCATGGTAGCAGCAAAAATTATTTACCCAAAGTTCATGAGCTTGTTATTAATGATTTCTCCAAGCCCCGTGTGCCAGTGCAGTTCTGAGTGCCCACCCTTCATTTGCTGCAAGGCAAGAGCAAATATGGAGCGAGGCAGCACATCACAAACAGCTTCTGAGCACCACAGAAATTGCCTGCCCCCACTGCTCTCCCAAGCAGGGAGGAAACCTGCATACCTTATTGCTCCTTGAGCATTTTCTGATTCAAAGCATCTCCCTGCAGCCCCCCAGCTGAGGTACAAGGCTGTAGACAGTGTGTTTTCTCTGCAGAGCCACAGCCCATGGTTGAAAAGCAGTCTCAGATAGCAGCAGCTATGGGGCATAGCAAAGGACTGTCCCACAGAGCATTTGCTGGTGCTGCACTGCAGTTTGGTGCTGGCTGTGGTCAACCCATGCTTGTGGGTACAGTGGGCAAGCTGGGGGTTAATTCCCTGGCAAGGCATGCTCCAATGGGACTGTGAGGCATCTGCAGCAGACACGCTCAGACAACCTGGCACTGATGGACTCCTTACAGTGTATTTATCCTCTAACTCCTCATTAGATAAGGAACATCATAGATGATGAATTGGAGAGGAGAGTCTAAGCAGGGAAAGAGCTGCACACTCTAAGATTAAACTGAGGAGTTGGCTGCCCAAGCCCAGCATCATCTTCACTATGGGGCAGGTCTTCTGAGGCTAAAAATCTTACATTCAATACACATGGCAAAGCTATCAAGCCAGTGGTATGCCAATATTTCTACCAGGAATAAAAAGTCTTATTTGGAGTAATCTTTCCTTGGCTGAGACTGTCACCCAGGAGTTGTCCTTATCATCGTGTTTGTAGTTCCTGCCTGCCAAACAGGAACTGGATTTTAATCAACAATTTGTTTCCCTTCAGGGCACCAAGCAGTTCTGCTTAGACTTTGGGATATGACCAACACTTCCCTACCCTTCATTAATACAAATGAGCAGTGCTGTTGCTAAGTAGTGATTTTAAAGTAGTTATGAGGCTAAAACTGGCCTTTTACACTATTTTCTCTGAGAAGACAGGAGAGGAAAACAATGCCAATATTTGGGGAGGCAAGGACTGAAGTCATGTATCCCTGTGCCAGCTGTTGGAACATGGGGTGTTTGAATTATCAGTACTCACTGAAGAATATGGGAGAGGAAAGTGGCAATACTTACATTTCAGTTGGGAGTTGAGTTCTCCTGCTCCTAGCTTTCTTTAGACCCATTCCAATTGGGACACATTTCCCTGAGAGTGGGTCCAGATCTAGGTGACATCTCCAGTAATCTAGGGACATATCACAGGGGATCACATCTAATTCAAGTCACAAGAAAATGCAGACCAAAATCTTGCACAGAGCAGTTCCTATGTAGAGCAATTCCTTCTAAAATGCCTGTATTCCAGGAACAAATCTTGAGCTGATTATTGCTCTTGTTCTGGAGGGACAGAAGATTTTGATTCTTTTCTGCAGCATCTTTCACAGTTGATGGTTGGCTTCCTTGCAGGGGACCTTGTCCTCCCTCCTGCACTGCCAAGTGGCCTAAGATTTTATCTGTTAACTCACACACACACAGACACCTGTTTGGGGGAATGTAGATAACATTTCTGCTTCTTGCAAAGATAGGGCCACCGTTGCTTTCTTGGATTGTTCTTGTGAAAAGGGATTGGAGCCCTCACACCATGGCTGTGTGCAAATCTCAGTCTTACTTTCAGCTTCCTGAATTTAATCTGAACTTTTCTGTGTAACACTAATGTTATGGAAAATCAGTTGTAGCAGACGAGGACCATTATTGTTCTTCAGGTCAAGCAATCAATGCAGTAATTTCCTTCCACTTTAATGCTATTATTTGGCTGTAATCATTTCCAGTTGAGTTTGCATGAGAATGAAGTTGAAATTGCTCCTGGTCACATTTATCTGGAAAATTTTCAAGACTCTGCTCTAGAAAATCAAGATTGTTCCAATGAGCTTTAATTAATGGTGATCATGATTCTGCTGCTCCCTAAGGATTTCGTATCTTCTGGAGATGTCACCAAAGACACTAAAGGAAGACTATAATTCACTGTGTATTTCTGTCTGAGAGAGAGCTCACTATGGCCTTGGATTGCAGCCTGAACACATTTTTGTTAGCTTTTCAGCAGCACAGCTAAACCAGAAAAAAATCCCAAACCCTCTCTTTTAAGGACGGTCAGATCAGCCCTCAGTGATTAAGGAAACCAGAACATTGCCTGAAAAGCAAGGCTCAAAACACTGGCAGTTTTCTGCCATAAATCCTGTTCCTTGAACAACACATCCATATATAATGGTTTAAATAAAGCAGGGCCAGAATGCTGTTCAGAAAAGAAAGTAGCTAAAAAGAATGCTGTTATTTAGGGCTTTCCATAATACAACAACCATGGCTTATATATTGGTGCAGGGGTCTACAGCCCTTTAATTTTCCTGATAGGTTTATGCACAGTTATCCCTTCAGATAACTTCAGGCTACCTCTGATGCCTCTTCTGCACTGTGTGATATTGCAAGTCATGAAGAACGTCAACACAGATCTCAGTGTTTTCTGTCTAGGACGTGTTTTTCCCTAACATGTTGTTGTGTGGTCTGGGAGTAAGGGAGGAGACCCTACATACAACATATCCGGGGCTCTTCAGTCAGCAGGGGCTGATTCAGACCGTGCATCAGATGAGACTCCATTGTCCAGTATTTCCCTGGGTCTCCAACTAGCTGACGGGGAAAAAGGAGTAACTTTGACCCAGTTTCTTAAAATCCTCTCAGAGACGTGCTCCAACATCATCTAGAAGCAGCAGCACTTCATAAAGGCCATTGTTTGCTGAGATAGACTTGGCCTGGCATCCTTGTGCCTGTTCGAAAGTGCCTTCTGCATCGTAAGGCTGGTGTCCAAAAGCAGAGGGACTGTTGGAGCAGAAAATTTGAGGCACACTCGGAAAAGCATGGAGTTGACTTTGCTAACCAGGTTTCCCTTGTGCTTAGCAACAGCTCCAGTGGGCCCCTGGGAGTTTTCAGTAGTCGGGAGCCTTGTTCCTTGGCAGAAACATAATGTTGGCTGTTTAGCATGCTGCTGAACCTGTAATCTACAGCCAAGCAATAGCAAACGCTGGAGCCAAATGAACAGCAGGCTTGGAAGGGGGTTGTTTGTGAGGGCTGATTTCCTCTGCCATTTGCAAAAGGGCATCCTGCAGCCAGGCCATATGATTTTGGACTCTGCCTCACCGTGGTGAAGAAATCTCAGTGCTCTGCTTGTACAAAATCCAGTGCCACTCCTGACAGATTCAGGTGACATCAGGTGACTGTTCAGTAGGTAGGTAAGAGGCTCATTAAAATCAAAGAATGTGCAACCCCAGAACATGCACAGCAAAGCCAGATGCTGCAAATGCTTTTCCCCCAAGGTGCTGACCAAAGCAGAGCTCTCTCGTACACCTGGCATCTTCTGCAACACTATTGTGTTCTTTTGGCATCATTCTGACTAAACCTCCACCCTGCTTTGTCCAGCTTGCCTTTTTCATGGAGTCACTTGTGGCTGTGTCCCACTTCAAGAACATGTGTAGGTATCTCAGCCCACTCAAGACCAGAATCACTCAGAAACATGATCCACAATATCCCTTGTTGTTTTTCCCCTGAGTAGATTTGAAGCAATGGATACCAATTACAATAAATTGCTCCAAATGGCTCAGCAGTTTGCTGGTATGGAGAAATGATGAGCAGGACAACTGTAGATTTATTTTCACTTGTGCTCGCAGCCAGAATTGGCATGGACTAATGACCATGGCAAGTTGAGCAAATTCATTTTTGCCTGTGACCTCTGCCAGGATTTTAATGCAAGGTCCAGTACACTAAACGATTATCAAAAGATTGTTTACATGTGTCTGTCGAACACATCAGTGCACCCATTTCTAGAGAAGTGTGATATGTACTTCCAGCACAATCCAAACTTGGGGGAAATGTTTCATTTTCCACTCACCATAAGTGAGCTATGTATTTGCACAGTGAAAACAGGCACATCCTCTGCTTGTGGAGTGCAGTTCCCCTACTCCCCTCTCCCCACAGTGAAAGGTGAAATTTCTCACTTAGCACCATGCTCTGCTCCATTATGTCCATATCTTTGTGTGTTCCCACACCCCTTTCCCTTCCTGTCATTTCCAGCAGGCAACTGGGATCATTTGTACTAAGCTTTGTTGACAGAGGTAAAACAAAAATAAAATTGACTACAGCATAATGCATTCAAAAAAACCCTGGGCTTCTTTTTAACTTGTTAAACAAAAAAACAGGATACAAACACTTTTGAGAACTTCTAGACCATGTCCCAATTATCCTTTTGTCAGTTCCAGCTCCAAATGAGAGATTTGATAATGGTTTATTTTAAGATGTAGAGAGTCAACCCTCTATGTCATGTCCCAAGTGTTCAGATAGCGCAGGCATACAGCACAGACACTATGCACACTGAAAAAGCAAGGGAAAGAGAGTCTGATACAGGGTTCATGTCCAGGAGATGACAACATATCCATAATGTTCCCCGTTGTGGAGAGGGGTCCTAGCTGGACTGAGCTTTGCAGACTTGCTGGGCAAACTGGTGGCATTGGTACCATCAGACTGTGCTGTACTCTGACTTATGGAGGTGCCACTGAGGTTACCACATGCTCTGCCTCTATACCAGCAACTAGGGACTGTGTTGGGGGTTCTGGGACAACCCTGCCATCCATGTCCCCTTCTCCTCACTTCTGAAAGAGCTAAGTGGGGCCTGCAGAGGGGAAGGGCTGACCCTTGCGTTGCCAAAATCATCCTGGGGTTTAGACAGCACCATCTCCCATCCCAAGCTGCTGCTCAGCACCATTTGGTTGTGTTGGAGTCTGAATCATCCCCTCACCAAAGCAAATACCTGACAGGCGAAAGAAAGCTCAGAACACCTTGGTCCAGGCATGGTAAAATCTCACTTCCTTGAGCTTGTGTCCTCACACTTCCTCCTCAGCCCCTCCTCAGCATGCTAGACTGGTCACTGTCCCTGGAGTAAACTCTATCTGACAGCTACCTTGCAGGCTGACAGCTTCACCGGGAACTCCAGGAGACCCACGGGTTGCCCTTTTGCCCTTGTTAACATCTGTATTATGAGCAACACTAATGGCAACATGACAAGCTGGAGATAGATGGATGTAAACAAACTCCCAGCAACAGTCACAGGAGAATTATTTGCATCATTATCTCTTTCTTCATTACCTGCAAAGGATCAGGATATTTATATTTTTGACATGTGCTGCTGGTCAGTTTAGCAGATGCAGGTTTAATTCTTATCCTTCATTGAAGAGGGGAAGAAGAAGAAGGATTGGAAAGGCTTTGCCCTTGTTTATGGGAAAGGCTATAAAAGGTTGAAGGAAAGCTGAAGATCATCCCCAGCAGTGGTGCCAGTCTGTTTATAAGCTATGGGCACAAGAACCAGAAACTCTTAGGTTAGAAATTAATCTTCCTCAAAAGGAGAGGAAACAGGTATTGGGGCAGCTCATGTTACAGAAATCACATGGGAAGGTCAGTGGATGAACAGAAGAGCACATGGTGCAACTAAACATGGGCTTCCTGTCAGTGTCCCAAGGTACTGAAGGGAGAGAGATTTATCGTGTCTAGGTCTGGGAGATGGTTAGGGAATATTCATTTTTCCAGGGTGACCAAGGGTCTTTTTGGCTGCTGTCAGGACCATCTCTTGGAGAGATCCCCAGAGGAACATGCAGCGAGGAATTTCTCTGAACAGAAGCAGGCAAAGTGCAAGAACTGCATCATCTGGAAAGGAGCCAAATCTCTTTCTTTAAAAATCAAACAGATGTTTGGGTTATCCCCACATACACTGAGTCACCACCATCTTGGAGGGCTGTGTCATCTGGAGGCCTTGAAAACAGAAATGAATGAAGAATCTTCTCCTCAGGACCCTCTCTGCTGGAAGGATATTCTGCTGCTTGTAAGGATGGGATGTTGGGTGAGGAAGTGGTGTGAAGTACAAGCAGTACATGAATGTGGACCACCTACATGGTAGAGCTGCTGGACAATCCACTGGAGGCAGGAATTGCAGGGCAGCAACTTGATAAAAAACTCGACCCAAAGCAAGGGGAATTTTGGTTAAATCTCCAACAAGATCTCCTCCAGACACACAAGAGTGTTCAGCTGGAAGTCCAGAAGTAGAGCCATCTATGAAGGAAAGGTGCAGGGGTGAGGCAAGGTTCCTGACTCACTCCAGTGTTTCAGCTGTGAGGAGAGCTCACCTCTTGCACCCTGTGCAGTCCCTGGGCTCTGCAGACTTCCAGTCATGCTGCTGGGCAGTGCCAGTGCTGCTGGCTTTGATGGAATGGGCAGTGCTGGAAGCTCCACAAAGGCCATTAGACATAGGCCAAAGAGCATCTGCAATGGGACATATGCTAGAGTTCTGCTTGACCTCTAAGCAAAAGCACTGCTGATGGATGAAATAAGATACATCAAGGGTAAAAGCCTCATAGTCCTCTGAAGCCATACCATTCCTAGTACCCCAATGCCCTTATTTCTTCACAGAAGAAGCTTTAGACTTTAATTCTGTAGTATATATTAATAAAGTATCTTATAGTTTTCCTGATCCTAAAGGCACCACTGTATTTTTCAGGTGACATGTCTAATACAGGTGTTACATTACAGCAGGATCTCAACACGACTCCAAAGATCTCCTCAGAAACACAGAACCTGCTTAGAAACAAACTTGCCCAACCAGCTCTGTCACCAGTAAAAAAATCCCATGGAACCAGACCCAGCAAGGAATTAATACAACATGCCATGTGATACAATTACTTATTTTTATGGAGTCAAGCCATCTGGTTGTTTGGTATTTTTCAGACATTTCCCTATAACAGATCTCATCCCTTCATATGTTTTTCTTATTAAAAAAAAAAAAAAATCACCAAACCTCAAAATCCAAAGAACTGAAATTACATGCAGGAAGGACTTGGAAAGTTTCACAGAGAAAACTTTATATGAGCTGTTCTGTGCTTTTCCAGAGGACCCCCAGGATTTTCTTCATTTAGATTTATGAAAGGACCAGCATATTGATTATGTAACTGCCATCTGAAGTTTAATAATATATAGAAGAAGTAAATGGAGCTGCTGAGGAATTTAACTCACCTATAAATAGAGAGTGGCATCCCCATTAATTCATTAAAGGTATATGGGAAGTATAACGTATTCCAATTAACATTTCATAAGATGGTTGTAGCTTGTTAGTTATGAACCAACATTTGTCATTTTCTTTTTAGAGCAATTAAATGATATCCAATTCCCTTGGCAGGCTGGAGCTGTCTCCTTTGATAGCTTTCAAAGTTTCTAGAGAGGACACATACAAAAGGTAAAGAGGCTCCTGTTTTGCTGTTCTTTTTCTTTTTCTTTTTTCTTTTTCTTTTTCTTTTTCTTTTTCTTTTTCTTTTTCTTTTTCTTTTTCTTTTTCTTTTTCTTTTTCTTTTTCTTTTTCTTTTTCTTTTTCTTTTTCTTTTTCTTTTCCTTTTTTCTATTCCTTTTTCTTCCCCCCTTCCTTTTTTCTTCTCTCACTCTTTCTCTCTGCCAATTAGAAAACATTCTGCATCCTGAATGGGCTTATTCACCCATCGTTCAGTTAAATAACCACTAGCAAGATATATCTTGCTTAAGCACAACAACTGGCCTGGTACCAGATGAGCTTGATATTTATTTAACAAACAGTGCTGTCTTCGTAGATCTAAATTAGAGCCTTATTTGAAATACTTAAAGTTTACCCATTACTGTTTGCCCTCAGTGAAAATCCAAGTTCTGGTTACGTCCCTGCTCACTAGGATTAGAACTGTCACAATATTTATTTAACAGGAGGAGGCATGCTAAGCCATGCTGCAAACATTGCTGTGCCAATATGAAGAGGAACTTACTGCTTTTTACAGTGTTTCTTTCTTTGCATGTGCTCTCTCTGCATCCCTCTCTCTTTCCTCTTCTTCCTGCTCTCCCCATGTTCCCCTGCCCCACCAGCCCCTCCACGTGCCCTCTCCCACAGATGGCATTTCTATTGTCCAGAGAAGGATTCTGGTGGAAAAATACATTCGAAAAACATATGGGATTGGTGCTGAAATGGAGGGAAGGAGGGCGATGTATGGCCTGTCCCCTCCTTTCCTGGTGTCCCTTGTGCCCCAAATGACACCGATCAATGCAATGGACACACAATTGGGGATTGGAGAGCTGGTCTCTTGGTTCCTCATCCTCCTTGGTGAAACTCATGCTGCACCACAAACTGCCTCCAGCTGTGAAACACGTGTCCCTTAGTCATTAGTTCAGGTTATTTCCCACAGCAGCAAGGCCAGGTGCAGTTTGGGTCTTTTCCCATCTTGTTGTGAAAATGTAAGCTACTGGGGGGGAGGGATATGGTTCTTCTGTTTCACTGGGTAATGCAAATTCCCATTCCCCACAGGGAACAGATGAACAAATAGCCTTGGTACAAGTGCTAGGATAGCCTGGTAATTTCCCAGTCTTTTTGAGATACAAAACACAGATCCCTCCCTCCAGTCTGCAAAGCCTGCTGAATTTCTGGAGCTCAGCAAAGAGAGCGGTGGCTTCCTATCTCCAACCCTCTAGAAAGACAGTAGCACAAGAGAAGGAAAAGCAGGAGCAAAAAGCTAGGAGGAAGACTATGGTAAGCAATATACATGTATTTTATGTTGATAATTATTAAAGAACAAAGTTGCTATGTCAAGAAGTTCATATTTTCAGCCTGATTTCCTCAGCAATCATTCTGTCTCTCAGTTCTCCTTTAATAACATTTGAACCAGTTGGCCAATTTCAGTCAGACTTGAGAGACAGATGGAATTTTGAGCAGTACCAAGCTCTTGCTGGATTTACAGTGTTGGTGCCATGCTGAGCACAGAGAGCACAGCTCCCCACCGAAGGGAGCAGTCCATGAGGGCTGCCCTGAAGCCCTCTGTGCAGGGCAGGATCACCCTGTACGATGTCAGCACCTGGGACCACCCCAGGTATGGATGCTGCATAGAAACATTTCTGAACCCCAAGTGAACTCTGGGTCTCCAGGAAGAGGAGAGGGTAGGGCAGGGGAATAGGAGGGAGAGGGCCAGGTGTCCTTTGGGACAGATGTATTGCTGTGCAGAATAAAGAAGAACTCCAAGGAACACCCCAGGCTCTTCAGAAAGGGCTGGAAAAGCAGGAGAAGGTAAACCCTACAGGTTCAGCATCACAGAAACCAGGAATGAAGAAAACAGTGCCATTCAGTCTACTAAAAGTGTAATGAGGAAAGCAACTCCAACTGCTTTCAGCTAACCCATCCCAGTCTCTGGGTGAGGAACACTCCATTCAAGGACTGAATTCCAGAGTCAACAGACTTGTAACAGTCAATTATCGTTTCAGCTACAGATGGGTAAGCCTGATAAAACAAGTCCTGTATGGACAGGGGACTGAAATAGAGCTTGGGCAGGGATTGCAGCCAGAGATTACTGGCCATAAATACATCAAAAGCAAAGGACTTTAAGACACATGAATAGAACCACCATTTATGAAGTGCCACGTGTTCCAATTCATACCTCACCATTCATGGGCATGCTGGGAAGGCTGCACAACTCAGGCACAGACTCTTCATGGAGAAAGACCCTTTTCCTTTAATGTTACTGCAGTTTTCAGAAACAGCAGTGGTTTTTTTGTTTGGGTGGTTTTATTTTCCCAAGGCCAACCAAAAAAAGGCTAAAAAAAAAAAAAGAAGCATCTGTGCCTATTAAGATGTTTCTCATCTGGTGTGCTAAATCTGTGCTAGAGTTAACTCTGCGTCTGCATCTTCATCAACAATGCGACATCGCTTACACCAGTTTGATTTTACCTTGTCTGGGAGATGAAAGCAATTTATAAGTTTCAAAGAGCACTCTCTGGCTGGGATCCAAACACAGGAGTGTAGTGCTGAAAAGAGAATTGCTGGAGACTTTTATGTCTGGCATATGGTGTGCTAGTTTCCTTTCTAATCTGGGTAATGAAGGTCAGTAGGAAGTGCTGAGTTGGTTGTGTCAGCCAAGGCATTTGATGACCTGCTCACACAGGTGGGGATTTCAAACCCTGACCAATGTGAACCAGCAAAAGGAAATCTAATCACTCACTACACTGAAAACCTGGAAATACACATTTTCCTCCTCATTTCTGAATACACATTTTTCTGGAGAAGACAAAAGTCATGGCTGGGCTGCAGCAATGGAAGATTTCTGCAGGCTGTGCCACATGGGGCTGTTCGGTAGTGCACCTGGTGGATCCCACTTGCATCTGTGACTAATTGAGAAGATAAATCCATTTTGCTGGAGTGGTTTAGATTTCCAAAAGTCCTTCAGTCTATTCCAGCTGAGCTGATTAGAGTCCAGCTCACTGGGAGTCATTACTGTCAATCCCACCAGCTGGCCTGAATTTTGCAAGGAGAAAAAAGCAAGAAAAATGCATTAAAAATGAATAAATCTATATTTCATGACTTATGCAAACTGATTTTCCCCAAAGGGGGTCCTATTTCTAACATCGTCACATCTTTGTGATGTTCCTGCATGGCTTGGCTTGCTCGTGGATCTCCTTCAGAAAGAGAAGAAGTATTTCAAGAGTTAAGTGTCAGCATCAATGAAATTAAGAGCATTTTGGATCCAGATGAGATAAGGGCACATACAGCCTCTGGATATAGACACATATAGAGGTAATGAATTCAATATCTAATGCAAGATCTAAATTCTTGCATTCAGCCAAGTTATATTTATCGCAGGCTCTGCTTCTTAGAGTACAGTCATAGCTGGAGCTCGATTAGAAGTGCAGTTCATTTCAGTTACCTCAGACTACTTAGCAGTTTTATTTGCCATAGATTTTGCTCATCTGCCAGTTCCAGGATTTTTCCAGATCTCTGTCACTTGTTTTGCAAATGGGAGGAAAGAGTCATCCCCTTTGGAGGTGATCATGCTGGCCAGGGAGCCTGTGTTTCGATAAACCCCCTCATCTTCCCTCCACCTCAGGTATTTCTTGCTAGTCCATCTGAGGGACCTGTCACTAGCCCCACTGCAGACAGACGAGCCTCCATCAAGCCACAGAAAGGGTCAGGATTTTTTGTCACTCAATTTTCCTTTATTCTTGTTCCCTTTTCCATCTAGTAGTTTATTTAAGCCCAGAGAAAGAGCTTCGTCCCTAGCTCATGTAGAGCTCTGATGTATGCAAATCCTCCTTGTGCTCCCATGGCCCTTTTTTCCCCCCTTCTTTCCTTTTAATTCTAGATTTGAAAATAAAATGCGAGCTGGCTGCACAGAGATCTCTCATGTGTGCAACTTCCAATTGTGGCAAATTGGAACTGTCGATGCAAGCAGCTCAGATTTATTTATATATTTAAGAGGAAGGAGGGAGGAGAGGGAAAGGGAGGGGGAGATGCTCGTGGTGGAAAGGAAAAAGAAAAATAACAGATCCAAGCAAAAAGGGATTTGAATCTCAAATACTGCTCCTTGGCCCACATTACCCAAATCCCTCCTGTCTTGTCCATGGCTGCCTCTTGCCTAGTTAAAAACAACAGGCAAAAGATCAAAAACATTTTTTTTCTCCCCCCACAACAATAAGAGTTCTTGAGTTTTGCAGATGCCATTAGGCAACCAAAGTCTAATACCAAGACTGATGCAATTAATAGTTGGTGCTTCAAAACATTAAATAGCTATTTATATAAATTAGTAACCTTAAGCCCAGGCGGTAGCATTATTACAGCATTACTAATTAAATCACAATAAGCTTAGTTTGCAGTACTATTAATTATGAAGCTGACATAGTGATATTGGAGATCTGATTGGCCTGTTGTCAGTCATTACCCGATCAGTAATGAACCAGACAGGCAATGAAAATCAAAGCTGATGCTCCAGCAGAGCTGCTCCCAGTTCCTGGGAAGAAGGGCCACCCTTCCAGCAGAGGAAGCTTCAGCATCCTCCATCAAAGCAGGCAGGCAGCATGAACAGAGCTTGGGGCCATGGGGAGGTGTGGGAGAGAGGTTCTCTCCTGCCTTGTCTGCAGTCAGACCCGGGAGGAAAAGTTACTCATTCAAGAAGTTGTGGGCCTCTTTTGTGAGAGCAAGTGAACAAAGCTTTGTCACCTCTAGTGGAGTCTCTGATTGGAGTGGATTAGAGAATACCCTTCGGGGATATTTTTTTACGGCTAGGTTAGTGTAGGGAAGAACATTGATGTGGCCAGTCTATGTGGTAATTTATAAAGGGCTTTTCATGAAGACCTGTCCAAATGTCTTTTTTAATGGAAAGGGCAGCAGGACAAAGCCACCATCGCAGAGAAATGAGATTCAGGCAGATAGTGCTGTGCCCACAGGCAAGGGGAAAGGAGGGGGTGTCAACAACAACCCAGGGTGCAAATGAGGAGTAGAGGCTGTAGGGCTTCACACTGGTTGTGTTCCCCACTGAACACAAAACAGTCTGCCAGTGCTGGGACTGAGGAAAGGCAGAGGTTGGTGACAGGAGGCTGAAGAGAAGAAGTCCAAGGTTAGGAAGCTACCAACCTCATAGGCTGGATCTACCTGGTCCAACCTACTTAATGCTGTGATTCTGTGAACACAAGTTAGTCTGAATTTGCCCATCTTTAACATGGCAGTAAGAGACAGAACAAGAATATCTGCACACCAATCTTGGCCTCTGCTTTAGGCAGGAGATCATGAGTTTGCCCAGAACAAGAGGTTTGGCGTGGGAAACCCTAAAAAGCGCTTCTTTCAGAGTTATTTGGGGTTTCCTTGCTCCGGCAAGACACCTAGCCATGGTAGCCTTGCCTGGTTACAGCAGTTCTCCCATACAGCCAGAGATTCTTGCAGCAGAGAACCCATAAAACATCAGGAATACACTCAGTGACAGCCTGTGTATGTTTCATTAAAGTAAGAGCAAATGATTGACAGGTGTCAGTTTTGTGTGCACCTGCCTCTCCTTTCCTGATGGACTTAAAATTATGAGCATGCCATAGAAATGGAAGTAAGCCAGCTGTCTTCCACTCCTGTTATCCACAACAACGACCCAAAGCAATAAAACACTCAGAGTTTGGGAACAGGAGGGCAGATCCTTCTCCCTGATTCAGTTATCATCTGAACTTCTGCCCACAAAAGGGAACCTCTTCTGGAAAAAAAAAGAAAAACGATCATTCAGGCAGGGAAGAAATGATCATGGAAAGGTCTGGTAGCATGGAAAGACCTGCTTATCTGTTGGAATTGAAGAGAGGGTAAAGGTCTTTCTTGGCTTTTGCACCAGTTAAAGGATTTGCAAGGTCCTGAGAAATTTGGGATCACCACTGGCCATTGGAGAGATGGTAAGCCCTCACTGCCAGCTGACAGATTCCTCATCCATCTCCAGCCTAAGGGAGGCTTATTCCCTCCTTTGAAGATGGGCAGAGGGATGCTGCATGTTGTATTCTACCCCACACTTCTTTATGTGTGATGGCCAGTGTCAGCACCTGCTCTGTGCTCACAAGCCAGATCTTGCTGGCACCTCCTCTCAGCATCAGTCTTAAAACACTGACCTGCAGCAACAACAAAGAAGGGAAACCTTGGTCTATCTAAAGAAAATGCAATCCCTAAATTAAACAGCACAAGGCTCTCAGGACAGGTCTCAGGATGTAAGTCCCTTCACTTTTCACGATCACGGAGCTGACAGGGATTTTCTTAGTGCAGTAGCATGCAGGGCTACAGCAACATGTTCAGGGGAGCACAGCATTGTCTGCCATAGATTACATGCTTTTTCAAGAGAGCCCTGGATTCTCCACCGGCTGAGGTTGTGACCCTTCTTATGCCATGATGAGAGAGCTCCTGGAGCCACAACCCCAAATCCATGGGTATTTTGCAAGGATTAGGCTCTTTACACTAGCTACAAAGGAAGGGATGGATACACTCCTTCCCTAGGTACTGACTTGTCGAGGCTTGTGTTCCTGCTGTTGCATAGGTCAGCAGATGGCACTGCTACATTTAGACTTACAGGGTTTTTTTTCTTCTTAACGTGCAATGTGTCTTTTTCTAGGAGAAATGCTGCATTGCTGTACTGCCTTCTCATTGCTGTTTGACTGCTCAAAGTCCAGTGCCCCTGGGCTGCTCACAGCCCCCTGACCACAAGCTGCTGCTGGAAACTGGGTGATGGTGGAGCAGGTTGGAACTGGGAACTCTCTGCAGGTCACATTTGGACAAGTCTGTTCCAGGGCAAGCAGAAAGACTGTTATTCTTACATTATACTCAGTTTCTACAGTGCCAGTTGCTTTTTCAGAATTACCACTTAATAAAAGCTTGCTGTAACAGCGGCAGTATCTTTGGCATTTCAGGGTGCTGAGATGATGCCTGGAATGGCTGTGGTTGCTCACTTCCCCCTAGGCCAACATCTGATCTTCTGGCAGTGGCAGTAAGGGGATGTTTAAGGAACAGTAAGTACAGGTGACCTGTCCCCTGAAGAGTGCCCCAGCCATTTTCACCCTGGGGTTATCCTGAGCTGGATGCTGTGCCCTTATTCTCTCAGAGCCCACCTTGCTGACAGCATCCACAAGGTCCTTTAGCAAGGAGCTTCACTGTCAAACAACCTGTTGTATGAAGAATACACCCTTTTTCTGCTGGCTCTGAGCCTGGCTCCTGTTAGTTCCATTTGATGGTCTTGAGGATATTTAGCATTCAAGGGAGGGAGTGATCCCTCCCACTTTCTTCATGCCACTGACAGCTTTGTAGCCCCTTGTCACTCCCCACCATTTGCTGAAGAAGCCAGAAGACATGGAGGAGAGAGGGCTGAGATGCAAGGACAAGCTCAGACAGCAATAAGTGGCATGAAGCAGGGACTATGAGAAGGTCTCAGCTCTCTACAGCCATGCCTTTAGGCAGATTCTGTCTTATCTCACAATGATGGGGTGGACAGGGAGGCAGGGGATGGGCCAGGGCATGGCAGGGCTGCTCATCCATAAGGGAGGATAAGAAGCCACTTTGCTGGAAGGATTGCCAGGCTAGCCTACAGCATGGCTCAGAGCCAGAGCTGCTCGGAACGTGAGGAGATGCCCAAAGACATTGGCAGGCATTCTAAGGAGGTAAAGACTGAAAGCAAGAGGAACAGGAATACCATGGGAGAGACTTAAGCACATTTAGGCTTAATTTGAATGGGAAGACCCTGGAGGAATACCTGCTCTGGCAATTCCCAGTCTGGGGCCGGGATCCAGAAGAAGCAGCTGCTTATCTAAGGCTGAGCTGGGAGCTGTCAGAGTCCAAGGAAGTTGGTAAGTAGCTATCAGTGAGCACCGAGAGCCCTTGAGGAGCAGGAACACTCCAAAGCAGCAAAGACAGTGCATTTGGAAGGAAGCCTCAGTCTCTCAATAAAATTTGTGTTCTTTCCACTTTATGGTCAAGGAGTTGCTTTTGCCCCAGAGAGCAGGGAAAGCCAGCTGCTCTCTGAGAGCTAGTGCAGGTGGTTAGGGAGAGTCAGGTGGCTGCAGACATAACACACAGAGCTTTTCAGCAAGGCTGCTGCAGCACTGTGATGAGATATGTGGATTCACAGTCTCACAGTAAGGTCCTTGTGGCTAAAGCAAAATTCTAATAGAGCCCATCTCCCACATGCTCTGTCATCCTAAGGGATAAGGCTGCTAACTGATCCTTTGTCTTCTAAGGGGAATTGCTCTGGAAGAAGATATTCAAAGGCCTTTGCTGTGCACTTCTGTCAAGGTGAGTGAAACCTGGGTGTTGCCCTAAGCTTCCTGGATGTCTGCTGAAGGGCTGTGGGAGCAGCACCCCAGGGAGATGCTGCTGTGCTCAGAAATCTAGAAAGCAAGAAGGATTTAAATGAGGAGAGAGGCCTTGAGAGGAGTGTGACAAAACACATCTCCAGACATCAGAAGGGTGAATATAAAGGATGGTTTGATCCAGGGCTGGGCAAAGGTATCATGTGTGTGGGAAGAGACAAGACTGCATTTAAGCAGCCCTACTGTGTCACTGCCACATGCCCAGGGAGACCCAGCAGCCCCTCAGAACAAATAGCCAGCACTGCCTTGAAGCTTCTGTAGCTCTTAAAAACATCAAACGCCATGACAGGCATGAAGTGCCAACAGCAAAGGGACACCCTTCAGCCCCTTGGATGGGGACAAAGTACTCGTCAGAGCCAAGCACATCCAAAGCTCCCTCAATTTCTTTGAAGGTCTTTTGCTCACCCTCTTGCACCACTTTCCTGTTTTAATTTGCAGATTACAGGAGAAGGAAGGAGTACAGGAGCCAAAGGATTCTGTCAGGCTGTGCTGAAAGCAGCAGCAGCCGCTGTAGCAGCAGGCAGAACCCAATCAGAAATGACCTCACCAAGCTGCTCATCTTTGTGCATTTTCATTCCTGGCAAAAGCCCTGCCAAGCCAGAGAGTTCTCTGAACAGGCCAGGCAAAAGCATCCAGTCCACAGGAGGAACCCACCATCACTGCAGCTGCTCATTAGGACTGGGAGAGGAGGCTGAGCACAGGAGTCAGGACTGTTTTTAAGCACCCTGGGCAGATCTTAGAAAACACCAGGTGGGCATAAAAACATGCACTGTGATTTCATAGATGATTACAGTCCTGAATCAGGCTGCTGAAGGAAGGAAGGCAGGAGCTGTGATATTAAATGAAAGGCTGCACAGAGAACCATTGCTGAGCAGAAATAGTTTCAGGGTACCTGGAAGGCATCACTGTTTTTAATCCTTGCAAGAGATCTTTACAAGAAACAAGATGTTGCTTTGCTTTGTTTTGTTCTCCCTTGAGATGGGATTCAGATGCAATGCTGGAATACAGATTTCACCCAGCCTGGCATTTTGGGCAATCTCTTCTCAAAACTTCACAGGTGTTGAGAACTGGATCCTGATTTGGATCTCATTGCTCAGATATGAACTCAGAGTGGGTTTGGATAGAGATTTGGTTTGGTGCCAGCCCCTACACACAGGCATGGAGGATGGCAAATACAGTCAAAAACCCCACAAAGACACCAGCTTAATACAGCTACAGATTTTAGCTCATCTTGGACTCTGAGACATTGACAACATTGTGTAAAACAACTTTAGTCTTGCTTGACAGAAGATGGAAATGGTGAAGGAAATGTCGAAAGCAAATTGGAACTGGAAGCTAGCTCATTAGAAAGCAGACAAAAAGAGAATTTGGAGGACAAAGCGCTGAATATTTGAGTCTTATAACAGCAAGCAGTGACTGAGCTCATGCCATGGAGATGGGCACTGAGCTCTGTGTCCCTCCAGTCCTGACTTCCCACTCATCCAGAACAGGGGGCTGTTTAGGGCACACAGTGCTGGTTTCCTCCCTGTCCAAATACCTTCACAGACTGAGCTTCCCGGGGAACTGGAGAGACTCCTGGGTCCCATAGTTTGAATAATTCCAATGTGAGAATACCAAACCTCAGCAAAGTCCTTGCCCAGACAAGCTGTGATGCCCTAGAGCACAATACTTGATCAAAAGATGACTAAAATAGATAGGAGACAGGCATTGGCAAAGCAGCATCCAGCTTTTGACAAAACCATGGATAAGCTGATGTTGGCTAAAGTTTCCCAAATCTCTACCCAAACTTCAAGCTTCAACTCAAAATGCTGATTCCAAGGCATCTGCTTATGGCATAAATTCCTCCTCACTGCCCTGTCTCCATGCAGCTGTTCTGCATTTTCTGCTCCTCTCCATCTCCCAGCTGGGCTTGCAACAGCAATATTGTCTTGTTAATATGAGGTCTTCTTGTCCAGAAGAATTAGCACTTGTAGAAGTGAAGAACCTGAACAGCATAAATGGGTCAAAGCTCGGGAAAATTATGACACTGCCCTAGAAGCAAAGCCCATGTGTCAAGAATTAGATGAGAGCAGGGAAGAAAAACAAGTTAGGAAATGAGTGGATAAAAGAGGACGGGCTTCACTGGGTGATGGGAAAGATGACACATGCCTTTGGTAGAAAAAGCAGGTTAGTGAAAAACAGGGAACGAAAATCAGCTTCAGGATTTGGGATCTTCTTCCGCCAAATTGTAAAATTCCTGTAAGTATGGCATTAACTGGCATATGATACTGAACTGTCATTCCATCCACTGGATGGTTTTATCATTCTCTTAGTTCCCTCTGGTAGCCTGCTGCCCCTTAAGGCACCTGACTGTGTCACCCCAGCAGCTCTGTGCCACCTGCCCCAACCTCCGGCTGCCCTCCTGCAAATCAGTCCCGGCGGCTGCCCAGAGGCAAGAGGCAGAAAAGGAAGAGCAAGGGAAGAGGGATTACTTTGGCCTTTTTTTCAAAGCAGGACAAGTGCTTAGTGTTAATATGCAGAATGCCTGTATATCTCAATTATACACCTCCCACAGGGGCCTATTACAGCTACCCTGGGCAGCCAACATGTGTCAGCAGAGCAAACATCGAAGGCTATCCCAATGTACTCCAAAAATAAAAAGCAGAGAAAGCAGGACATGAGCCTGTCGACAGCTGCTTCTTTTCTCCCTTGCCCCTTTCCCATGTGGTTTTCAGGTCTAGCTGCCAGACCTATGCCCTAGCATTTTAACATGTGCATGAAATTGCAACCCCCCCTGTCTCTCCCTACATGGTGGAAATTGGGAAATTAGCATTGCCCCATCACAGCTTGTACAAGTTTGTGTTACAATTCAATGTTGTTTTTATAAATGGTTGATTGGAGATTGAAAGATGGGGAAAAAAAATGGAGATTGAAAGGGAAGAAAAATGTTTTTCCAGTACAAGAATGATTTTTGGTGTACTGATTCTTCTCTGACACACGTACTATTCCCACAGCCTGGGTACCTGAAAGGCAGGAAAAAATTAAGTACATCCTTAAAAACATATAAACCTTACCCTCAACAGAGATTTGTGTACTGGAAAAGGCAAAAAATCCATGCAGCCTAAACACTTCTGCACTTTTGTTACGAAGTTCCATTTAAAGGTGCTCAGAAACAGCTACAGTGGAGCACAAACCCAAAAATGGATCAGTTTGGCAAAGTGGGTCCTGGAATTGGTGATCCACTTCACTTTTAGTAATGCCTTTTAACCCCTACATCTTCCCCTGCCTATTGCTTCCTCACCCCACAGACTTTTGCATGGTACTACCAGAATATTCACTGAGCTGAAGCTCCTGGTACAGTTTCACACAAAGGCAAAAACTGAAGAGACATACCTTGAACGAACAAACCAAGCACAGGAAAAAGGGAAAAACCAATTCTAGTAAATCCTTGACTGTGAATTTACCGGGAGCTGTCCAGTGGAGCTCACAGCTTCTGCTGGTTTTTTGGACTGTCCTTGCACATCACTGCCAAGATTGGAGCCCTGCTGAAACCTAAACGTAGAGCCACAGCTGACACCCTGCCAGTGGCAAGAGGGTTAATGTGACAGGGATGCTGTGGCACAGAAGCCAGGCAATTGTGTGTCTCTTCTGTTTTCAGCTTGATTTCCTATGATTGAGCAAGGGAGAAAAAACATTCAGAATTACTACAAATAAGTGCAAAACATTTTGAAATGCCCAAAGAAAATCCTGGTTAGAGAGCAGCCTGTTGACTTTATGTGGCCCAGAAATAGCTCCTGTCTTCACAGATGTTTTCCTGACATATTATCCCTCGTATATTACTGCACCGTCTTCCAACTATCTTGCTCATCCTTTCACTGTTTGCTGTCATATCTTTCTATTATCTGAGAACACTGTATTGTTATCATTAGACTGATGCTTATCCACTCTTTGCCTTCCTTTTTATCTTACCTAACCTGACTGCATTTCTAGCCATGCAGGAAAGTGTTTGTTGGTCTGAAGAAATTCTTTCTGGCCATAATATTTTGCACTTTCAGGTTTCTGGTTCTGATGGATAGAAAGTGTCTTTTTTTGTCACTTGCCACAAATGGAGCTCAGGCAATAAAAATAAGTGAGCTTCCCTTTAGGGGAAAGCCCAAGGGTCAGATTTAGGCTGTTCAGTAGCTGGTACTTCTGAGATGGTTTCATATCTCCCTCCTCTTGTAATTCCTAAATCAAAGCATTTAACTCTTTTGAAAATCTGATTTATTCAAAGCATCTGATGGAGAGGCAGAAAAAAGAGTTCTGAGTGTGACAGTCTCTGTAAGAAGAAGAAACCAGGTGATTTTACACTGCCATATTGCCTCAGTGGGGTTCCCTTCACCTCACGTGGAACAGGAAAGCAGCAGGCTGCTGCCAGACTTGGCACTGAATGCTTACTGAGCACCACAAAAGAAGCTGTATTATCACACCTGTAGGCATCCACAGCTCCTAGAGGGATGTGAAGGTGTCCCCAGAAGTGTATGGCCAGGAGATGCCAGCTCCTGTTGCCCAGCTTGGCTGCCACCAGATTGGTTCATCACCAACATCTATGTCCATAAGCCCTGTGTGATGGACACCAACACCACAATGTCTTCAGCTTTGTGTCAGACAGGGGCAACTCAGCTTCAGAAAACAGTTTCCAGCCTGAAGATGTTACAATAGTCTTTCATGAGACTGTGGAGATGTGCTTACATTACCCCAAACCTCATTATTTCCTCCATCAATTTCCCCTTTCTTGTATAAATTAGAGTGAATTACAGTATTCATTCGGAATAATATATAGCCACAAATGGATTCACATCAGTCAGAGAGGATACGTTCATTCATGAACACTTGAGTGTTTATTTCAAGAATATTAGTGGGGATAAGTGAGCTTCAGATATGCTGGTGCTGTTAAGTAGATGGGAGTATTCCTCCTGGAAGTGTCCTTCAAGATTTTGTCAATGGTTCCTATTTATTACTCACACAATGGATTAGTGGAGCACTTCCACATGCTTCCACACAATTTTTGAATAAAGGGGTTCCTTTCATTTTAATATGTCCCTCCCATCCATCCCAGCAGTGGAAACAAGACTGTACAGCATGGACGATCAGCTGTATGAGCAGTAAATCAGAAACAGGTCTTACTCACTGCAAGTAAGAGCCATTCAGAGATGGAGCAGCATTTGAATTTGGCTGTGCTGACTATAGTTTGAACAGTTGTGAAACTGCAAGTAATCAACACTTTAATAAAACTCATAATCTGCTTGCAGATAGTCTGGCAAGGAGAAAACTGCTAAAGGAGCTAAATCATTTGCAGAAATCATTTTCAGTGGATAATTTGACCAACCTCCAACATGATAGTATTCATGTACAAAAGCTCTGAAAATCTTTTCTCAGTGGTCTGCAGAAAATGACTACAGACTTCTTATGGCTATGGATCAGAGCTGGTTTTGATGTACATAGAGACAGTATCTGTAGAAGACACCGGTCCAAAGGCATAATCTATTTGTGCAAACCACTGAACTTTTCCAGTTCCATGAAACCTACTGACTTTGCAGTGCTGTAGCACTGCTCTGCACAGGGTCTCCAAGTTTCAAGCATGCACTTAAAGTTTAGATGTCATGTGAGTATATCAATTTATTGCTATACTGAGTTAGATTCTGCCTGAAATCTGTAGTTACATGAGGCTACACACAGCAGAGACTTTTGTTCAAAATACTTAGCTAATAGTTTACAGAGTGACTCAATAATTTAAGAGGATTAGTAGCTGGAAATGAAGCCTTGCAGCTATGCACCACTTATTTAGTTCCACTCCAAATTTACAATTATCTGATGGTTGTTTGGTGGTCGAGGTGAACTGAATTGCCACCTCCAGACTCTTTTGTAGGAGACTGCTGTGCACTTATCACAATAACATCACCATCACAAATGGCTTGGCAGTGTAGTAGCTGAAAAAGTCCTGCAAGGACTGGCAGCTCAAACATGATCTCTGCTAAGGCTCCACATGCAAAAGGAATGTGGGAGACAATTCTGTGGTGGGAGCCTTATGTAAGGGACCCTGATAGGGTCCCACAGGCCACCTTAAACACCCCTCAGTGCTGATGGATGGCAGTCACTGTCAATTTGGAAATGATTTACAGAGCTGAATGGGAAAAGACCTTTATCCCATTTGAATTGGCTGGGGCAATTAAGTCTCCCACTGTGGTATTTCCAACCTCCCTTGCAGCCTCTGTTCTGTGAATCAGAATTATTAGAATTCCCCATTTCAGTGAGTAAATTTTATTAACATGCATTACTATCACCTTGACCTTTAGTACTCCTTCACTTGATTGGCTTACCATCCCAGGGCTGCTTCCAGGTGGGATGGCAGGATGGATGGAAAGAGCAGGCAGCTCATCACAGCATCACCTCTAAGAAAGATCAGCAGGTTCTGCATCAGGAGGGAAACATTTACTGCCCCAGAGGTTATTCCTATTTGGAGCTGCCACCTAAACAGGGAGCTGGAAGGAAGCAATGGATCCGTGTGATGGATACAGGGAGGATCAGGAGGAATGGAAGGCAAACTGATCTAATGTTTCTGCCTTAAGGAAATGAAATTCTACATTTTGAGCAAACAGCCACACTGGAGTTGAATGAGTAGGCAAAACATGAACAGGGGTGTTGCCCTGTTTCTGAGGAGATCATTCTCTCTCCTCAGAGAACAGAGCAGAAAACTTAGAAAACATTGTTTTAGCACTTGGAAATGGATCCTCAAGGGCATTGGTGGAGAGTAGAAGGGACCTGGCCTAAGCAGGAGACAACTTTGTGCAGTAACACTCATGATGTCATCTGTAAGATGGTCTGGGATAGCAAAGGACGTGCATGCAGGATTAGGGAGCAGAGGGAAGAAGCAGCAAGCTGACACATCAGATGAGCCCAAAGTTGCATCCTAGGAGCTGGGTAGATACCCACCCTGGGATTTTCTATTTTTATTTCTTCTGCGGAAGAAGCACTGAATCTTTTGATTTTCCTTTCCTGTGAAGAAGAGAAAAAATAAGTTGAAATGGCTTCTTTTGAGGCATTTACATCCACTGAATTTAGCAAAGTTGTATGTAAAGACAAGGAAAGGAAAATTCAATAAAGTAAAAATAAAAAGTTCCATTTGTTTTTACACAGGGAGCTTACTTGCAGAAGGTGAGCAGTTAGAGCTATAGTCTATAATCCTATGGCATGCACAGCACTATTGCAAGAGGACACTGGTCCAGCCCCACATCAGCTTGGTAAATAACACCTGGCTTTAGGACAGACTCTCCCTCCTGGGAGGTGATAGCTCTCTGCCCATACTGACTTCACAGGGCAGCCTCCTCTAAGTGCTACCTGGAGAAACAGATTCTTGTTATTTTTTGGATGCTGGCTCTCCTCAAAATTCAACTACTCCAAAATATCTCTCCCACAATCCGTGCTACTCACTCCAAAGTGGTGGAAAGTGTCTGGGCCCCAGCTCAGGCAATCAGGGATCCTTCAACCCCAATCCTTCCCTACCTCCACCCCACAAATGCCTGCAGACACAGAATTGATCAGAGGTATTTTTGCAAAAAAGGTTGAATGCAGATGGTATCAAGGAATAAGAGCTGACATTACTGCAAGCTGCTCACTATAGTCAGTTTGCTCCAGAAATGTGCCTCATGCACAGCTCCATTGGGGCTCACACCAGGGGGAACTGTAAAACTGTGATGCCTTCTTCCCCTCTGCCAATCAGCTGATGCCAGATTCTGAGCTGTCCAGATAAAAGGTCTCCCTATGTGCAGATTCAGGAATTTGGATCACCCTGGCATAGGAGGAACATCCTGATTCAAAACCTTCATGTTTTTGGACACTAGGGTGATCAATTGCTTCTGCTCATCACCAGGTTTCTGCCCCTCTGACCCTGGCCAGCCTTCAAACAGGTTTGCCAAAGGATCTTTCTCTGCCACAAGCCTGGGCTTTGGGGGCCACCTTCCCAAAGAAATCTCCTAGCCTGGCTGCAGATTGGACCTGACCCTGCCTTCTCATCTTTTTGCCAGCTCAGGATGCCTCTGGGTCTTCTTTGCCTGCCTCCCTTTCTCATTCACTGCTCCCCAGAGGACAATAAGCACTTTAGAAATCGCTTTAGGGATTCTCCACAAGGATAAAACAAGGAAACCCAGAGACAACAACCTAATCAGAAAACAGCTGAGCCAGGGATAAATTCACATGGAAAGTCTGTGTTTGTTTATTACTAATGGGTAACAGAGATGATAACCTTTTAATCCAAAACCATAATGAAATATGCATATTTGTTAATGTGCAACTATAAAATGCAAATCTTGCAACACAATGGAGAAGGGCAAAGAAAGTACTCAGCACCAATACTAATTTATTCCTCTGGCTTCAGACATTTATTCAAATTGAGTTGTGTATGTAATATAAAGTCAAATGAATATGTAATTGTAATGTATATGTATAAACATTTTCATCTCAAATATGCAAACTGTTTATCATAATAGGAAGTAATACATATTTTGCCGAATAAAAGGTTACCTATTAAAATATTTTTACACTCTTCCCACCCCAAGCTTTTGTGCTCTCTGTAAAAGCTCTATTAACATAGACACAATTTCTGATTTTCCCTTTTGAGTCACGCTACCCAAATTCAAAAGATTTAAAGTATTAACAAAGTAGAAACAGAAAGACTTTTGCATGAAGATTTTCTATCTCACTCTCCTCTTTTCCAAGCCACACAGAAATTGCTCTTCTAAATATCAATTTAAAACATTGGCTAAAAAGCTGAGCAATTTTCCCCTTCTATTTGCAGCCCCAAAAGAAACAGCTTTCCCCTGTTGCTGTTGGAGTAACTACACATTCATCTACATATTCATGCAGTAACAACAAGCTTTATTGCTAGTCCTGGTCACCACTGCTTTTCTAAAGTGTCTCTCTGGCAGTTTGGCAGCCTGAGAGCTAGAACCAGCTTCATACACTGTATGTGAGAAGATCTGAATCAATTTGTGAATATCACGAGTAGCGAAGAAACCAGGAAAATAAAGATTTGAGATAAATCCTCTTTTCCTAAACTCACCTGAAACCAAATCCTTCCTGCAAAGGAAAAGTTCAGTTTTCCTTCTTTTTTTTCTTGGTGGGACAATCATGCTCATGGTTCATAAGCTATTGAGCCATGAAAATTACTGCTGTCGGAAATTTAGCATGCATTAATTGTCTGAAACTTGAATGCATCGACAGGAAGTCAACAACAATATTTCCACTTGCTTCACTGAGCAGTGGACCAGTGGAGTCAGGGCAGAGCACAAAGAATTTTGTAATCAACCTCCACCCATTGCTTCTTTCATCTCTCCTGACTCTGCTATTCACCTTCCCACTGCTGCCATAACTTTATGCTGCTTTTAGTCAGTCCTGCCTGGTGCATTCAGCATTTTCTTCTCTTGTCTTCCAAACAAAACGTTTCCCATCTCTTTGTGTTTTCTGACTCTCCTGAAGACCAGAGCCATGTAGCAATAACCAGAAGAGAAGAGGAAATCCATCACATTTATAGCCTCAAATTCTATGAATTCAGGAGTTCTAGAGAAGCACAAAAAGTGCTGGTGGGTAACTAAAGCTGAGTAATTTTCTATTCTCTCTTACACATACTCCTGAAAATGGAAGGAAAGGTAATTTTGATACATGGGGCTACAGCGTAGTCCCGTGAAATCAGTAGAGGAAGTGCACAGATATTCTCTGCCACTGCTCTGAGCTAGACTAACACAGCCTTACAGCAACATGTCCAGGTCCAGTGGTTCATCCATCCCTGGCATGAAGGTTGAGCTCCCTACCCAGTCAGGAGTCACCACTCTTCTTGCTAATGTGATTGATCCCTGCAAGGTGGTTTAAAATTTCCTTGCTGAAACATCTCCAAACTCCAAAAAGGCTTTGGCAGCACTCCCCAGGGCTGCCAAAGCCACCACACACTCACAGACTTGGAGAGCAACTACTCAAGTTCTTGGGAAAAGCAAAGTGGGTCCCTTTTCTCCCTAGCATTTATTTGCTCAAGTCATTTGCAAGGAAAGCAGCCAGAAAGCACCATGCTTAACCTGTTTCTCCCCACGTGCACCATGCACAGAGAGATGCTCTGCAGACAGTTTGTGTAGGAGAAGAGGTCTATTCACTTTTGAAGAAGGAGGGTGAAGGAGCAAGAGAGAAAAGCCAGCAGGCCAAATGAGAAGCACTCCTCTAGAAGTCTTCCATCATTTAAGACTCATAAATCATGATGCAGATTAATGAGAAATTAATGCAGTGCAGAAATTACTGGGGATGAGGAGCTGTCGGTCAGCAGCAGGAGTGCCTGTACGTGAGACAAAGCAGTGAAAATCTCCAAAAAGAGAGAGGGCTCAGAAGCCTGGACCAGTTTCCTCTTTAATGAGGAAAGACAAAGAGGTCAGCATGGGAACAAGACAGTGTGTAGCTGCATCAGGGAGACAAGGGGCACTATTTTAAAATCCTGTCAAAAGACTCTCTGGACTGATTTGTATTAAAGCCTTATTCATATCTTCTAATGAAAAATCCTCCTGCATCGTATCATAATATATAAGCCTTAAAAGAGAGAGAGAGAGAGTGTGTGTGTGTGTGAACAAGAGCAGAGGGGAGGATATCAAAGGAGTAGAGGTTAATTTCACTATGCACCTCCTCTGTTTGGGGGAAAAAATAACACAGACAAGGAAAATAGGCTACTTTACCTCCTGTCCCTTCTCTGCGATCCTCCAGTGACATTATTTTAAGCGTTTAACTTTCTGATAGCAGTTAGGCTGGTCACATTTTCCCTCCATTTAGTGGCAGGTTTTGAGCGCATCATTTAGTACTGCAGTGGAAGTGATGGAGCATGGGCATGATAGATGACTCCCTTCCCCACTGCTTGGACTTTTGGGACTAACAAGTATCTTACCATGTTGCTGGTCCAAGCACTCTGAGGCTCTCAGCAAAGCAGGGCATGCAAAGGTGGGGAGAGGGTAAAAGCTGATCTTCCTTCTTATTATTTCACATTCAAGCAAGCTGAGTACTGTCATCTTCTATGATAAATTTTCTCTCCTCCTCTGTGGAAAGTGTTTTCACTATGAGTCCAAGCCAAGAAAGTGTAAATTGAATCCCTATGTCCCATCTATGCAGATTTGCACAGGCAGTGACAGAAACTCGTGGGAGTGATTCTAGAGTGTGTTCCACAGCAGGTAGGGAGTCTTTATGCAAATACTGCAGTAGTACCTTCATTTATAACTCCTCTTGGTCCCACTGCCCACAGGATGCCTGTAACCATAGCAATGGCTCTGGTGGAGGGTTCTCTGTTGTGCATAGACCAGACAGTGGCAGCTGATGGTATCAGCAGAGAGGATTATCCAGACAGGGCCACTGTGGATGATGAGTGCACAAGGGGAGGGCACACTCACAGCCCAGGCAGATGGCAATCCGTAGCACTGATGGTAAGTCAGGTGAACAGCAGTGCTCAGACTCCATGGGGATGGGCATGGGAAAGGATGGAAAGGGAACAGAGGGTAAATGAGGATGAAATTTCAGCCGACTCAAACGTGAATACACCCAGATGTCACTATATACCATACCTAATGGAACTATATACCCTCAGTTTAACTTCTGCTTGTTCCATCCAGGTTTTCCAGCTCTGGGACTTCAGGGCTGGAGGAAAGCTGGGATGTGGACTCAAATGTTGAAGCATTTTGGGAGCACACTGAGGAGAATGCAGAGCATAGCACTTGTATGAGTTGTATCCAGGCTGGAGATGGTGCCTTTATGTGAGCATCTGAGAACAAACCAGACACCAAAGCATGCAGCTTTTGTTACGGCAGTTCTGGATGCAACATGACATCCCTGCTGACCAGTGGGTACTAACACCTCATGTACTCCAGCTCTTATACACTCCCATTTTTCATTCAGAGGGGTGGCGACCGGGTAGAATAGAGTTGCTTTAAGCCTAGGGGCACCACAAGTCCCTTAGACACCAGGTAAACCACACATTTCTGTAGATACCCCCTCTGACAGCTTCTTCTGTTTTTAAGAGATGTAATCTTTAATATTGCACCATCGGGCGGAACATCTTTTTTTTTAAATTAGCTCACATGCACACATGTACAAAGGATAAAATACAAGTGGGGAAAAAGAAATCACAAAAAGGAGTCTATTTATCAAAAAAACAATGGCTCAGTAGTGGCAGTGAAATAGAGATATTGTTACTTAGCGATAATAAGGGAAAAAAGCCATTGTCAAAATGATAAGGCCATTTCTGTTGTCTCCCCAAGTGATAATATCTCTGCTACCACTAGTGCCTGAGTATTGTTAGGATATTTCACGGCAAGTGTTAGACAGAATAAGTTATTCACTGAGCCCACAGCAAACTCTGAAGCCTCCAACTTCACCTCCCCCCATATCCCTGTTCACACAACAGCATCTTCTTTAATACCTTTGCAGCAGTAGTTTCTATTCCCCATGGCTTTTCATCTGCTTCTGTTTAAATATAACACTGCTACCGAGTCGGTTGACAAGGTACCTTTCACTGATAAGTAGCCCAACTTTCTCTTGAGATAGGTCATCAGAAAGCCAGACTATCACATCTCAAAAAATGTAGGAAATGCTGGTAAAAGTGCCAGTGAAATGAGTTAGGGTAAAGAAAGGAAAAAAAAAAACCTGGAAAAAAAGTAATAACATTGTAACAGGAATACAGAGAGCAGCTGAAAATCTCTGGCAGACACCCTGATGCTCTTGCAGAGTCTAGAGATAAAAATTTACCCGTCCACTCAGGAGCAGAGATTGTCCTTTTGTAAGACTTTGACACCAAGGCGCCTTCAGTGGAGCTGTCATTCTCTCATTGCAGCAGGAGAGGAGCCAGCCCTATGGCAGCTCCAGCCCCACAGCAGATCCAGCCCCACAGCAGATCCAGCCCCACGGCAGCTCCAGCCCCACAGCAGCTCCAGCCCCCTGGAAGCTTCACTGCTCCAGTCCCAAGCAGGAGCTGGACAGCAGAGCAACGCTCAGTACTGCCCAGCCAGTCACTAACTCCCTACAGCAGTAAACAGGAAGGAAGTGAGGAGAGGGAGAAAGTCTCATAGAGAGGACAAATATTCCTCTTTTGTTAAATACAGTTTCCCTTTCTGTATATATCATCAACATCACCCCAGCTGGTGGAAACCACAGGGTCCCTGTTGCCCACAGCACTTGTTCTGTAGAGGCTTTTTTTCTTTTGCAAACCATTAAGAAAAAGAAACGAGGGTTGGCAGAACAGTGCAAGGAAGGTTTAAACCACCACAGAGGAGCCTCTCTGAGCACAGGTTCTGTGCTGCCCACACCAGCCTTGAGAAACTCTGCAGGTCCAGGAGTCACTGCTTGGAAAACCATGCTTTCCAACAGCTCGTGCAGTAGAGAGAGCAAGCAAACCTAGCCAGGAAAAAATATCCAGGTTAATAAATCTAAAAGCAGCCTCATCCCCTCCAGGGAACAAGGATCATGATTTTTTACTGGGTCACACATCAATTTCCACACTGTTTGGGACCAGAAGCCTGTTTTCTGCCTCTGTTCTTGGAGCCAGCATTCTACCAGGAGCTGTGTCTTAGAAGGAATGGGACAGGGAAAATACAGTGTCCTGGGCAAGAGACACACAGTTCCTTCTTTCATATGCCATTCCTAAAATCTAGGGTGGCATACTGTCCTGGAGACTTCCTTCCAGTTCTGGAAAAAGGTCTGTTTTCCAGAATTGTTCTGGCCACTGAAGATGCAGTATTATGTCTAATTTTTGAGCACACCTTACAGCCTGTCAATAAGGAAAATGTTGGAAGATAAAATTGCTCAAATTATAAACTTTTGTTACTCAATATTTGGTAATCCACGGGGAAAAAAAAAAAAAGCAGCAATTCAAACACAGAGCCATCATCCTCACTTTTCTCTACCTTGGTTGAACATAAGGAAACTGAGTTCCTGGCACACTTTAATGAGTCTCACTTTAATAAGTCTTTGTTGAAGCTGGATCTTTGCCCTGTCCTCTGCAAAAACATGAGCAGCCCCAGGCAAGTAAAATGCGGATTGTAGCTGGATGGCCAGCGTGCAGCCAGCTCTGGGGCTGGGCCATGGCAGTTCATCACACACACAGCACACGTGGCTCCAGAGTGAGGACTGTGCCTGCCCACCTGGGCAGAGCCATGATAAATGTTTACAAATTATCTTCTCAAATGCCTTCACCCCCTTCTTTGGAGACAGCTAGTGATGCTTCCAAAAATAAATGAATAAACAAAAAGATCAGCATCCCGCCAGCTCCCCCTGGAAGGTGACATGGGATGCTTCAGCAGCAAAGCCTGTGGAGAAGACAGCCTGGAGAAGGTTTGAGGTTTTTTCCCTTTTTTTTTTTTTTAAATAAATATTTGAGGCACAGCATGGGAGTTGAGCAGCAGTGTGGTAAGTATATCAAACAGAGAATCCCCAGATTATCCGCCCTGAAGGTATTAGCTGGCTGCAGAAAACAGCCATCTTGAACCCTTAGATTTAGGAAAGGTGCAAAAATATGGAAAAGTATTAAATAAGTGTGAAACAGCATCAGGAATAGAACAATCCCTAACAAGCCATCTGAATAAACAGGATGAGAAAAATCAGCATTGCTGCTGCTGCCGGCTGGCTCCCTTCCCCAGTCATTCTCTCTACCTCTTTTTTGCACCCTTATGTGCTTTTGAAATCAAGATGGCAGAGTGCTGTGCAACTAATCAGGATGGGGGCAGCTGCTCTCTTCAAACAATTCCTGAAATGCCTCATTGAAATCATCCATCTCCTCTTTGTCTCCAGTTTACATCTTCCTGAGGCCTTTAAAAACCATGGTGTAATGTGCAGCTTAACAGTTGGCAAACACAGGTTTAAAGCAAGCTTGTACATTTGCAGATTGATCCCAGAGTGATCAAAGATAAATAATCTCCCCAGTGCTCCTTTGTAAAAAACTAATGAAACCAGGGGGAGAGAGGGAGGGAGACAGTGCAAAGCAGGGTTCCGGTTTCCTGAATTTTTTTGATCACTTCATTGCAATTACTGAAAGAACTTTTCCCACCCATCCCCCTCTTCCTGGCACCCTCATTCCCCTCATCTCCAGTAAATATATTTAGATAATTAGACCCACTGCATATAACCTGTTGATAACAGCTCTCCATTAGTGCAGCACCCTCTGGTTTGGTTGTCTATCCCCACCCTTCACGTACTTTATGGACAAGTGCACACTGGGCAATGAGTGTGGGTGACCTCAAGGAATGGAAAAGGTTCATTACCCTCCATGGAAAGCTCCTGCCCCAGCTGAGGTTTCTCTTCCCTCTCAGGAGTGAGCTCTGCTACGGCTCAGGCACTGGCAGGGCCTGGAACTCTGCTCCTCCATGACTGGAAAGGGGAAATCTCCTGACCCAACCTTTGCTCTCATCTGTCATTCTTGGGCATCTTGATGGATCTTGGAGCAGGCTGATAGTGTTTGCACAGAAAACTCTGATTCTGCGCAATCCCTGGAAATTAAATAATGCTACAAAGTTAATGGTGCTATTAATGCCATCCCTAGGAGAAATAAAATGTCTAAAAAGAACCTTCAGTTAGCTTTGTAGCCTGCAGCCCTTCCTGACATCTTTGGGTTACCTATCCTGCTCACATGGTGCTATAATGAGCATCATTTCCAGATCAGCCATAAGGGGCACTGGAGGATATTGCCTGAAAGTTCATGCTCCTCTCTTAGCTTTGCTAATTCATTAAGCAGAAGACAGACAGAAATAGTGCTTGGAGAACAACCACAGAAGATTACAAACCCCTGAGTTTAAAGTTGTTCCTTTCTAAACTTCTAACAATTTTTCAGTGTTCATAGGCTGTGATTAGCCAGACAGATTCCATGTCCACAGATTCAATGTTTCATACACTGAAAAGCTCTAGTTCTGCCTTTCATATGAGGAAGGGACTCAAAAGGAAACAGAGCACTTTTAATTGGCCACAGGGTCTGCTCTCCATGAACATCTGAACCAACACCAGGACTAAATCCAGGCAATGGCATAGTATGTTCATTTTCCCTGCAGGCTGCTCCCAACTCCTGCAAAAAAAATTGCAGTGCCAGCACTTGCAGAGCTGAAGCCAGTCTGAGCTTCACACATGAGCTACTGCCACATTCAAATGTACTTGGTAAAATAAAGAATTCATAATGGTGCCTCTTCCACCAAGGAAGAAGCAGAAGTGACTCGAAGACTTTGATCCTGTAATCTCTGACAGCTGTTTAGACTCTACAAATATACCTGGCACTTTGGTCTCTGCCAGATTTGATAGACTTTATCCAAATTCAGAAATGATCCCTGAATATTGATAGGGAGGTTTCAGCAGAAGCATTCAGCTAAAAACAAGCCAGCAGAAGTGAGGGAAAGAAGGGAGAGAAAACATTAGAAAGGGTCATGGCTGGATTTGCTGAACAAATGAGCTCTCTGGTGACTGTGAGATCTCATCATACTCCTCTCAATTTTGTTGTAGGAAGCAGTATAAGACAATGAGTGACCTTCAAATACAGTGTGGAAATATGCAGGCTGACTCTCAACAAGGAAACCTTCCTAAAAGGGTATAATCAGATTTTCCCACAAGAGATCTTTTTCTATGCTGCTGTTTAATCTCTCCTACAATATAGCTGTGTGTACTTTTAAAATAGATCGATCGTGCATTTAGAAAAAGGAAAAAAAAAAAAAGGAGGCTATGTGAGGAAGTTTGTGCCTGCAACATCAGCTGGAGTGGAGTAGGGGATTGATCAGAGGCACAGACAGCTGGCCTAACAATTCCTCGAGGTGTGTGGTAATACAGGCAATGCAGGTATGGATATCCAGGCAGGCAATAGATGCAGATCCACCTGCTGAACATCCCAGCAGCTGCATGCAGCCAGCCCTCCCCACCCCTTCCCTTCTCATGAATGTTGTGCTTGCCGTAAGCACACATCGAGGCCACAGGGGCTGGAGGCTGCTCAGGAACGAGGGATGAGGAAATCTCCCTTCTCAAAGCTTTTGCTCTCAAAACCAACAGGGCAAGTGACACTGGGAAACTGGGAATCAGCCCATTTTGGAGGGAGAGGCTTCACCCTCAGACTGCAAAGGTGATTTATAAGAAACTGCTCAGCCAATTCCCATTCACTTCTGATGGGATTTAACTGCTCAGTTTTGAAATGGTTTCAGACCTTCAAGTCAGAGCAGGAGACTCATTCCCACTAAAAAGATATGCAAAAGATATATTTGAAGCTATATTTACCCAAGACCATAATCATCTGAGAGAGGTCATTTTTCGCCAGGGTCAAGAACGCTCAACCCCTTAAAGCAGTTACAAGATCAGGTCCTAACCCTGAGCTCCTTTCCCTCATCATGAAGCCTTTTACCTGTGTCCCTTAGAGTTTAACTTTTACCCTGATTTTATAAGCAAGGAAGAGTTTGGGCTGGGTCTCTATCAGATCTGTTTTAACAACTGCATCCACCCTGACATAAAGACAATATGTCTCTGAACAATTAAAAATTAAATCCCAGACTAGTCAGTGCAGGATCAGAGACAGATACAGTCTAACTTTACTCACTATGGTTTAATTTTTTTTTTCTCGTTGTCTTCCTGCAAACAGGTCCCTGGGCTTTTTGATTTATACTTTACCATCTGAAATGCATAAAAGATGTGACACTTTTGCTTCTCCATGAATCTTCCACAAATTTTGTTCAAAATTTTACTGAAGATGACATGACAAATTACTGCCCAAGTCAATTTGTGTTGGAGGAGGGCATCATTAAAAAACAGAACACTTGTGACACAAGAAAAGAGTAAAGGGAGGGTGGGGGAAACAATGAGCTCATGACCTCTTTGAATATGTCACACTCCAAAGGCAGTGCTATCAGGGTGAGACTGGCAGACTAATTACCAACACAGCAGATTCACTGATTTAGGGAAAAGGGAGTACTCAAAAGCTCATTTGACCCATTCAGTAGGACTGCACTATTTCTTGTTATCAATTCTGGAGAGAGCAGAGGAGCAGGAGGTAGAGTAGTTCACAGCATTGCTCAGGGCTAAGCCTCTACAGCCTTCCCACGTCTCCACTGCTGCAACTGTGCAGTCCCCTCCTCTGGAAGCCCCTTCACGTTTCCTCACCTGACTCTATCCCAAACTTCATGGGCAGATAAGAAACCATTTGATTTTGGCAGGTACTTCACTGCTTGCACTGTAGGAAGAATGTTTTGTCTTTGTTGCAGCTCAGAACAGTCAAGTAACAACGGGTAATTTGCTATGAAGAGCAAAATAAACATATAACATATTCATTTTATTTTCCCAATGAAAACCACCATGGTAAGCAGTACTGTTATGAGTCATGTTACCACATGTTCCTTCTCACAGGTCTTCCAAAGGTGTTGGAAGGAGAGCATGTTTCTGTAGTGAATAGTGTCCCTGGTGTTTGCTTCTGTATCTTGTTTCAACACTTTCTGCAGACAGAAAACTTGTATCCCTGTTGCAGTCCTGGGGACATTTTTCTTAGTAAACAGCGATTTTCACTGCAAATGCCAAAGTATCAGTCAGGATCAAATTTTGAAATGCATGTGAAAATATCTGATTTCACACATGGCTGCTAGCAAAGCAAATATTAGCTAGGTTACCCACAGTCCTGGGTAGCACTTGGATCTGGTATGTTTGGTCTCTATTGGTCCTATAGGAATTTTACCCTATTTATTTTCTTTACTAGATCCATAGCCATTCTGAAGTGCCTGATGTCATGTTAATTTAGTGTTTCAATTTCTCACCTAGAACCGAATCACTTCAGGAGTGACTTTGTACTTTACCTTTCACTTCCTAAGAAAATCTGTCGCAAATGGTGCTTTTGCACACAGATTACACATTACAGCAATTAGAAGATCCTGAGTATTATTTCTGTTTACACTTGGCTTACTGTGAAAAGAAAATGCAAAAGAACACATGGGGTTTAGCACAAGCAAAATCCAGTGATCTTTTAAAATCACTGCACTAGGTTTAACAGATGCACCCTGCCTAGACGCACCTGGAGTGCTGCTGAATTTACAATATACAGAATGTCTGGCTTAAAAAGTCTTCTTTTTTAGGTACAGTGACTGCAGGACACAGCTGCTGTGCTAGCAAACATACCAAGTGCCTTAATGGGCATGGTCTGCTACGCACCCAACTTGTGTAGGTAAAAGCCAGCTTGGCTCACAGCCAGATCTCCTCCAATGGTGTTAAATTGCAGCATTTACCCAGTGGCTCTGTGGAGGCTCCCTGTGGAAGGCCCTGCAAGGTGTGTTGCATCCTCAGCCCATGTGGAATTCACGTGATCTAAAGGAATTCCCATTAACTTCCTCAGACCCTTCTAGCACACTGCTACTTTTCAGAGGATTTCAGTTGGAAAGGGCTTCCAGAACTATTGAATTCCCAGACCTCTGTTACTGCCATTACCATGTCATTTAGCTCGACTTTGGCCTCACTGTCCCTTCTGAAGAGGAGGTGGTGACATAACATGCTGGATCTAATGATGAGAACTTCTTAACTGCCACCCTAAATTTACCTGTAGGGGACTTGGTAACCTTTTTCCTATTTGAAAAACATTTCTAGCCCCTGTGTATTCCTTTCCTCAAGTCTGTTGATCCCCATTCTGGTGTTCATCTCTCAGACCTCTTTTACCCCTCCTGCAAGAAAAGAGCAGCCCAGTAAAGAGAGTGTAATGGGAAGTTCGGAGCTAATAGGGAGAGATTTTACCCTTCTTTCTCTCATGGATGGAGAGAGATAGGCCCTGGGGAGGGAGGTGCTGGCTGGAGAAGAGAGCCTTCCCAGAGACACTGAGCAAGCATGGATGTCACATCACCCTGGCTCTCTGATGGCTGCTGCTCAAAGGATGTTTTGGATGCAGGGAAGAGTTCTGCACCTCAAGGCAGTGCCAGAGATTGCCAGGACAGCAGCTGAGAGAGGTATCAACTAAACTGGTCCCAGTCTAAGTGGGAGCCACCCACGCTACTGCAAATCACTGTCAGCAAAAGCCAAGTCCAGATGCATGAGTCCAAACAGCTGAAGGAAACAGCAGCAGTCACAGACCTGCACAAGGCAGCAGAGCCCAGTGAGAAAGCAGAAAAGGGAAATGAGGTCCTCTTGAAACCTGGCCTGAGATGAACTTCTGGATGGCACTTGGGTTAGAGTGTTGTCCCCCCTGCATTTGCATCTAACAGCTGGTCTCCACACATTCCTTCACTTGGCTTGGTCCTTCCCCTCCCCAGTTCCCACCTTGCTCTGTTTTTAGTGGTCTCACAGCTGAACACAGCATGCAATCCATGCCCTCCCCCTCCATTATTCCAAACACCCCCTTCTCTTGAAATTCTTTTTTTCCATGAGCAGCAGTTGGGGACACAGATTGACTGAAAACTGTGGTGCAGTATAAACAATACCATAAATAGACTTCAAATGACCCAACAGGAGCCTGGTGCCCCTGAAAGATCAAAACCACTTTTCTCACTTCTTCACATAGAAAAAAAGAAGCCACCTGCTCTCGCTTGCCTGCAGCAATCACTGCCTGATAGGGCTCTCTGCAACAACCTCCCCATTCCCGTGCTCCAAAGCTTCCCTTTACCCACCTTCAAGCCCTTGAGACTCATGCCATGTCCATATCTTCTCTGCTAACCTGGTGGTGGACAGCACTGCCCTCAGCATCTTGGATGTGCATTCCCTTCCCTTCCCTTCCGTGTCACTGGAGGGGGCTGTAATGTTCCAGGGTTGCTTTTACTGGAGGTAATACTCCCCGTCTTCCAAACTCCTCCTAGCTTGGTTTATCTATTCCACGCACATGCTGCTCTCTAATAACAGTAGTGCAAGCCCAGTAGCAGATTTTGTCATCTTTCAGGAAGTAGCTGATAAATCAGATTGGATGTTCGGTCCCATCATGGAGCAGCAGACCTGCAGGACCCTGGGCACACAGGCACAGTCCTCATTTAACCCTGAGACTTTTATACCTGCCTCATTATTACTGTGTAGCAATCCTGAGCAGAGTACACTGTCCTGTTAAAATGGCAACAAAACCAGGTGTTTGGCAGTTTTGGTTATCCTGAGCCTGGCTGAATTCAGAAGAGTTGCCCTTTCCAGTGCCCAATTTCACACATGTGGAAACTGGGCTTCAAGAAAGGACAGTCTTTTCAAGGCTTCTCTTAAAATAAGAGACACTTAAAAAGTCATCCCCTCCTTTCATCTTTAGCTCCTCTCCTGAAAGGAGACATGAATTACAAAGTACCTGGGGGAAAAAGCTGTCCAGGAAGGCTCCTTTTCTTTAGGTTTATACCTGAGGCATCTAAGAAACTCAACAGTACTGGGACCTAGCCAGCCTGCCAGGAAAGAAAAGCACTTGGCAGACACCACTGCACAGTCCAGATGATCCCATATGCCTAGGCTCAAATTCATGCCCTGCTCCAGAAGTTCAAGGGTATTGAGATCAGATGTTTTGATTGACCTCATTATGTATAAAGGGGCCATCTGCAAAAGCTCAGATCTGGCTCCAAGCTTCTTCCAAGTCCAGGTTTGGGATTTTGATTTGAACCTCTGCCTAACTCATTTAAACTCTGCCAGGGCACAATGAAAGCATGGTGCAAGATACCAAGAATCCTTTCTTGGATCCAAGCTGGGTTCAGCTCCTACTCTAAATCCCTAATTCTGGCCTGTCTTTCAGGTGTGCCCACCATTCTATGGCTCCCCTGCAAAGCACAGCCTCTCCCTCCTTGCCTATTTTACACCTACCTGCCACAATATGGAGCCTCTCTGAATGCCTACTAATAGAGTATATAAACCTGAAAAAACAGTGAGTAGTGATGCATACACAAACTGTCTCTACTTGCAAAGGTATGTGGCAAGGGATCCCTTCCAAAGCAAATGTGGAAGATCAACAGATTCAGCACACTCCCAGATTCCCTGTAGGTCTCACAGAGGCAAAACATTTCATAAACAGTGAGCAGCTGTGACAAGAGACCTTTTCTCTTTCCTTTATTCCTGAAAAAAAGAATTGCATCTTTGAGATCCCATTGACAGCCATTCTCCCTTAACAATCTGCTTGACTCAACACAGGCCATGCTCTTGAGACTTGTTAAGGGAGGGGTGGGAAAGACATCTCTACACTGTTCTCTTCTTTCCTCCTTTCTTTAATCAAAGAAAGAAAACAGGAAAAAAAATAAAGGGGGGGGAAAAAAAGCAAGGAGGAGGAGGGGAACCAATAGCCCCCTCCTTCCTACTCCTTGGCTTTCTCCCCTATCTTCCTGGCTGTCAGATGCTCTGACATTCCTTGCACGTAAGTGTTTTGCTTCAAAAGTTAGAAGAGAGGGAGAAAGAGAAACTGCATTGCACAGTCCCTGTTGATAAGGTTCAAAGCAGACAGAGATGCCTCAGAAGCACATGTGGTCTCCCCCTCTCTCCCTGTTACAAGAGAAAAAAGAAGAGCTAAATTCCATGGCAGACTTTGCTTCCTCCTGCTGCTGTTATCTTTCCTTGCACACAGGCTGGAGGTAGGGGAAAGATAGAAAATGTCCTGTTTACCTTGCAATTTCTCTCCATCCCCAGCCCCCTTTGAAATGTCATATCTAAGCTGCTTTTTCAGTCCCAATTTTTAATGGCATTTGTAAAACGAAAGAAAAATTATGGACACATTTATCCACCAAGTTGTTGTTTCTCCCCACTTCTTTGCATTGTTTTACAATTTTCCAGAAGTTAGGATGAGCCCAGCTGAGGTTAGTCAAGGAAAAACCTTGTCAAAAATCTTCCATACTGTTAGTATTTCCCCAACTTTGTCATTATCTGACTTTCCCCTTCCTCTACCCTTTGATAGATCCCTCTCATTTTTCCTCCCTGCTTAGCACTGGGTAGAGAGGAAACACTACAAATTTACCACCACATTACTCACATGAGGAAACCAGCCAAGAGTGCTCTGGCCTAGCAAAATCATCATAGCCATCTGTCTGTCTATTGTGCTGGAGGAGAAACAAGCACACACATTTACTAAATAGAAAGAAACCCAAAAGCCATGAAAGTCAGAAACTAGCCACCAGAATCAGCAATCACAGAGAATATTAAGTTTCAGTCACTTCACTGGGATTTCAGATGAGCCTGGTGAACTAAAAGACCTCCCCTTATTGCCTTCAAAGGGGAATTAAAATAGCTAAGAGATTGGAAAAGGGAAGCCAGTAAAAGTTAAAGAGCTCATCACGCTGCCCTCTCACTTCCCATCTGCCTAACAGGAGCTTCAATCTGCTCAAGGTGGAATATCCCCTTCAAGGGCACCTTAGGACAGGCCCAGCTGCCATGTGAGGTCAATTTATGCTTTCTTGTTGGGGTGGTTTGGGCTCAGGTGTTGAGTGGGAACCTTGATCTACAGGTCAACTCCACCAGCTCCTGCCTCTGTCTGGAGCCTCCTCCCTCACAGCTGAGTTGTGGAGAGATTTTAGAGCTGGCCCTTGCAACCATGATCAAGAAAAGCCCAGCCTGCACCTCCTTCTCTCTTCCTAAATAAGAATAAGGCTTTGACTGTCTCATCCTACTATGACTGATAAGGGCAAAGGTTTCATCTCTCTTGGAGCTGGTTCTCAGAAGAAGACCTGTAAGTTTGCATTCTGCATGAGCTCTTGCATGCTCTGCAGCTGGGTTACCTCTGCACCCATCAGAGAAAAGGTTGGAGGTAAGAACTGGTGCCTGGAGAGGACTGGACATGAGGTGACAAGAAGGGATTTATCTCTGCCGTGAGCATCAGTATATTTATCTTTCTCCCCTGTTGTTGCATCAACTGCCTGAGATGAGTTAGCAACTCGGCAGTGGCATTTGAGGAGCACACAAAATGGTTTTGTCAAAATATGAATGATAAGAAAGGCCCTTAGTGTTATCAGTGTTTACTAGGGAAAGCTGGCATGGGAGGAAAAAACCCCTGACTTACCCCAGGATGTTAACTACATCCATGTTGTCACTAAGTTAACAATTTATACCAGACATTAAAAATTCTCTTTCTCATACAGCGAGGAATTCAGGCTATAGATGGAAAATACGTCCATGCACAGCCATGCAGTCACTCCAGGAGGGCACTGGAGGCTGCAGGCTGTTTTTAGCCTGTTGCAGAGCAAGGGAGGGAGGATTTTTGACTGAAAGTAATAAAATAGTCCCTATTACTGGTAGCTGGATTTAGTGTCGATACAGTGACTTGTCTCCTTTCCTGGGTGTTTTCCTGCCAAAAGAGAAGAAACTTGGAAAACTCTGAAAAGTGAAGATACTGTCCAGCTTCTACTTGGTCTGACTGTCCAAAGACAGAAGAGCTCTACTCATTTAAAAGATAAGGGGTGTTGATGCTATTGAGCTCTCTTCATCCTTTAGATGCAGAGTGTCACAGGTGTTGGTTGATATCTAACACTTCCCTATCCCAAACTGTCCTGGAGGTGCTGCTGAGGGATGGCTTTTTACTGAAAGCAGCTTTATAATTCTTCATGGAAAATGTTTGCAGGGGAAAGCGCTGACCACTCTTCCCAACTAGCCAACTGAGGCTTCATGGAGACAACTGGCCCCTATCCATGATTATACATTTGTCCAGTTGGACTGGGAAGATTTATCTGACCTCTGAACTAAGAATCCCTAGTCTAAGGATCAACATGTATAGTTGAGACCTTCAAAAACAGCCCAGGAGTGTGGCAGGAGAGATGAGAGCTCTGGGGTTTCTTTGTTGCCCCGACCCTGTGTACAGTCCTTACTGTGGGCGAGCAGTTCACTGCACCTTGTTTAATCCCTGTGCCAGAAAACATCCTGTTTACTTCATCATCCTGTCCTCCTCATCACACACAGCACACCTTGTTTCCCAGCTCACAAACACACATAGCCCTGAGGAATTTTTCTGTAAATTACAGTCATCAAGAAACAGACTGCATAAGCCATTTGCCCATGAAGGCAGGACACAGTGGGAAGAGGGACTGGTCTGTGCTAGGGATGGCTCTGTGCAGCCTGTGATGACAATTCTGCATTGCAGTGAGGACATTTCACAGCCAGAGGAGCAATACTCCAAAGCAGCAGGACCCTTGCTTGGAAAGTGAGCCTGAAATAATTTCATAGCTACCTCCATCACTTCCCTTTTCAGTTCATAGGCACAAGAGTGCAGATGCAAACTTCAGACTGGTAATGGAGCAGTTTGGGAGCACCTATATAAGCTGCAATTCAGGACCTAGCTCCCCAAGTGCGCATTTCAGACTCTGTTGCTGTAAAAGAAGCATTTGGGGCAGAAAACAACTTACTGCAGAATAATAAAAGCAGGAGACTTGGACTTTGTAATCTGTTCTGAAGAATGTGAGTTCACTTACCACACAGTCAAGCAGCAATAAACTTCCCAGTAGGTAAGAGCCAACCCATGCTGGTTACCACTGCATATCACAGCTAGCCTCACCTGGCCTATCTGGCCTCAGGGCATGAGAGCAGCTTGTTCTTCAAGTCACCTGCACTTGATACAAAAAAACTAAAGTCTTTGCCTATAACATCTGAAGCAAACGTTTCAGAGTTCAAAATCTAGTCTGGTTTCAATTCTTCCTTCAAATACCAGTGGTGATTGCACCACATTATGGACTAATCGCCTGTCAAATTTAATTTCTTAAGATGAGGTTGCTTTAGAGCCAAGTGAAAGAAAAGGAAAAAATACCCTGTCCAAACCCACTAAATTGCTAGCTTTGTGCTTGTATAGTTACCTGAAAATTGGAGCTTTTCTTTAATCTTTTGGTTTAACTATATGGCAAACACATTGCTGTCAGTCTAGGGCACTATACGCAAAATTTGATCTTCCAGTAGGTCTTCATATTTAAACTGTAATGAAATTAATTTTATTAAAGTAGCATAAGGTCCAGCAAGGGGCAAAGTCTTTTTCTGTTATTGAAATATTACTTATTACTGAAGATCAAACATAGACCTTCATTTTCTCTTACTTGAAGTGTCCGTACTATCTGTTGGGACAAGGGTTCTCACTTTATCTATATGTGGCCCACCTGGTGGTCTCAGAGACATAAAGGTTTATTAATGCTCTTCAGCCCTAGGAAAGGGCCTCACCTCACCAGCACACATGCTGTCCACCATAGGATGATAACCATTGTTGGCACAGAGAAAACTGAGTCCCGTGTGTAGATTTTGGTGCAAACAAACCCAGGCTGCCATCCCTCACCCTAGTGGAGGATAAATCTCAAATTTTGACAGGAGGTTATGGTCTGATGCAAGTTCACACACATGGGGAAAAAATCTTAAAGGAGCCTCAGTGTGGAAACCTTTGGTGGCAATACCTCATAGCTCAGCTGCAAAAACAGCAAAAGTTTGGATTTGAGCACGCCTCAGTGCCATGACCCTGAGACTGTAAAAGGGAGGACAAGGCTGGGAGAAAAGCATAGCAGAGCCATTGAGGATCTGGGTGGCAGAAAAGGAGCCTACAACCACCCAAGGAAACTTTGATAGAAACAGGATAGAAGTAACAGCAGAGGCTCCCAGTAAAGACAATAACCCTACTGCTGTCAATAGCTAGGATATGCCGTCTGTGGAGGCAATCTAATCTCCCAATTAGCCAGGTAGGCTATGTGCTTTTTTTTATGCTTTTTTGTTTTCCTTTTCTTTTTGACTGCTTAAGAAAACACAAAGCTAGAAAATTACTTGAGTGGAAACATCACTATCTAAAATAAAGTTACTTTGGACAAATGCCAAAAAAAGAGGCAAACAAAAATTAAGATTGTCTGTGAACCAGTGGAAAACCTTTTGAAGTAACTATAATCATTCTTGATGTATTATCAGAGAGACCAAGTCCAGCTCTGATCTGCTAGTGTTTTTCATCTGCAGTTTGCAGCATGCTTTACAGCCTGCCTCTGCCTCCTTTCTTATAGGAAAGCAGAAGAGAAATTTGTTATGGCTGAGTGCCTCGGGTCACACAGCCAGCCAGTGACTGGCAGAGATACCAAGTCTGCTGCCTCCCAGAAGCAGTCTAATTTATTGATTTTCCTCATGTGGGTGTAGACTGTCACTAATGAGAAGAAAGAACGGTGAACAAAAATGATTCCCAGCTCCTATCACCTACCAGAAATATCCAACCAATTTTGTCAGTGGCTGATTTTCCCCAAAGTCCCTCTCGTTTCCACCTTGCATACCCTGGTTGGCTCAATCCTCTCTCCTCACCAGTGATTTCACTGCCCTACATTGTGCTGAGGATAATATCAGCCCTTTCTGTAGGTAGAGGTGGAAATATTTATTAGGGAACAGGGTGTTTCTGAAATGATAAGAAATAAAATACATTGTGATTTGTGGAAACTATCATCAGTAAACAAGTTACCAGCCAAGAGTTTCCAATTTCTAGTTAAGCCATGTCGACGCGCCTGAGAAAAAGGCTTGAGGAAATTTTACCAAGCTTCTTCAAACTTTTTAAGTGATAACACAGTGGTTTTACAGCACACATGCAAACCCATGCACAGAAAGATAAAAGTTTTGCCAGAGCAAATGGCTGGGAATTCTTCTGAAGTCTCTTGCAAAACCCACACTTTTCCCTGGTTCACGTTGGTTTTGTGTGCAGCTCATCAGTACAGGGGAGCTGAAGGAGGGCAGCATTACTGTCCCTCCTCCAGTGTGCTGAAAACTCCCTTCTCAGAGCCTTCAAAGAGGCTTTAGAAGTGGCTGAAGTGGGATTTTTTACCAGCTGGCCCTGGTAAAGGGGAGAATGGTGCCCATTCATTTCTGCGTTCATTCAGGTCTCCCACCTTTGCGGGGGCCACTGTAGCTTTCATGTGGATGGATTGGTGCTGGTGCCTGGGGCTTTGAGCAGGTTAGTGGCAGGGTTTGAGAGGAAAGGGTTGCAGGAGGAAGGGCAGTGAGTGATGGTGAAACATGGCATGTCCAGCAATAAATGTGACCATTCCCCTCCCCCTGCTCTCTCCCTTTTCTATTTCAATACACCCAAGCACTGATGTTAATAGAGCTGACTTCAGAAAGGCAGCAATCACAGCAAGCATGAAGGTCTGGGTATTAGCCTGGAAATAAGATGAACAAATAGCCTTGGGAAACTGCTTGCCTGCTATCTCTCCAACCACAGCCCCTTGCTTCACCAGGGAACTGGTGCTCCTCCTACAGATTGGTTACACCACTGAACTTGTTTTCCCTCTCTGTCACATGTCCAACCCAGTCTCTGTGGTTCTGCAGTGCTCTTCAGGGGCCTGATGTCCAAGGCAGACTTCAGACACCTCCTGAATCCCCATCCAGGGCCAGCCTGGTGCTTCCCTCATCCCTGTACCACACTGTTCTTAAGAAGGAAACCAGGGCCACAGGCTGTGCAGGAGCCACAGTTCCTTCTGCAGGTCTCCAAGGTAGACAGCCAGGGATGTGGGTCTCCTGTAGGAGATACCTGTCCCTCCTGATGTGACACATCCAGGGCCTGTTTCCTCTTGGCTGGGTGCCTCTGCAGGCTTAGTGCCAAACACTGGGAAACATGAGATAATGGGTGCTTGTGTGGAACTTGTGCTGGCTGCATCAAGCCCATTTAATGTGTCCACAGAAGCTCTTTATTTTTTCAGAAGAGACGCAGAAAACAAGGGATGATTCTCCATTGTTCTGCACTTTACTGGCAATAGAAATGGAAAATATTCTCGTCCAAGCCAAGAGCTGCTCAACACTTTTGGGAATAGGGAGGTGTAAAAGCTGTCTGCCAGCTGCCTTATCCCTTCTTACTGCTTTTTAGTCAAAGGATGAGATTTATTGTGCAGCCAACAACTGGATGCTTCACCTGCATCTGGTCTCAGCCATGCAGTGCAGTGCTCTCTGCAGAGCACTGACTCTCTCACGAGCTGCCTTGGGGAGCTAAACAAGCAGAGAGTTATTCATTTCTGCAGGGTTGCGTCTGTTGCACTGTGCTGGAAGGTTTCCCCCACAAATCAATAGGCTGCAGGAGGTCTCTGATCTGCGTGTGTGCGATAAGAAGTGGTCAGCAGAGAAGCACTGCCCATCCTGCTCCCCTCTACAACTCCTCTGAGAGGTCCATCCTACTGAAGTGGCTGAGAGTCATGTTGCAAGGTAGAACGTAGAACAGCCTTTAAGTCAGCGGCTTAAAAGTTTTCAGGCTCCCAAGTATAGAATCATTAAGGTTGGGAAAGGCCTCCAGGGTCATTGAGTCCAACTTTTGACCAAGTATTCGGATAATGGAAATACTGGCAATCAGACAGCATCAGAGAGAAATTGCTCTGGAGAAATCAAAACTTGGAGAGTGGATCGATGGCAACAGCTCCCATCTTCAACAAGGACAAATCCTCTAAACCAACTTAGTCACCTGTGCAGGAAAGATAGCTCTCAAAAGGCTGGTGTAAAAGGATAGGGAGGGTGGGGATGCTCTTTATATGAACCTAAGCATCCTGCTTGAGGGTAACAGAAACACCCATTAGCTTCAAAGCTTGGGTTGTTTGTCTTCCTTTGAGAGAAGAAGGCCCCAAGAAAGCATCTGTATTCAGAAGGCTCTAGAGACATTCTGTACTGAGTACAGAGGAGCAACAGGCCAGGAACCAGCTTCCCTGCTGTTGCCAGCACTGTAGTTAGGGGAGCCTGAGTCTTGTGGGGGAAGGACAGTTCCTGGGGCATTTGTGAAGGGATTGGGAAAAATTGCCACAAATACATTGCAATGAATAATCCCCTGCTAGTCACAAATGACTGAGGGGGGGGTGGGGAGACAGACATTTAAGTTGATACCTAATCGGTCTTTTCCACCTCTGATTTCTATGATGTGCTGTACACAAAACAACAAGCTGCAACTAAAATCAATGCACAGCCAGAGCCAAGTGTAGAGGTTTTAATCAATCTGAGAAGCTGTTTATTGTGAGGATCCAACAAAGCACAGAGATTATCATTACTACACATGAAACAGGGACAGGGAAAGCAAAAGGGAAACATTGAGCTCTTGCTTTGTCGGGACTGAAAATTGTACCTACTGTTTCTGTATCTGTCAGACTTAATAGTGGCATAGCAAGAGTAAATAACTTGGGCAGGGGTGTGGAGAGAGGGGATCATTAAGTCCCAGGTATTGATCAATGCTGGGCTTAGAACAGGAATAGCTTTTGACTACCTATGCTTGGGAAGGAAAGCTTAGCCCCCAAGGTAAATTACGTTTTCCACTGACACATCTGGGTGAAACATTGAGGACCTATGAACAGACTGTCTTCTGACTGAAGGGACAGTGTATGTGAAGGCAGATTTTTGAGACTTGGAAAAATCTGTAAATAAATATCCTGCACACCCATCTCCTTTGCAAATCAGAACTGGCCATTCCTCTTTCCCTCAGCAGAGTTTTAAGAGGATGGAGTATGTAATGGAAAATGCCAATAACTGGGAGCAAACTGTTGCTGCACATGGGGCAGAGATGGGTGCCATGCCATCCAAATAGTCCTGCCTCTGGACAAAAACTACCTCTGATTCCAGAAAGGGGATCTTGTCTTTGTTTCTCAGCCCACACTAGATGCCCAGACCTAAGTAATTCTAGCAGATTTAAAGTTAAAATTGGATCCAGCTTCCGAGTCTGGACCAGTTTTCTTCTGAATGTAAAACAATAGGGGCCTTCAGGCTAAGCAAGAGCAATTGCTGTGTTGTGCTGGTGGTGACAGAAGTAGCCCTGATGTTGAACAGCAAGGAACTGTAGTTCATAAATGATGACCTCGTAAAGTATATTGGTACATCTCAATATGATTATCAAGTAGATGGTAATTAAACTTCAGCAATTTCAGGAACACAATAATTTTCATTACACAATATTTGGAGGGGTTGTAGAGGTAACGGAAGGAACTACATAATCTAATAGACCTTTGCAAGACCTTTTCCATCTTCATCTTCTTTGATGTTCTAAATGTAAAAACTGAGCAGAACCATCACTCCAAGCAATAAGGAAAAATGCACATTGTAGCAGATGTTCACAGCTGCCCAGAGGAAAATGGGAGGATAGTGTAGATTTGACTCAGTTCTCTGTCCCACCAGGAGAAACCCAGGGTTTTGGTACCTTGCCTGGCTCCCAATTCCTTCAGACATTTCACTCTCTTGTTAGGACACCTAAAGTCTTCCTACTTGCTGCAGGATCACAGCTGCTGAAGTGGCTGCAAAGGGGCAGGGACAGTGAACAATGTCACATATGACAAGACCCAAAGCCTGGCCTCACTGGTGGTTCTGATCTTCCCTTTCCATCCCCACACAACTCAAAGACCACAGCAGTTTTGGCCAACTTGGCTTTCAACTGACGGAGGTCAACATGGGCTCAGGGCTTTTCCACCACTGGACTTTTTCCAGAAGTCTGCTGTCCTCACACAGCCTTTTCAGCTCCGGCATTTACCATGTTTTTGATATCCAGGAGATCTTGTTTAAAAGCTCACATGGACATGGCTGTGGGGCAGAGCTATCTCTAAGTGACCACTTCCGTGTCTGCCTTACTGCAGAGCAGGTTCTGAACTCCCTGTGCACAAACTGGTTGAGAAAGCCATGGCTGAATCCCCATTCACAAAATACCAGACAATGCAGTGCAACCAGGGCCAGATTTTTGCTGCTCTTTAGCCGTGTCTCCATTTATGTCAGCATCCATGGATTTTGCATCCCCCTTTTCATTACAAAACTTTCAGTGCCGTGGCCATGAGAAATAAACATGCAGAACAAGCACCCAAGAGCCACAAAGAGGAGAAAACCCAAACAAAACAAGACATTCATTAATCTCTCTTTAATGTATCTTTTCCCCTTTCCCTCCCCATAAGAGGAGATGGTGGGGGCTGGCAAGGGGGAGGGACAATCCCAGCAGAACAGCCTAACTATAAAAATATGAGTGCAGTTGCTAAAAGCCCAATCTATTTTCAAATGATGTGCTCTAATGGAATGTTGCTGTACATCTTTTGATGAGACAGGAGTCTATTTAAAAAGACAGGCGCTTTCGAATGTGCTTTTAAACCCCGTCTGTCAATTAGAACAACATCAAGGGTTCAGTGGCTGGGAAAAAAGATGACAGTAATGAAAAGCTGGGAGGGCAGCAGAAGAAAAGAAAGATAAAGACAAAAAAATGTGGGGAAAAAAAAAAGACAGGAGGAAAAGAAAGAAAGCCTTTTTTAAAAAAAATAAGAAGAAAAAGGAAGTGAAAGGGCAGAATAAAGATTTATAAAGAATAGCAGAGAATAAAGATTCATGAAACAAGATTGCACTCCTTTACCCCCAAAATTATATATTCACTCATTGCCAAGAAGGATGCTGAGTACAGAGAAAGCAGAAAATGCAATGCCTCTTAAAATCTGATTCCCTGTATTGCTCAGCCTCTCTAAGAAAGGGAGAAGAAAGTGTTGCTCAGCCTTTCTATGGAAGGATCCCATGCTGGGACCTCTTCCTGCAGCTCTGCTATGAACCTGAGCAAACACAAGAAGATAATTTAATCTTTGAGAGGCACTAAGGTGAGGTTCACTGTAGGAAAAAGTCCATGAGGAAATTTATAACTGGTATTAAGTGCACGGTGCAGAGGGCAGTAAATAAGTCACTAGGCCACAAAGCAAACATGGCAGGAAAAGAAAAAACAACTTTGGGCTGGGATTTCCCAAGGAAATGGTATCTCACTTGCACACTGGAGGTGTTAAGAAAGGTGAAGGTGGAGGTGGACACCTCCACATCAGAGGTGAGTACTGTGCATAGAAAGCAAAAATCATGCAGTTTTGGTTTGGTCTCCCAAGCCCAATGCCCAAGATGCAAGACTCAGAGGTCTAAGTGCTCCCATAAAAGTCAGTGACAGATTTTCTGCACCTCAGTCCCCTCTGGTGCAGACAACTCTGAGATGCAGAGTCTCCTGGTGCTCAGATGTAGCAGGGAGTCCATATCCACACCACACTGCGGTACCTGAAGCAGCTGCTGTCCTGCAGGAGAGCAGAGGTTTTGGCACAGCAAGTTACATTTCACACCTTTTGCCCTGGAAAGAGCATATGCACTTGCCAAGAAGCAGTCCTGAGCTTTCACTCATATTGCTGGGATTTAGAGACCTTTGTTTTGTTCGTTTCTATGGCTACACATTGTTTATGCCTCTGTTGCAGTGAGCCTTAAAAAGTCATAACATTTAACATATCCAGCTCCTTGAGAAACTAAACAAATCCTCTTCGTCAGTTCCCTTTGCTGCTTGTAGAGCTGTTCATGAAAGGCAGTGCACTATTTCTCCAGGTTTAATTGCAGGCCCTCACTCAGGTTACAGCAGAGCATGATCAGAGGGCAGGAAGCCAAGGGCAGGGTTAATACTACATCTGGATGCCTTGCAGGAGCCCACAGGCATCCTGGGCTGGGCTGGCACTCGCTCTACTGAGCTCTCGACAAAGCTACAGCCAAAGGGTGGAGATAAGTTAAACCAGCGTGATGAGGAATCCTCTCTCCAGATTAGACCCAAGTGGATTTGCACACCTTAATGAGAAAAACTGGAGGTTTTCAGTGTCTTTTCTCACACGATGTTGGAAGAAAGGGATGTGCAATCTCTCTCTAATGTGGCAGTGTAATTAGGCAGTGTAATCTGCAGGCAGGGAGGTAAAAAAGCAGCAAGCTAACTTGAAATACTTCATATTTTTGCATCATCTGCTGATGTATGGTAACTTGTTGCCTATGCTCCCAACTTCCTTATACATCTCTATCCTATTTCTGGACAAAACAGTGCTTGTTCAGCCAAGAAAACACTTTACAAGTATCAGCCATGCAAAGACATTTATTTGGGATAAATACTGGAGCTGAAGTTTCCCAAGTTAGACAAGAGAATCAAGAGCCCCAAAGGCTTTTTTATGTAGCTTCCTCAGTCATTACTCCATATATATAACAAAAATACTCCAGGGAAACAATTAATGGCAGAGCTGGCTGCTGCAGAAACTTCATGGCCACAAAAATACAAACCTCTTTTCAGGCCCTGGCACCCATAGGCACTCTTTCGAGTTCAGTGAAGGCTTCCTTGTCAGCCCCTATTTTCCATGTACTCGTTTAGGATAATTAAGTAGAGCTCCCTTGCAGAGAGGCTGGTCAATATTTGCTGTCTCTGAAGCAGACAGGTCAGTGTCCCCATCCCTTGAAGACCAGGCTCTTCCTCTCTGTGTAAGGAGAGGCACAGACACCGCCAGTCCCGTTTTCCTCCCCACAGAGACACCCAAACTCCACATGCTGAGATAACACCCTCCCCTGTTTGGAGAATAAATGCACTGATTGCAGAGTGTGAGGTGCTTGGAGGCTGTGGAAGAGAGGTCTATGCAAGAACCTCCACTGAGCGGGTATGTTTAAGCAGTCACCACTCAGATCTTCAGTCATCTTTACCCAGAGAAACCAGCTGTTCTTCTGCTATTTATGATCTCCCCCTTAAATCCACCCTCCCTATGACTCAACCCACAGGCTTTAAAGTGTGCAGTGTATTGACATTTATATAGTACATTTCATACACTTCCTCTCAAAGCTTTTTACAAAGCCATGAATTACATACCTGTCACCCACTGAATTCATTCATCCAAAAAAGCAGCAGTCATTACACACTCAGCAATAAGCCTCATAACACTGCCAGCCATTGAGTTTGTGTATGTGTGCACCAAAGAGATAAAGTTACTTTAATGCCATCTCTTCTTTTAATGCAATGGGGAGCAGGGGAGGGGAAGGATGAGGAGAGGGGGAGTAAATGATGGGTGGGAGGGTCTGGGTCTTTCTCCATACCTAGATGTAGAGATGTAGCATATATTAACTGCCTAAGAGGCTGCAGCTGCAGGAAGGTAATTGTGTGAGTGGCAAGGTGCCTCCATCCTCATCTATAGGGGAGATATTAGAACAATTGAATGCTTTGCATTTGTTTTGCTCCTTTCATTCTGGGATCTCAAAGTGCTTTTTAGACACTAAATTAATTCTCACTAAAGAAAATAAAAAATATGACAACACCACCACAACTTTGTAGCAGTTCTCACTTTGGAGATGGAGACACTGTCAAGGTTTACAAATTTTCTGCAGGCTGCAGAAAGAATTAATAGCAGAAATAAACCCTGCCATCTTAGTTCCCAGCTCATCCACGTCGTACACTCACCTCCTTTTCATCTACTCCTATCAACCCTGCTTTTTAATCAGTATTTCAGTGGGATGGCTTTCAATGCTGAGAAAAGCCTGCCTTAACTTTCGTCTCAATGAACCAAACATATGCATAGCATCTAATTAATATCTCTGGACTTGATTGCAGGCAGGAAAAAATCCTTTCTCCAGATTCCAGTGATTTTAGGATGCATTTTCCACCAGCCCTGTGAAGCCCATCTGTGTTGAGGGACTGGCAGCGATCAGTTCAAAGACATAAAGACTGAACTCGATCTGCTGCATCCTGCACAAGCCCTGGATTTCCCCCGAACGGAGTAAACCCTATGCTGTGCTGCTTTTGAGCCTGCTTTTACCCAAACATCAACCCTAATTCCTCCTCCCCATACTGTGCTGCAATGACATTTTTGATTGCAGGATTCAACAAATTCAGATTTTGATAGTCCAAAGCCTACCCCACACCTCAGTGGAAAAGAGCTACCCCTGCCCAGAGCAGATGAAGAAGAACTGGGAGGGGACTCAGCATAAATCACCTCTTAAGATATTTATTTAGTTGATGGTCTGAAATTGAACTGTCGTAATGTGACAGTTCCCGGTCTCACTTGAACTCTCCAATTTCAGAAGAATTCAAAAGCAGGGCGGAATGAGAGAAGTCACTAAACTGGGGAAAGGAGTTAAATGGGGTTGTTTTCTTCATTTTGCTAGTCCTAACCTGGCTTTTGTAAGAGGAAGTGCCTCTTCAACCCCTAGGACACCAAATACACTAAAAGTGTTGCTCTGGAAGAAGAGCAGAAAACAAAGTGTGAGAAAAGAAATGCTCTCTTGCTGAAGGCTGCCACCACCTTCATCTTTCTTGTTCCAAGAGAAGCCAAGAGGAAAATGGTCTCTTTTTTCCCTTCAGGTGGTATTTCAAATTCATTTCCAATAGATGAATTTCATTTTAGAAGGATGGTAAGAGATTCACCTTCAACAAAAAATCAGTCTGGAAAAATTCTGAAAAACCACTGTCAAAATAAGATCAGCTCATGACTTCCAGTTCATAAAGCCTTTTCTGGACTGTTCTGTCAGTGGTTGGAAAGGATGTCAACACCAGATGCTCATAAAAACTGTCTTTGCCCAAATCCTTCTCAATTCTCTTACCAATTACTGCAGTCACCAAAGAGGAAAGTCATCCAGATTATCAAATGACCATGAAAATTTTCTACTCAGGAATGAAGGAACCAAAATAGCAATTCTGGTTTGTGTTTTCTAAGTGTCTCCTTGCTCAGGACACAACTTGCCAGGCACTGACAGCTTGCAGGTGACACCGCCACTCAGCTCACGATGAGTGGTTAGACAGACACATGGCTAGACAAACAGACAATACAAAGATCCTTATTTGCACCCCATCCAGTGTATCACTGCCTGCAGTGAGGTGTCATCACTGATTTCAGAGGGGTTTCTACTCCCTATGCCAGGTACATGAAGCAAGTGCAGGTCATTTGAGGCCTTGCTGTGGCAGACACTGACACAGATTGTGTAGAGCTGCACTGATCACAGACCCTTTATAGAGAAGTCTCCTGCCTCACTGGGGAATGACTCAAGTCCAGGGTTTATAAACCCATTTGTAAACAGTGTGTGGTTTAGCAATGACAGCCCCTTTCTTAATTCAAGTCATTAATTTAATAGCATATATGTAGCTTAAATTAATAACGTTAATTTAATACCAATAATGTAATTTAAATAGACCTCCCTGTACTCTTTTCCTCCAGGCTCTGGCCACAGCATTGAAGGGTGCCACACCAACATGCAAAGAGTGCTTACAAGGCTGGGAAATTCATCTGGGAATCCAACATGTCAATCACCAAATGGCCCCTCTTCAAAACCCAAAGGCCTGCAGGGAACAGGTAGGATCCAAATCACAGATCCTCAAGTAACATTCAGAAGCAACAATACCTGTCTGCTGAAAGAACTTCCCTCTGTCTGCATTGGCTAAAATATACAAATGTGGAATTCTCTTTGCCTCTGTTTTCACCAAATCGCAGCTCTCAATGGAGTTTAAATATGTTCTCTCAATTGAAAATACGTTCAAAAATCCCTCTACAAATGGCAAAATAGAATATAAAACAACAAAAAGGGCATTGCTTTAAGTCTAGCTAGATTGCAGTTATTATGAAAAAAGATATTTTACATTTCTTTAGTAAATTCCACAGTAAAGCATTTAGCAGCCTACTGCAATATATTGGATCACATGCTTAAGACCCACTAATTTAAATGAAAAATAGAGACAGGTATTTACATCTCCTACATATTCCATCACTCCCTTCCCAGCACACATCCTTGCAGACTCCTGCATACACATGGAAATCCCTTTGGCCACGTGGTGGTTTTGGTGGTTTTGGTGCTGCTGAGCTGATTGTTTGGAAAGACCAATGCATTCAACTGGCAGTCAATAAAAGAATGAGATCTCAAACTGGAAATGAAGGGGAAAAATGGAGACGAAACCTCACTTTTGTGCACAGGATGTGGAGAGAAGACCTATCAGCCATGCCTAGAAGGGGAACCACAATTTCTTGGGAGAGTCAAGATGCTCAGGCCATTAAATTTTGCATCCCATTAGAGATAAGGGCTGGAGAGAGAGTTCCCATCCTCTGCCAGGCCCCTCTTCTCAGCCATGACCAGAATTCCAGCTGTTACATCCATGGATGATGCCACTGGGGCATTCCTCACAACCTGTCTCATATTTCAGACCAGGCTGATCCCACCTGTGAGCACACTGTACCAAGTGTGTCACAGAGGAAGCGGCTGCATGAGGCTTTGTGTGTTGCAGATGAGGGCAGAGTGGGCTGAAAACTGTAGGAAATTTAAACCTAGTTCCAGTTCACAGTGATGTCAAACCACAGGAAATGAAAGCAGAAAGTGGAGATTTATGAAAAAAGTGGCAGGAGTCATTACTATGTGTGCAGTATTGATTGAAGAAGATCCTGTTGCCCCCAAATCGAAATGGCTTTTACGTGTTTGGGCCCATCCTGACAAAAACACTTTCTTCTCTGTTGACGAGGCCATGTTGCCATGGAGATGCAGGGCTGGATGCTTGGCAAAAGCACGTTTCGATAAGGCAGGTCTAATGGATATATTTTCACAACATTCACAGTTCCTTTCTGCTCATTTTCTCCAGAGCAGACTTGTCCAGTTCTTCCATTTTGCCACTTGATGAAAAAATATCTTTTTAATCTTTTAATTTAGCTTAGATTTCCCTCCCTCCAGCACCAGAGCTTGCCAATTAAACTACTTATCTGAGATGCTCCACAGCAAGGCCAAGTGCTTGCTTTTCATTATCAGGTTGGGTGGCTGGTTTTCACCCTCCCTGCTCCATGTCTGGATGTCTTTGCTGCTTGCTGTATGTTATAGATGTTGTGATACAAGATGTGAGCTTAGGGTTTCATGGTTGTGGAAGAGGCCACAGGTTCAGCTTTTCTTTAAGGCAGCCCTTCTGAAGTCCTTAGGGCAACAAAACAATGTTGTGATGACTGGTACATGTCTTGGAGCACACGGTGATGCTGCCTGGGCCAAAAGCAGGGATAATAATACAGTGTCACCTGTAAGAGAAGCAGAGTTTTTAGTTAAATGTTTTTAACTCTTGTGTCTGTTTATCTTTTTACTATAAGCAAATGCAGGTCTCTTTTAAACTAATTTGAATAAAAGAGCAATATCTGTGCTTATCAGGTACACAAATACATGCATTCCTACACACAGGTAAGTAACTTTACAGTTCCATTCAAACATCTTTTCCAGGTTGTTTTGTTTTGTTTTGTTTTTTTCTAGTTTCTTTGGATGATCTGGAATCTGAGTTTCTTTAGCAGGAATAACCAGCAGGCATAATGACTAGATGGGATGCTCACAAAAGCAGCCTACTTGAACAGAAACAACAGTCTGAACTAATTCTTTCAGTCAGTGAATTGAAAAAATATATATTCATGCCACAAAATGCATTTATGCCATGTGGCCTCTGTGACCAATTAAAATTAGTCAATTCCTTTTGGTTTGGGGATGCTCTTAATGAACTTCTCCCTGAGAAAAGAGCAGACCAAGAAGTATTTGCATCAGCAAACAATTTCAAACAACCAATTAGCTGGAGAAATCAACACTGCAAGCACAGAAAATTCACAAGTAGAAAAAGAGGCAAAATTCATTCAATAAATTATTCATCACGAATTATTTGTCCAGTTGCCTTTAGATCTGGCCCAAGTTATTACTAATTAGTTATAGACACCTGTACCTACTAGGGCAGACTTGGTTGAGAAGTGGAAAAAAACATTTTCCACAGCAGTGATTTGAAGGCAGCTCCCAGAAGCTGGTAACTCAAAGCTTGCATCACCAAGTGACTCTTACAAGCTCTCTTGTTCCAGCTGACAATAACAGAGGCCGATTTTCAATGGTGACAGTTATCAAAGAGAGTATTCATCTCTTTCCCCTCGAGTCAGGGCCGAGGCATGCTGTTGGGTCAATATTTTGGAGGCGTCATTGTTCAGCACATTCAGAAAGTGCCCAAAGGACTGCAGACACCAGGACTGTCACTCAGACATTTTACAAAGATTGGGATGTTTCTTTGTCCTTTTGTACATGCCAGCGTTCTTGGAAAAAGAAAAGAAGAAATGAGATTTAGTATCACAGGATTCCTTGTTTCTTTGGCTTTGCCTCTGTCTGGGCTGTATGTCATATAATAGGGCTTTGGCCCAGGACGTGGGCTGTGAGATGTGAGACAAATGGGGCAAGGGAATAATCATCCAATAAGCAAATTCATTTCATCTCCTCATGCTTCAATTTTGCCATCCACAAGACACTGCTAATGACACTTCCCCTGCTCTGAGATCTTTGGATGCAAAAACCCAGCATTAACTCTTTAAAAAGGCTAATCCTCTTTGTCTGCTTTAACCACAGAAGCATGCAAAGCTCAGTGTTAGATGTGCCTCTGCAGTGCAGAGCAGCTATAATTGGGAGCTCAGAAAGGTACGGGGGAGAAGGGGCAAAGACAGCCAGGAGTAGGGAACGGCTTCAGTAGGAGGAGACACCAAGTAGGATCTTGTGGATCCTGAGGGAGAGATGTGATGAGGTCTAGGGGACCAAGAGAGGAGGGAAGGCAGTGGAGCAGCAGCAATTTTTCACCATGTTGCATAAGGAGTGATTTGTTAACACATTTAAAACACGTAAAACACGGTCCTTTCCACACCGCTCCTAGTGACTCTGGGATTGCACCCAAGAGCTTGTTATCACCACAGATGGAACTGTTCTTTAACAGCATCCCTGACCAATCTACTGACTCTGAGCAGAATCAACAGACTTCCCCACCACCCTCAGGATAACTGTCAAATTTTGCAGGGTTTTGAGGACATGTGCACAGTTCTGTCCTAAGCATCAGAAGATTGCAGCCACATATCTGTAAATGCCCTGAGTGAGAAGATATTACTGAAACAGAGAAGGTATCATATTAACAGGACATCTGCATCTGCACACAGCCTCATGCAGCCAGTAGATGAACACCAGGCTTACTCTGGTTACCTTGTTCATCTGATTACAGGGTGGGAGATCAGCGAGGAGGAGGTCTGAGTACACTACACCCTCCTTGTAGATTTTCTCTGTGGAGTTTTCACATGGTCACGCTTCATTGATAAAATGAGTCCCAGGAAGGTTTATTCATTTTACTGCTTATTGTTTTCTCTAACAGGTGCAATCACTATAATTAGGTCTGTACAACAGCATTTTCTTGTTACTCAAATTCCTTCTGTCTCTCAGATGCTCCTGGCTATAGCGCTACAGTGGCTGCTGCTTAGAGAATGAGTAAAAATGAATTGTTTTCTTTCCCTCCTTTTTCTTCATTCATCCACATTAAGCCAAGAAAACCCACACCCTCCATTTCACAAAGATATTTATTCCTTGTCTTTATTGGGCTCAACCAAAGATGTTACCAAATGCCCCACCCACTTCTGATACCATCCTTTTCCCTGAAAACACAGCACAGACCCACACCAGGGACAGATGCAAGCACCAGAGCAGAGCGTAGTTAGTGTAAAAGAGCAAGGAAAAAAACAAGGCTACCCCTAAAAAACACAGCTGTCCCTGGGGAACTGCCCTTTGCCTCCAGTTTTGGATGGAGAGAGACCAGGCAGCTCAACAACTGACCACTCATGGCTCCTGCAGAAATAATTGGGGCAAAGACTGATATCCAACAGTTGAACACGTGTCCACTACATCTTTTCCTGCTTTAGAGGCTGTGTTTCTTTCCCTCCAAGTTAATGCACACAAACACATAACCCATCAGGCACGTGGTATAACACTCAGGAATGTGTGGATGCACCCAGTTTAACCAGGAAAAAACTACCTTTTGAAGCCACATCAAACCAATGCCTTCCCTCTCAGAAAACCTGAGCTTGCCTAGATAAGAAGGGAAAACGCATCTCTGATGGCACTGTACAGAAATGGGATGTTTTCCCTGTCATTTTCTTGCCTCATTATATGATGTGCCAAAAATGTAAATTTAAATAGTGCCTTGGAATGGGGTCTTTCTGGAAATGATGGGGTTGCATGTTGGCAGAGGCCTCAAGGCCCGAATGGGTTTGAGGCTACAAGAAGCAACGTGGCACTGAGAAAATGAGGCTCTCAGGATAACAACTAGGGGGATGTGTGCTGCTTTCAGTCAATCAAGCCCAAACTCAGTCACGGAGTAATCAAGCTCAATTCAACTGACTTCTGCGTTATTATTGTTATTATTTATCACTCGAATTACTGGAGCACCTTGAGGAGGCAACTGAAATGAGAGTGGAGAGAGCTGCTGCTGTACAAAGATATAATGGAAGTGTGGCAGTCAGGGTGAGCACACAGGCTGCAGAGAAGAGGCTGGCAACAAGATGAAGAGAAATGGGGTTTGCAATTAGGCATTTGCAGTGTTCGTCTGCTGGCCCTGAGGGGAAGATCCTGCACCCTGATTTCAGACAGGCTGTTCAGCATCTGGCAAACTCAAGGCTCCCTCCATAGCTGGAGGCAACAGAGACAGAGTGCAAAGCTCAAGTCAGACACAGGTCCTGTGCAGAGCTGCATGGAGCAGTGGGTTCAGGCTATCAAGCTGCACCAGCCCATCAGAGCATTCATCTTTCCTGTTCTTCCTCAGATAGGGGCTTTCTCATCTCACTAAAGTCATTGGCCACTGCTTGCTTCATCCAGCCCTTCTCTCAGCACCCAGTGCTCTCAGCAGAAAAGCTGACACATCCATTGGCATGTCAGCTGGGATCTGTCCAAATGAGACAGGAGTCAAGTCCTTTCCCTCTGCCTCGCTGCTGAGCTCACACCAACTGTCATCTGTAAGTAATATGCTAGACATGTTTCTTTTTCAGTTTTAAAAAAAAAAAAAAGTAATTTATTTTCTAATTACAAAAGAATATAGGATAGGAAAAAAAATGAAGGAAAAGAAATTATGACTACCAGATGGCAAATCACCATTTAGCAGGAGCAGGCAAAGAGAGGACTCAGTCAATCACAGGGTAAGTGATAAGACACCAGAGGGAACTACCGAAAAGAAAGGCAGCTCATTACACAAAGCACTAAATTATTCTTAGTGGGACTTCTCCTCTCTCTTTTCCCCTTTCTATTTTTTATTCTAAGCCATAAAGCAAGTAATTCCACTGAGGCCCTCTTTTAAATGATTAACATTTCCATTTTAACTTTTGTTTTTGATTGTGTCCCTGCCATTAATCTTCCTGTCTTTTTCTGTGCCCTGCTGTTCACCTCATCTTCTAACTTCCTAATTCCCTTGGCCCATCCTTTGCACCCACAAATGCATCCATAAGCTTTGCTGATGGTGGGAGCCTTGGATGGATCAAACCAAGGTCGGGAGGATGTCCCAACACAGCATCACACAAGACCCCAGCAGCGTCCTGGCCCATCAGCAGAGTCATCATCCCTCTAAAGAGACATCTACTCCAAATTTCCTTATTTGCATTAATTTCCTGGGGCAATTTAGAAATCTCTGGTAAAGAGATAATCCTGAGATACCTGGCCAGCAATCCCTGCTTGACTAATGATATCTTAAGCTGATGATATCTGAGGCTGGCTGAGATCTCTTTCTGGCTCAATTCTTTTCCACTGAGCAGCTAATTCATCAGTGGGATGAAAAGTTTGGGGCAGCACAGTATTTTCAGGCAACATCACAGCAACATCTGTCTTTGCTGTTTGAGGAGGCAGGACACAAACCACAGGCCTGTTTCCACAGAGAAGACACTGGGGGAAAGGTGGCAGGTCAAAACAGACTGTTGTCCATTTTTGCACGTTTCTGGGTAAATAGGAAAATTCAGGGAGTGTTCATTACTCACGGATGGCTCTCACTGTGCCGTGGGTCCCAGAAGAGCTGTGGGTTGCTGGGCTGCATTCCTGTCCTGCCTTTGATCCTCGTCTGTGCTGGGACATTTCCCAAAATCTCCTCCTCCTCCACTTTCCCTCTATTGCCAGAAAGGTAAATATTATTTCCTTCCTTTGCAAATCCCCTGTAAAACACTGCTAACACTCATGGAGGGCTCAGGTTTTTACAGCTGCCTCCTGGCACTGACAAAGCCTGTTCCCCTCAGCAGGAACAAGCAGGACATGGGTGTTGCTATCCCATAAATTCCCTCTCAATACAAGTCTACTGGCATTGCTGGCATTTAGAGCTTGTTCCTCTGTTTTAGGGGCATTAGGCAAAATACTGATAGCCAGACATTTTATTATTCATATTTCTCTGGCCTTAACGACAGAACACAGTGCTGCTTGCTAATGAACTGGGCTGAAGCAAATGTGCTGGTTGCACTAATGGAAGGGAAAGGAGTGAAACTTCACCTGCCTGCCCCCTTTCACTGCCCCCAGGGCTGTGGCCATGGGTGTGTTGCTGGCAATGGTGGCAGAGGCAAGGGCTCACATGCTGGGGATCAGCTGGGGGATATCCCCCTCCTTGGCTATAAAAGCAGCATGGCTGGGCCTGCACCAGAGAGAACCTGGAGAAAGGGGGTGAGGAAACCCCAGGGCTTGGCAAAAAAGGACTCCCATAGCACTCCAGGAGGCCTCCATCCTAGAGATTAGCTGTTAAATGATGCAGTTTTGTTTTTTCTAGAAACCACCTAGGCAAAAAGGAAAGGTTTCAGTCAATACATAAAGTACTTTTTAGCAAAATGGGAGAACTTCAGCTCTGAGCAGCACAGGGGCACCTGTTAACTGTGGCTGCTTCAAAATATGGGCACTCACTTGTCAATGAAAACCAAATCTTGCACTTGAAGCAAAAACAAATTAAAATTAATTAATCAGTGGAAAACACTTCATTTGAACTGGGAAGAGCAGATGCAACTAGCAGGTCTAGGTGGACAAACAAGATAATCAAATCAATACCCATACTTTTCTCGCTGGCTGGCAGCCACAGGCTACTAAGTGAGAGCAAAGGTGTGGATCTGCCTTGTTTTTATCAGCCATCAGCTGGTTCTGTAATTAACTGGAATTCAGACCTGCTGGGGGAGTTATTACCCTGTCCTTGGGTGGATTTGGTCTTCACATGGGGGGGCAGCTTTCTCCTGCTGCTCGTGTCTCCTGAATCTCATCTTGCTCCTGCACAAACCTTGCTCCCTCCCTCCAAACCAGCTCTGCCTGAGAAATGTGAACTGTGGGAGAGTGGTGGATACTGGAGGGATAAACCCAGTTCATGGCTGTACCAGCTAATCAGTGCCATTGTCAACAGGAATAGCTGCAAACGAGTAGGGCCAGGTGTAGGGCTCAGCTAATAATGCTGTAATTGAGCATGCTTTATTGGGCCCTGACACAGGAGCGGGGCTGTGGAGAGATTTTCTTCTCTCTTTGTTTTTAGCTGCGTTTAGCTGTTTATGAAACACCGCTTGGATTTTGCAGATGGCAGTCATCTTGTTCATGTGCCAAAACTGTGCGTGCCCTGTGTGGGGACAGCCCCCAGTGCAGTCCTGGTTTCTGCGGGTGCCTCCCTAACAGATTACCCACGGAAAAGGCCCAGGAAGAGAGCAGGGTCCCCATTCCAATCCACCTGGCCCGGGAGGCACGTTGTGTCCTGAGGGCTGAAAACAGTGCTGGTGTCAGTTAAAGACACCCTATGAAATTTGGGCTCTAACATTTGAAAAGCAGGAATCAGAAGCTGGGAGTTTCCCTGTCCCTTACTTGAGATGGCCCAAGAGCCATCTCAGCTAAAGAGAGGCAGACTTTTATTTTTTTTAATTACATTTTTAATTATTATTTGATACTTTCTTTCTGCTAGAGGAAGCTGTCTTGGTCCTAGAACTGGTTAGATTCTGAGAAGAAGGCCTCATAAATATGCATTTAAAACTGCTCTAATATAATTTCAGAGCAATTCGTTGTGGTTTTTGCTTCCCACAGACATTCAAGGGAAGAAGTTTTGCTAGGTGAGACAGTAACCAAAAAAGACAAAATTTCACAGAAGAGTTGAGAATATTTGCCAAGCCACCCCCTACTCTCCCCAAGTTTCTCACTTTGAAATCACAGGCAGTTTCAGTGGTGATCAGAGTAGAGCATGAAGAGTTAGTGCCATGGTGCTGGGGCCAAGAAATATGTGGTAACACCTACATACTCAAGCCAAAAGGGGCACACTGCAGATTTGAAGTAGCACCAATGACTCATAGATCAAACAAGTGGCTTGGAATTCACTGGAATATAGTGTATTTAATAAAAGGGGAAAAAAACCCCACAACTCACTAGCAAAACAGGAATGATTCTCCCTAGACCCACACTTCATTGTTAATGAATGCTTAGATAGTCTCTCCTGTATGCTCAATGCCTTTTTATTGTCCCTGTTCTTAATTTTGCATTAGTTACACTTGAAGCTTTTTGTTTAGGCAACAGAAACATGTATTTCACCTGCAGCACTTCCGTATTCCTGAGATGAATGTGGATCTGTTTTAGAGGCTGGAAAAAAATCGTTACTCTGAGATTCAGGGTCTGTTTGCTATTCCAAAAGCTTGTGAAAGAAGAGCAGTTGAGTCCCAATGATCAAGATTGCCTGTGTATCTGTGTGTGTGTGTGTGTGTGTGTGTGTTTGCATTCACACCTTAATGTGCATCTCAGTGATTCTGAGATGGCTCTTCCCTCACCCCCCTTCCTCTACCCAAGGTCTAATTAAAACAAGAATGCACCAGGCTGCCTTTTTCTCTGTTTCATCTCCTGGTATTTTTTTGTTAAATCCACCAAGGAAATCTCCTGAAGTCTTTGAAGTCTTGGGGTGTGTGAATAAAGATGTCACAACGGTAGACACAGGGCTTCTTAATGAGGACACAAGGTTTGATGTCGGAACACTTCAGTGCCCAAAGGAAAGAGATGCTCTCCAACAGGCCCTCCCTTTCTCTCCTTCCCTCTCTTTTTTCTTTTTGTATTCTTGCTGCAAGGGTCTAACTTTTTTTTCTCTCTTTTATATTTTTATTCTGTCCCCACCTTTCAAGGAGGAAAGGGATAAATGAGAGCAAATGTAGGGAAAATGCAGTTTTACAAATCCTATTGTTGTTGATGCCACTGTTTCTTTGTCCCATTTAATCTCAGTATCATCTGAGATATCAGCCCCATCCAGATTCCTACTGCCTCCTTTCCAGTCTGGTCCAAGGTACCAGACCCTCTCTCTGTCTCTGTCTGTCCCCCAGCCATACTTCCGACTCAGGGAAAGAAAGTTCGGCTTTATCAAGAGGAGAAATCAATTTAATATAACTGAGGGGAACATCTAATCCCTAGAGTAAAAAATTCATTACCACAAGCCTGGTCAGTGACAACAGCTCCAAATACTCCCTGGGACCTCGATGTGTTTGAGGTAATCTATGTCTGCTTTGAATTCACCTGCTGGACCCTTATCCCTATTGCTTTCCCCTATTGCATCTGAGAAGTCATCTTGCAAAATCATGGGCAAATAGAAACCAAGGAAACTTATCCCATGATTCTCCCCCACATCTAACCAGCAGAACAACAGGATTCCACTAAGGCAGGGCTGAACATCCTCTTGAATATGTCAGTTTTATGTTGGAGAAAACTTCCACATTTCATGGGAAAAAGACACTTCCTGCAGATGGGAAATGCCTTGGAGCCAGATGTTCCCTTCCCTTTGCTGTATGCTTTCTTCTGAGGGAACTGCTGGCTGCCTTGTTGCTAACCTTCCAGGCAGGGTCTGGCTCACACCATGTCCTGTCACTACTAAGCAAAGTCCCATTGTCAAATACGGTATCCCTCCTTTGAACCTTGTCCTTAGATCCAGCCACAGCATCCAGGCCCATTTGCTCCCCATTTATCTCCCATCTGGATGGGTTTCATGGTGGGCTCTCCCCATGTCCTTCCCTCCTATGGACCACTTGAGAATCTCTTTACTCTTCTCATCGTTACTCTGCAGGATCCTATACCTCATCTTCCCAGTCTCTGTCACCCTCCACAGTGCTCAGCACACTCCAATGCAGAAGTTGAGCACACACAATGCAGTCCTCCCAGACAGAAGGGACCTTCAGTGGCAGAGATGTTGTTTTGGTGCTGCTTAAGTGTGTACAGGCTCCTGCTTTCTGCCCTGGATCAGTGAGCCCCTGAAGGCAAACACTGAAGCCTTGAAGCCTCAGAAGTTCATGTCTTTGTAAGAAGTGGCGGGGAGTACTTTCTGGTTTGCAGCAAAGAAAATAAAGTTTGGGGCAATGCTGAAAATCCAACCTGCTGGCTGCAGAAGCCAGTTTAGCTCCTGAGGATACTGCCTGTGTACTTTTTCATTAAGCTCAAGCATAGCTGGAGTTCCTGCTGCAAACCTCTGAATTTCAAGCTCAGCATGAGTCAGCCCCAAAGTGCTGAAATATTTAAGGTTTTTTTTCCGCTCAGGAGCTAGATTTATTGACACCAAATGAGTTGCATCATTTTTCAACAAAGAAAACCCTGAAGTTCGGGGTTGATAGTGATGATGATGATGATGATTGTTTGAAATTAAACCCTTTGCATTGACTGACCATATCTGCTCAATTCCATCCTTCTCAAATAATAAGACACAATCTTCCTTCCCCATCAGGATTCCTCCTCAGAGCCTATTGTCTTCCAGCCCCCTCGGGTGATGCTAATACATTTTAATAGGGACGTGGGAGCGCACTCACCTCCTCAGTTTGTACTTTGATTTAATTGTCTAGACCTGTGGGCTTTTGTTCCCACTGCTGAGAGACGTCTGGAGGAGGGAGGTGAGCTGTGAGATCCCAGCCTGCCTGCAAAGGGACCTGGCACAGCAGCTGGGCTGGAGGTCCCAGGCTGCAAAATACCTGTGCAAGTGCAGGGTGGGTGGTCTCGTAGTAAAAGGAATGTGAGTGCTTTTGCTTTGCAATTTTGTTCAGAAATAAAGGTGGGTAGTCAGCCCTTTCCTTCCCCCTCTAAGAAAGTCACAGCCATCTTTTTTTTTTCTCTTCTTTCAATAAAACAAAGTACATAGAGAAGGTGATTCACTTTAATGGTGTATGTTGCACAAAGAGGGGGAGATTTGTGCTGGAAAATAAAAGGGCATGATCTGAGCTCTGGCTCTTATGTTTACTGCTCCAACCTGCTGCAGCAATCAAAGGTGCCCACAGCTCCCCTGCCAAAGCACGTGACCTCTGAGGCTGGGATTTGGGTAAGGTGTTTCTGTCTGTGCTGTGATGCTCTCCATTCCCCAGACAGTGATTTATCATCAGACTCCACACTGACAGAATAAGTTAACACAGAGGCAGTGAGTGCTTATCCCAGGCAGAGGGGCAGGGAGACAGCTGGGTTGGTAGCCTGTTACAGAGAGCTCCGCCAGAGGCTGCCTGTCAAAATGAAGCCCCTTTCTGTCTGTCGAGCTCAACACTTGTTATAATCTGGTCCTAGACCAGAGCTCTGACTTTGCTGTGCTGGAGACTCTGAAAATTCTGCAGAGTATCAAGTTATTTTCTTGAGGGCTGGCAATTTTTAAGCAAGTGTTAACAAATTTGATGTGTGTACACTAAGAGCTCAGGTTGCCATGTAGTTTTATCTATTTACCATCCCCTTTGCAGGCTACGAGCACACCAAAAGCCTGGTCTGTGAAACCAGAAAAATCCCAGGGGAATGCAGGGCCAAGTCCCAGTTTACCAGAGCTGGCCAAACCTCTTCTCTGGATCTGATCATCCTACACATCAGAGATGTGAAGTCACACACATCTGAGCACTGTTATGATGATGGCATTGCTTCTGCTGTCAGACAGAGGATTAAGTCCTGTTCAGGTTTAAGGTCACTTCCTTTCTCAGTCTGGGTGAAGCCATCTGGTTTTTGTGTCGCTGACCTTTGTCAGTCACCATTAATTCACAGAGGCTGGCAAAAATGTTCCAAACTTGCTTTCTGCAGAGCCATGAGTCACTGCTGGGAGCTAGAAGGGTAATGGAAAAGCTGTTCAGCTTTGTTGTGATTTCCAGATCCTCATAAATAAATGCCTGTTCAGGTTCAATCAGATTGTTGCCTATAAAATTACAATGAGAAACAAAACAAAATCTTAAAACACCCTTCACCCGCCTCTCCCTGCTTGCTGGGCTTAATCTGTCTCCTCCCCACCAGTGCAGGGGGACAGAAAGGGACCTAGGAAAAAATTCAGGACAGAGTGTAGGTAGAGGGAACATCCCATTGCACATGCCATGGCCTTATCCTGCATGTTGAGCCAGGAGGTGGGCAGGGAAGGAGTAGTGCTTTACACGCCATTTAGCCTTTCTCTTGCCTGGAGCCCCAGGTCACCACAGTGGCACAAATGCCATTAAACTGCTCCAATCTGATTTGCTGAACTTCAGTGGTCCTTTGGTATTCACAAAAGGAAAAAAAAAAAGAAAAAAAAAAAGTAGAGTTTCTTCTATTCATTCTGGAAAGCATTTTGTTTCCTGCTTTGTTGGATGCGTGATTGTTTGGTTTGTGTTGTTATTTTAAAAGGTCTGTCAGGCAGCCACAGAGGAGAAAGATTTCCATGTGCCCAGTCGTGTGCCATGCAGAAACAAGAGCACATAGTTGAACTAAGCATTCTGCCAGCTCTCCATAGCGAGGCAGTCAGGCATCTGGCTGCTCTCTCCATCCTCATGAATGCAGTCCGTAGCAATGAGGGACACTTCTTAAATGCAAGGCTCCCTGCCAGTGGAACTTCACTTTGGGAAATCCCATTTGGCATGGTCATTTCTCAGCAGCCTCATATTGTGCTTTTCCCCTTCCCTGAAGTGTTATGCTGGTGAGAGGTGGGAAAGGCACTTCTCTTGGCCAGGTCTGCAGAGCTGTGTGGCTGCAACCCATCACGAGGGTGAAGGGAGAAAGCTGTCAGAGGTACACGTGGGCTGGCATGATCAGGGTCCTCTGGCAGCGACCGGTGACCTCTGTTACTGGAACAGACAGAAATGGAAGGGGCCTTGGTTGCATATTTTATAATTAATCAACAAAATTGACATGAAAATAAATAAGGGGAGAGGTTCTAAAAGAGATGAGGGGAGCTAAGTTATTCAGGGCTGACCGTGCTGCTGCCTGCCTTCTCCTTTCCCTCTGTAACTACATAGCTCTAGCTCTTTGGGGTCAAAGGTTGTGATATTCCACATTCTTTCTTCCATCTTGTGTTATATTTGCCTCTGAAAGGATAGCTGTGGACTAGTATTTGGGGTTTGACCTGCAAATTTCTACCAAAATTGAAAGATTGTGGCAAAGAGCTGAGGTCTCATAGCAAAAAATCTCTCTATGCCTTGTGCACATATTAGGAGATGGAATATAGAGGTGATTAAAGCATCTAGAGGTCCTTTCCTGTCTCCAATGTTTCTGTGTGCAGTTCTGATGCTAGAATTGCACGTGTAACCTTTGCCGTGTGGTACCAGACAGAGAATGTGGCTCAAACTCTGTGTGAGCACAGAGACACTCAGACCTCAGACCAAAGCACACCTGCTGTGCTTCCTGAGAGAGCAAGGATGCACCTGCACAGAGACCTCTTTGGTCTTCCCAGGATCCATGAAAACAGATGAAAGAGAAATATTGAGCAGGCCTTGAGGTGTGTGGAGCAAAACCACAAAAGTGGCCCTTGGATGCAAAGACTGAGTGTAGCTGAAGCCAGTTGCACCCTCTCTGAGGGTGGATGCTTTCAAAACAGCCACAGCCTTGGGAGTGGGGAGGATGTGTCCTTGGGCAGTATTTCAGCAGTCACAGGTTGTCCAAGGTCCTTTGGCATTGTGGCCAGATGAGTGTCAATGTGCCAAACTCTTTTAGCAAGAGCTTCTCATAAATGGTGACGTTGGGATTGAGTGAGCTGGCAAAAAATGTCATGTTCAGCAAAATCCAGCTTCCCTTTCCTCCTTTAGAAATTACTGCCATTTGAAGTATCCACAGTGGCACTGCAAGCCAGACCAGCTGTGTCTGGGCAATTAACCCAAAGTTCAGATGAGGTTTGTTCACAGAATTGGGGTAGGAGGTGTGAGTCAAATGTGATTGTCACCACAATTTGAAAAAAATCGCAGCTCTGTAGCATTTTTACTAAAATTCCCTTGGAAGTCCCCTGTGTGTAACACAAGGAGCGATTTTACCCTCTGGTGTGATCTCAAAGCAAGCATCATGCTGACATTGGCATCTGTGTAAAAATTAAAACAAGAAACCTTGCAAAGGCAAACCACCTCCCTTCAGTCAGCCCCAGCAAGCAGCGCAGTGAACTTGCTTGGTACTGAAGAGGACGCCAAGGCCATGAAACACCTGTTTAGCTTTTTTAGAGCTGCATTACTACTCGTGCCCTACTTGCACAGAAATTCACTTCAAAAATACGCTGCCTTTCACTTCCAGTGCTTGCATTTGCTTCCACACAGCAACTTCTACTGTTTCCCATTCCTCAGCTTGGCTCTGTTTTACATATCTCATGCCAGGGGCTGACCCAGCTGAAATCTCTGTTTCTAGTTCTTCACAATGAATAACAAGCCTTCAGCGTTTTTACTGTTACTGTTTTTTTCAGGAGCAGAATACTTTCAATATCCTTGGGGTTTTTATAAAACCTCACTAAGTTCAGAAATGATGGGTCGAGACTCACAAAGTTCAAAATAGCAATACTTTGTGGAAGATGTTCCACTTGTGGGAGTCACTGATTCCCCTGATGTGCAGAGCAAGTGTTTGACTGCCTTCCCTACAGCAAATATGCACATTGCCTGCTCCTGCTCCTGATTACATCTATGTCAATCTGCTTATAATACAAGTGGCTGCATTGAGTGCAGGATGCCGGCCAGATGCTGTGCATGGCACCTGATAGTTCCTGCTTCCCTTGCAGAGATATCCCCTGATTCAAACCCCTGCTCTCCCTCTTCTTCCTCTTCTCTTTTGGTAGCCTGTGTGGATGAAACTGGGATGTTTTATGCTGAGCATTTTTCTTGCTTTCTGCTAACCTTTCTGCAACTTTTAGAAGTCCGATTCAGGCTTTCTGCAGTGCACCATTATTCCCCTAAAATTTAAGAGTGGGCTGATCATGTCAGTATGCCTGTAGCTTGGCCTTTTCTCTGAATCAGACTGAAATAAGCAACATTCCACATTCCTCCATCTCTGGTGAGCAGAGTATCTGATGTCTGGCCTAGGGTTAATCATAGGGTTAACCAAGTCATGAAAATCTATTCTGGGAAAATGCAGAAGATTTCTCGCTTGGTTGGACTGAGCAATCTTTCTTTTTTAAATTGTGTCACAGGGCAGCCAGACAGATTCCTCTTTCACTGTCAGTCTCTTCTGCTGTGGGTCAGCAACATGATGTGCTTCTCCTTCCTTGCTACTTCAGGGCAGAGCAGAAAGCTGTAATTTGCTCTGGTCCTTTCAGGAGGTCAGCTTGGTTTTCCCTTTCCCCAACACCAGGTGAGGGGAAGTCAACCAGGAAGATCCAAAGCACTGCTCTGGCTCATCGGCCCAGGTATATGGATGTGTCTTCTCAGAGGGGCAAAAGAGAGTTCCTTTCTGCAGCACCCCCATTTCAGTGGTGACCAAAGTCTGCCTTTCTGCAGCCAGAGCTCTCCTGGCAGTTTCTGGCCCAGTAAGGAGTAAATGGTACCTTCACTGGGCTCCTGTGTCCCAGAGGGAGTCACTGAGGCTTGGATGGGCCATATATAAGTGCCATTGATGCCTGTAGTCTGAGATGTTTATCTCTTTTCCTGAGTGAGAGTCCCTCTGGGAAGATTGATTACCCTGTAAAAGATAGTTTTAGACTAAGTTTGACAGGGCTATCCGGTTCTGTCTCTGGAGTTCACTTACAGCTGCCCAATTTTCTCCTTTGCTAGGCTGTTCTGATTTCTCCTGCCCCAGTCTGATTCCTGCTCCTTCTCATTCCTTCCAACAGTCAGCTCCCATCCTCAGTAAGGAGAAGTGCTCATTCATGCTTAGATGGGCAACCTCTAAGTCTTTCTAGAAGTTTAAGGAATGAGTTTTGTAGTTGTTATTTATTCCCCAAGCCAGCTCACGTCACATTCAGGAGGGCAGCATTGCCTGTTGCCTTTCACAGCCAGCACCTACATTTTGCTTAAAGTCTATGTACAGCAAGAGAGCCTTGATGGGAGCATGCACAGTGCTTGGATAAATTAGCCGGTACCTGCATGTCACTGGCAGCCTCTGGTCACTGCTCACATGGCTCTGCACTCCTGCAGCCCCTGGCACCAGTGGGGGAGCAGCCACTCTGGATGTCCTGGCTCCAGGCTCACAGACCCTTCCCTGCCCCTTCAGGAGGTGCTCAATGTGCCAGGTGAGAGGGAGTTCAGAATTGTCCTAAGGTGTGGCTCTCTAGTGGGGCAAGCAGCACTGAACACGAGATGTCCTAGGCAAGAATCTCGTAGGAGTGCTCACAGGAGCTACTTCCCACCTCCAAGGAGGGAAGAGGAGAAGAATCCTGTAACTTGTAACTGTGTTTAGGCTAGCATCTCTAAGCCCACTTGGAGAAAGGGTGAGCCCAGGGCTTAAAGCCAAGGGTATGCAGAAGGGTAGAAAAAGTAAGAGGAGTAGTAACAGCACTCCAAATTATGAATTTGTTCATCCTGATCCCCTAATGACCCAGGGGTCTAGTGTGCTCTGCTGAGTTCCTGGCACATGGCACAGCTAGCCCAGCCACCCTGCAGTTCTTCTGCTCACTGGGGCAGTCTAGAGATATTACAGAAAGCTGCTCCTTTCCAAAATGCCTTCTTTTTAAATGGCCTTATAATATGGTAGGAGTTGATCCTTTATATCGCTTCTTTTAAATTGCCTTCTGCTCATCAGCTGTTCTTTAAGAGATGAACAGACATCTTCACGTCCTGTCCTGATCTGCTGGTGGCTCTGAGACGCTGCCAAGCAGCTGCTGCCTTGCACAGCAGAGAGGGCTCTTTTCTCAGGGAGTGGGGATGATATCTGTAGACTTGAGGTTTCAAAGTGCTTCCTAAACTTCTAGGATAAAAGCCACTGGAGAAATGTAAAATATTAGTGATATTTTAAGAAAGTGTGTGGGTGTGTAGACACAATTATTTTTCCTTTTTATAGGCTTACGTGGAATATCTCCATCTCAGAGGAAGATGCCTAGATCTATGGAGCGTTGGCATCCCAGAGGAGGGCACTGCTCTGTTCGTGTTAACAGAAAATGCCACGGAAATTAACAGTGCAAGAACACTGTTGTGGTCAGGCTCTGTCAGCCCAATAAATTATTGTACGTGTGAGAGGAGGCAGGTTCAGAATCTCTCCATCCTTCCTGTGCTGAAACAGCTCTTGTTAAATGCAGAGGGTAGCAGTCGTAAGGGATTCTCGTCATGTTAGTCCCCCAAGATCAGAGAGAAGCTGATGTGACTTGGAAATCACTGCGTAGGATTAAACAGCAGAGGGGATGTGTGCTCACACACACAGGCAGAGTGTCTGCTCTCATGCCATACATTGTTATTGACACACTGCACCTTAATGGCTATAATGTCAATGGCCACTTTGGGACCTTTACTCGCAGATTATTAATGCATTAGACCACAGTTTTTATGGGTTATTGTGTCAAGAGAGGAGGGGAGTGGATGCCTAAAGTACACTGGCAGAACAAGGATATTTTTCAACCAGGACTGTGATGTGCACTGTGAGTGCTGCACCTTAAAAATCGTGTTTTCTGCCCTCTCATTCCTTCCTTCAGCAAGTGGGATCTAGCTGCAGCTCAGAGGACAGCATGGAAAAAATGAGACTGCCAGAGAGGAAAAGGGACAGTCCAGGGAAAGGAAGAGACCTGGTGCTTGTAGCCAGGCAATTGTACATTGCTATCCCAGGCTGTGGGGAGATGATTTCCTGGCACTAGCCACCAATACCCTGAAACATGAAGATTAATAGGCTCTTTATTTTATTGTTAGGAACTGCAGGTGCTGCTTTTATTTATATAAATGTGCACTGCTGTCCTCACTGTGGGCTCAGCCTAGGATGAATCCTCCCACGGGACTTTGGAGAGGGAAGCTTTCTCACACTGCCTCTCTGCCTGAGAGCAAATGTCACACCACAGACTGGAACACAAGTGCAGGGGGTGTCACCAGAGCCTTTGAAGGTGATGGAAGCAGCAGGTGCCCTGTGCTGATCAAGGGACAGGTCCTGTCATTTTCAAGGGCCTTTTTGAACACATCACATTTTGTAGAGGAAAGTGATGCAGATGTAGCAAGACTTTGGCTGATCTTTTTTATGTAAATAGGATATATGTGTTTGCAAAAGCACTGTCTGACAGGACATCATGGGTAAATCTGCAGAGAAGAAAGAAGGGCAGTATAACATGTTCAGACAACCTGAATGAAGGCCTGACTACTGTGCTGGGGGAGCAGGGGAAGAAGGGGGATCCTGAGAGCAGTGTGGCAGGAGGAAGGAGAACATGTGTGGCACTGTAGGGTTGGAAACATCCTACTTGTCGTTTAAACAATGCAGTCACTTCCAGGTCAAGCAACTCAGAGGACTGAGAGAAGGGCTCTTAACAAGAGCTCTGAGTTTATTTCTGGCAGAAATTGCCATCTTTCTTGTAATCACTGCTTCTCCATTCTGTGGAGAATTGGAGAGCTTATCCTCACAGCCAAACTAGTTATTGGGCAATAGAAACAATAATCAGCCAGTTACAGAAACAAAACCCACGTCACAGGCCCTTCTTCTAGGATTAGCTCTAATAGATAGGCTGCAAAGGCACAGAGCAAGAAAAGAGGGGTGTGGAAGGCCTGGACCCAGGGCAGTGCTGATTCTCCAAAATCCAAGAGGGAACTGACCCAGGAGGGAAATTCCTTATTTGCAAGTGGCTGTCATTGCACTTAAGGCCCATGTCTTTCACTTTCTCAACCTCTCATTCTCTCAGTCTGGTAACTGAAGGAGGCCAAGAAATCCCCCGATTTTCCTGACAATGCTGAGTTCAGTTTGACTTTCCTTCATGTCGTATCTGGGCCATGGAAAGGCCCCTGCTTTTATTGTATGACGACATGGAAATTACTGAGTAATTACAGGATTATGCAGCACCCTGTAAATTAAATGTTACCTCTTTACCTTTTATAGAACAAAAAATAACCATGTAATTACCTAGTGAATTAAACTGTTAAGGTCTCATGGTAATTATACATGGAGTCAAAAGCTCTGAGTTCTTCTGGTAGTTATAAGTAAAGAATTATCTTTCATTTTTAAACATATGTTGCAGTTTGGATCCCAAAGCTTGCACATTTCCATTTTAATAACACTATGGCCTACCCAAATGAGAAGAGGCATATGTCTCCCATCTGAGTGTGCAAATAGAGTGAACATGTATATATAAAATAGATTGGACATATGCAAAACTGACCCAGGTTCATACCAGAAAAATGAAATACCAGCAGAGGTAAAACATGATTAGTTGGATGATAACATTTAAAATTATGTTCAGTTTCCAAGCATCAGAATTTGTTTTCATAGGAAGCAAGTTAGTTTGATCCTATTTTTCACATGCTTGTGACTATATTTTGAAAACAGACAATCAAGCCATCCATCAGGAACCTTTGTCTCCTGAAGGAAGGCTCAGGACTTGCTGCTGTAGGTGGGTTTTGCCATGTATCAGCAAGGAGGGGATGACTGGGCTGGCAGAAGAGTCCATGAAGCCAAACACAGTGATGGTGTGAGCTTGGTGCATGCTCCTGCCTCAGCTGAGGAGGTTTGGCTGCTGTCTGTCAGCAGCAACAGGACAGAGCTCTTGCGGAGACTGGCCCAGGCTCCAGACTCTGCACAGAGAGCCAAGGAGAGACTTTGGACCCCAGAGCTGCAAAAGGAGGCGGCTGCAGAGGAACAAGGGTTTGCTGCCTTGTGGCAGAGCTCATTCCTCTCAAAGTACCTTCAGGATGTTTTCCTGCTTAAAAGGGGCCACCAGAGACCTGGGTCTCTGCAGAGGCTGCTCAGTATGGAATAAACTGTAGCATAAGCTCAGACCATCCAGCTTCTCTGACAGGACAGAGTGGACAAGCATACAAAAGGGCCATTGGACCAGTGATTGCAGATGCTAAAATTCATTGCCAGATTTTTACTCAGTATGAGGATATTTAGCACACAGGAGTTGCCAATATTGTCTGTATATCATCTGCTCTGGTCTGAGCTAGCTAAAAATCCCTTTCTATTATTACAAGATTTGCCTTTTTCTTTTAATTATTCAGCATAAAATTTTTCTTATTTGATTTTTAACAGAAAAAAATCAGACTGAAGTGTTGTTTTAGGTTGTCTTCTACTTTCTTCAGTTTTTTATTTCCATTTTTTAAGAACAGGCTTCAGAAAAATCCCAATGAACTTTAATCATGAACTAATAACCAACTTTGACGTCCTTTCAGTTTTAAACTAAATATTTTCAAAGGTCCCAAAACCAGATACTTTGTCTTCATAATTTTAGATCCCTAAATCTGAAAAACATGATGTTACAATAAGGCTGACACTATCTGAAAGGTGCAGTACATTCACCTCCAGCCCTTCAAATAGGCATTATAAGCATTTACTTGCTAATTTTTTAATTTGCTTCGAAATATGTAGCATGTTATGTAAGCACCTACTTTGGTAATCCTGGGATAAAATGCAGAACCAGAATAGGGAGGTGAGTTTTTTATTTTAATGATGCTTAACAGTGACATTTTAACTGTTAAAATTGTGTCTGGTTTTGCTATCACAGACCTAACTATTAGACCTACAAGTCATCCTTAGTTCAAACAGTAACTGCTCTAGGCACAAAATGAATCGATGAAATTAACTCCAAATATTTTTATTTTGCATATTTTTATTGTTTTGTTTTCAATATGATCAGAAATTCTCTGTAGCACTGTGTTTCGTAGTGTTCAAATCCTGCAGTAATGCTGCCTGATGAATGCAGTAATGTGCATTTATTTCAAAGAGTCATTTATATCCCCTGGTGAGCAGGTAGTCTTTGCTTTAGAGATGCTGGGGTATTTTGGTGCAAACGGAATTTTTTGCATGTGTTTGTTGCATTTTTTCCCCCTCATGTCCATCACTTGTATCACTTTGTAGTTGATATCCAGTGAAGATTAAATGAAAATTAAAAAACCCTCAGTGGTGAAAAAGGGGGGGGGGGGAATTATTCTCCATCTCATTCCTCGTCTCTTGCATATCGTGGCTTTATCCTGACACAGATTACTGCCAGCATTGTGCTCGCCCCTTTCCTCTGCCTTAATAGCCTTACGTCTCATTGGAAGCGAGATCAAAGACACACAGCTACCGAAGGGCTTACATTCAATTAACAGGAAAGGGGCAAGCTTTAGACCTGCTCAGCAGAAGCTCTGATTGCAGCAAACTGCTGACTGCGGATCACGTAGCACAGCCGTCAGAGCCTGCAACTCCAGGCCTTTCCCTGCCACACTGAAAGGGGGCCTGGGAAGGGAAATGCACTTTCCTGCTCTTCCTGGCTGTGCCAGGATGGAGAAAGCTGGAGAAGCCCATATCTCTTCACAGGCATGATCAGGAGGAGGAGGGCGGGGGGCGTCTCTACCTCCCACTCTGTTCTTTTTTTTCTCAGAGTTGCAGACTGAAAAGACTGAAAACTCTGTTAGACCTTGACCAATGTATTAGACAACCTGAATTTTTAATGAGGAGTGATTTCCCACTGCTCTCTTACACAGATCTCAGAGTTGGAGGCTTAGCCTGCGGCAGTCAGAACTCCTAGGGCAGAAGCTGAGACTTTTGACCCTTTCTGTATATTTGGAGTGTATCACAATGAAATACAGCACCTTTCAGTGCTCAGAATAAACTATCTGCTTTTCCCTTCTCCATGTATTTGTGACATTGGGAAAAACTGGAAAGCTGTGTGTGTGAGAGATAGCTTGTGATTAGGAGGTGTCTGGGACCAGCCACTGCCATGGAAAACACAATACTGGGAAAACAAGGAACTTGACTTACTATGGCAGTCTGGGTTTAAAATTTTTCCATTTCCCTTAATGAAAGGTAGAGGGGAGAGTTGCAAAACTAGGAGCTGGATCATAAACCCGGGGAGAAAAAAGTAGAGCATAAAAAAAGATGGGGGATCACCAGGAGTTTATTTTCTGAGTACTGCTGAAGTGAGAGAGCACATCCCATCCCCTGCACATCCAGTGCTCATTGCCATTAGCTCCAGTTATGTTGAAGCCTCACATTTCCTGAGGTTATGCATGTGATGTTTGGAAAAGACACGAGTCCTTAGCTTTGCATTATTGCTGGAATTTGTTTTACTATTATTTTTTAGAGCCCTGAGACAGCATAGATTCCTATTTGTATTAAATCTCTCTCTCCACGGAGCTGGTTGCTGAGATAACCTGCAGCCAGAGCTGTCTGAACTTATGTGACCTGGTTCACTCTGTGTACAACCCTGTTTTGCATTCTCTTCGATTTACTTCTAATGCAAACCTTGCGGAGCAGGATATTCCTGCTACACATACACAAAACCTGTTCCTAGGGATTCAGTACCTGCTCTTGCCAGGAATATTTTCAACTATTTTAACCTTTTAAAATTTTCTGCAGTATTATGGGAGATGACCAATCCTCACACTGCTCACAGGTTAACAGTGCAATAAAGAGTGCAGCTGGTCAGTGGAATTGGAAAACGCTGAAAAGGTCAAAGCATGCAAGTATTGCAGAGGTTTCACTCTAAATGAGAGTAGCCTGTGACCTTCACTTAACCCTTACTTTAAATGATTGCAAATTAAGCTGGGCAACTTAGCCTGAGCTCTAAAAATCTAAATGTATTGAAAGATGAAACTACATCAAACAGCTTTCCATCACTGTCAGGTGGTGTTCTCTGACACACGTACACCAGATAGACATTTCTGTCTGTGAGCCTCACTTACCCACTGAGATGTATTCAAATAAAGCCCCATTAATGTCCCCAGTGCTGAATGACATCCATGCATTTGTTCCATAATGCAGCCATCCCTCTGAACAAAGGCATATCCAACCAAGGATCTCTCCGACAAGGTGTGTTTTAATCTTCTTGGTTTATACAGACTTAGAGATATAATATATGGTGTTTGCATGCCAGTCAAAGCGGGGCTTTCAGCACTGTGAATCCATCACCTGCTTCCCTTCAGCCCTGCCAGAGCCTCCTTCGACTTCAGCAGGCAATATCCAGTCTCCTGGGCTCTAGGGACCAAATACCCTGACTAAATGACCAAATGCTTTGATTAATATAAAGAGAAGAGCACTGCAGCAAAGCATCCTGTGGCACTCCTTGTCTTGACTTCCTCCATACTGTGACACCGGAGCAAAACCAGAGATGAGGAACTGTGGTCTTCAGGGAGACCCATGCATGGGGTCCACTGTGGGGTCACAGCTTCTGAGCAATCACCTGTGCCCAGGAGCAGCAGAGCCAGTGACACCTGCCTAGGGCCAAGGGATGGGATTCCCCAGCTAAACCATCAATATTCCTTAGTCAAAGGGAGGAGCTTTGGAAAAGGCTTGGATTTGAACAACACTGTCATCTCTTCTTATTGTTGTTCTTTATTGTGGCCTTTTTTTCTTTTATTCCCTCCCTAACTACATGACCTTCTTTTTTTCCACAGCAACAAATGTGAAAGCAAAACCATTCACTGAGCTGCAAACCCAAGAATTCCTATTTTTTTTCACCCACATGAATCTGTATTCCAATAACAGGAGGTGAAGACTCACCTTCATAGAAGCAACCCAAAAAACAAGTTCTTTACCTCAGTAAGAACCCAGTTCTTCAGGAAATTAGTTGACATTGAGACAGGGAAGTAGTGGTGGGGAAATGATGTATCCTGGGAGCAGCTCAGATTTGCTCAATGCCATGGCCAAGTAATGGCTGCTCAGTGACTGAATTACTGGCCAAGAGGATACTCTACTTTCTGAATTCCCATGGAGATGGCCTGATTTCCATAGCAACTGGATTCTTTCTCTTGCCTTTCTCTTTATCAGGTAGAAACACACTTGAATCCTGAAAATCCTAGATTGTTCTGAGTATTGTATTTTTGGACACTAGAACACTCTCTGGACAATATGTTGAAATATAGGCTCCTTAATGATATTTTTTTTGTATTCTCCTTTAGAACTGGTGATTACATCTTTCCATCTGCTCTTAAGATCTGCTGTGATGTGTGCATAAAGCTTTTCTTTTTCTCTTTCTTTCTTTCTTTCTTTCTTTCTTTCTTTCTTTCTTTCTTTCTTTCTTTCTTTCTTTCTTTCTTTCTTTCTTTCTTTCTTTCTTTTTCCCTCCTTCCTTCCTTCCTTGCTTCCTTCCTTCCTTCCTTCTCTTATTCTTTACCATTGTTCAAATTTTCTATTGGATAACCTACAACACGAGGTGATGACTACTCTTGGAGCAAAGAGAGCATTGGTAATACTAACTAATAGCAATATCCAAAATGTATGAGATATATTTTTATAGAGAATTCAATCTCTGCCCCAAGGATGGATTAAAAATTTGTGTCATTATTCAGTATGTCAGGTAGGAGATCATGTCAGCAGTAAGTAAATGCATTATTTTTCACCTATTTATTGAGACTTTCAATGGTTTTAGGTTTTGATTTTATATGCTAACTTGAAATGTCTCTTCAGGTTTCTCCTTCCTCAAGTACATCTCCACTGCTTCTGCCTTCTAGACTGCAGCTGAATAGAAAGAATAAAACCAACCTGGAAGAAGCTGTGGAGTTAACTGTGGGGTTCCTTACAGCCACTGTGAAGGAAATTAAAGTGGACAGACTCTGCAAACCGTCTCCCCAAAAATCTGTGGAAGACACATCCAGGACAACAAGTCGTGGAAATAGGCTTTTGGATAGTAAAAAGACATCAGTCTGATTCCTTAAGGAAAAAAGTGCCATGGACATCATGAGCCGTGTCTGGGAATTGCAGGGTCTGAAAAGGTTGTGTTTGTGAGGGACCATAGAGGCAGTGTGCTCTGGAAAGCACCAGGGTTCTGGCAGTCTGGGCTGCCCCAATGACTGGTACAAAAGCTGCATTAGGGGTGCTGACACAGTCAAAGGAGGGGCAGCAGGAGGTGATGAACGCAGATCTTGTGTCTGCTAGGATGGATAGTTGGTGAAAGGTATTTCTGGCAAGTGAAGCCATTTGGGAATCCAAGAAAAACTGCAAAGAGCATGGGTTGAAGAGAAAGTGAGGAGTGTTGTTACAGAGGTGCTTTTCCTTTAGCCACAAATCACAGGAATGTGATGCCTGCATTGAGGATGAACTTCACCAGTATCCCTTTCAGGCAGCAGCCTGGCCCTTGCTGCAGCCCTTCCAGTTCCATCTCTCCCTGAGCACACATTGGCCTCCTTCCCCAGACCTGGCAATTAAACCGTCAATTGTGATAGCCTGAGAGCATCCTGAGGGCTTGGCAGCACTTTGCCAATTCACTGACCTCTGTTATGTTCTGAATCACAAGGGGTTACACCCGAAATCAGACTAAAAAACTGACTGATTTTCCTGTAACCCCAGTCTGACCTTATATCTGAGTTTACATTTTTAAATCTCACCATGAGCTGCCAGCTGATGTCCTCCCTCTCCCCACAGCTCCTGCACAGCTGTTCAGTGGCCACTGTCTCCCCTGCATTTTGCAGCCCCTCCTGCCCACATACCCTTGCTCTCAGGTGTTCCCCAGGTTCTCTACCTCGATAGCATCCCTCTTCTCTTGCCTGCCCTCCCCTCCTTACTCTCCTCTCCCCCTCCCCAGCTGATGTCAAAAGCCATACAGGAAAGCCTTGCAAATGCAATAGATGAGAGTAGAAGAAGAAAAAGAGAGGTTGGAGGGGGAGTCAAGGAAAGAGCTCCCAGGGCTCTGTCACTTTGGCTGCCTTCAAGGCCGTGGGGAGAGAAAGGGAGGGTGGCTCTGGGGCTGGGGCTGGAGCAAAGCCTGGTCCTTGGCAGTGGCAGGAGCTTTATCACCTGTGACCTCCAGAGCACTTAGTGCTGATGGAGAACATTCAGACAATCACATTAGGATTGTTGTGGGGAACATTCAGAAGATAAGATTAGGGTTGTTGTGGGAACTGGAAGGGCACTGTGTGCTGGGAGTAAGGATAGAACCATGTGGGGTGAGGGCAGCTGTCTGTCACGAGGAAGGGGATCACAAAGGTGAAGTGCAGTGCTTGGTACTTTCTCCACAGCATCTGTGACTCCCCCTAAGCACCCCAGGAGCAACCACGGCAAAATTATCCTTTAGGCTTTTGGGGGATATACCCGCAGAGGGCACTGATCTGTCAACAAATTTTAGCGAAAAGAGGTGTTTGGGTAAGAAAGACTGACACGGAAGGCCCAAGCATCTTCCTGTGTCTCCTGTAGGTGTGTTACTTCTGAGCTAATGATGGGCTGCTTCTTTTTTTCACTTCCCCTGTCTCTCTTGAAAATGCAAACATAGCTGGGAGGTGGGAGAAGTGGCTCCCCCTTCCCATTTGCTAGAGGAGCAGATGGCCCCACAGATGATTTCTCCTTACTTCCCTCTGTCAATAAAAGATACATAGCCTAGCTCTGAGAATACCATTTCTTGGCAAAGATGTCCCTGGAAAATAGCAGGGAAATTCCCAGTTCTGTACTTGTAAGCTCCTCTAGCCTCTTTTTTAAAAATTTCTTTAATTCTGCTGATAATGATGAGGTGCACAGCTGCAGCTGTGTTTAGTTACTCAGAACACACGTGCAGTGCTCAGCTGATGCTGCCAGGAGCCTGACCTCAAGGAAAACCCAGGAGCTCTGCCCTCCACCCGGGAGACTGCATCCACCTCCCTTGGGGCTGGCCAAGCAAACCTTTTAGGTTGGATCAGTTCACTGTGGGACTGTTGTGTGTGCTCAGAGGTGTGGTGGAGAGAACGAAAAGCCTTGGCTGCCTTTGTTTCCCCGGTGGCTCTGCTTCCCTGCTCCCAGCTATTCCCACTCCTCCTTAGCAGACCAGCAGGGAAGGAGGCCCATTAGCAGCAGCTCTGCTGCAATGTCTCTTTAAAGGAAGTGTCAGGAATAAAGATTTACCTGCAGGTTTAGGAAGACAATTATTGTACGTTAATTAAATATGAAATGACACTTAAGAGCATATCCATTGCCTTAACAGCGACTGTCTGTAATAATAATAATAATACTTAGCACTTACATAGCTCTCTCCATCTATACAGTGCTCCACAAACATTAACTAATGAATCCTCACAACCTCCTTGCAAAGCTAAAGAGGCTGCTGGCATGATGGGGAGTGTGAAGAGGAGATGTATCAGGGGAATAACCTCCTCTTGGCCTGCTGCTAATGCTGCTGCTTTTCAGGCTGCTGTGGTCTTCGCTCTCCCTCCTTTCTGTCAGTATTTTCTTAATTGTGCTTCCCTCCAGCACCATGCAACAAGCAGGCCAGCAGTGGTACCTGTGGTCACCACTGAGGCAGGCACTGAGCTTCCCTGGCTCCCAGCACTGAGCCCAGAGTTCTGTTTCTTGGCAACAAGTCCATAGCACCCAAAACTGCCTCCCATCCTATCTTCTGTTCCTCAGGGCTCAGCGAGGGAGCCTCAGTGTGGGTTTGCCTGAAGCTGGAGCATTTTGAATGTGGCTGTGAGGAAAAAGGTTCTGGCTTGGACATAAACATCTGTGGAATGCAGAAGTCCTGCACCAGGACAGAAATAGTCTGGATTTTTGCAAATCAGTTCTAGTGAATCCGTGCCTTGCCTTCAAGTCTTACTGGAGAAGCCAAGAAGCTTCTCCTGAGCCTATTACAATCCCCCAGAACGGGATTTCTGAGCTGAAAGACCAGGTCTCCTAGACAACTCTGTAGGAGTTGACTTGTCTCCTGGCAGATGTGCTTGCTTCATTTTCTTTGAGTTCACTAATGATGACCCATCCTTTGAGGCCACCACTTGATCCAGAGGGGATCACAGATGCTACACTAAGTCTGTGTTTCCTGACATATTTACATTTGCCTCACTACAAGCACCAGTGATTGTACAATGTCTCTGCTGGAAAAGTCAGGAAAGTGACAGAAAAGAAGATTAATTCTCCCTACAAGAAGAAATGGACCTAATTCTTCAGAAATCCCAGCACCACACTCTGGCCTCTGTTGACAACCTTCTCCTTCCTCAATCTCCCATGGCAGGCCTGGCTCTGCCTCTGCTCTGGTTTTTTGGTTTTTAGCTAGCAAAGTCCAGTTTTACATGTTTTTCCAGGTTTGAAAAGGCACTAGTTTCATGTCCATCCCCTCCTCCACATCTGGGCTGCATCACCCTAGCCAGGAGCCCACGGCAAGGGGGAGAGATGGGAGCAGTTAGATCAGGTCTGTTGGGAGGGAAGAAAGTGATTATTCATCCCTTTTCAGGGAGGGGTTTTCTGCACAACCCTCTTCCAGGCTATTTTTTTTTCCCCTGGCTCATTCCTGTTAAAAAGGTAATAAATATTCAAAACATACTTGCTCAGATTACCAGCCATACCCTAACAGCTTCAGCACCTACAGAGCTGATGCCTGTGTGTATCCACTAAGCAGTTGTCAAAGTGCATTGCTTGTAACATTTAGGGTTGGTTTGGAAGGAGGTCTCAAGGCTACAATCTACAAAACAGTCTATATTGGCCAAGGGGAAAAAAAAAGACAACGTGACCTAGAAAATCTTGTCATCTTCAAAGCTCACTGATTCTGCTGTTCTTTATTTAGCACTATAAGCCCACCAGATCCATTTCTGAGCAATCAAAGAGTGTTTTTGTCTTCCAGAAAGGTCTCAAGCAAACCTCTGCGTTTGAACACGCTGATATTTTCATATAGTCCTGTCAACACCAGTGATTTCAGCTTTTTTCTCAGCTAACTCACTGGTGGGCTTCTTGGGGTTGCATTTAGATATGAAAGTGCCACACAGATATGGTGCTCTCTGCAGTTAGGTGCTATATCAAAGGTTACCTCCAATGTTCAGCAGAATGTGGATCTTTCTGGACAGATCAATTATCCTGGTTTTATTCATTGAAGAGCCCTTCATAAGGCAGTGGGAAAAAAAAATAATGTGTGAGAGCTCACCTGTGCAGCCCTAAATGTACAGTTTGATGGAAACCAAGCTCAAGTGTTTTATTTAAATATCAAGTAATTCATTAATGCTTCAGTCTTTCCTGTCTCAAAAATTCTTTCCCTTGCTTTCGTTTTGCAAATGCAGCTTCTTGCGCTGGGGCTTTGGGAACATCAGGTGATACCTGAAGCAATTCTGGCGGCCTCCTTCAGCCACGGGCAGGTGACAGGTCAGTTGTGTTTGAGCTCAGGTCTCCAGCAGCAGGACCATTTATTTGTTTCCACATGAGTGGCTTCCATGTATGGAATGACTCCGTGGGACTCCCGCCCTGTGCCTGGAGGGGAGCTGCATGGTGTGGACCTGCTTATTTGCACCTGCACAGCGCAGGCAGCAAAGTGCACCAGATCCAATTCACCCAGGACTCATCCTTCAACCCCCAGGAGATTCCCCCTAGGTGAAGCAGCAATTCTCCCACCCATGTGGTTTGTAACTGGGATCTTTCTCCTCCTTCACAAGTTAACAAATTGGCCATTCCCTGAGAGCAGATAATTTCTTCTTAATGGTAGCCATCTCTCAGCACGTTCTTTGGCTGCCAGCTTTCGAAGGTAATTGCATTGTTATTTAGGAAAGTCAAAGGTGCATTCTTACAGAGAGGCTCTGGCTGCAAGCAGGCATGGGGAGGGCTGGCCAGAGATGGCTTTCCTTGCTCTCGTTGGAGCCAGGTGTCACTGCGGGCAGCCACGAGACGGGGATGGATGTACATCCCCCACCCCACTCCCCACTATTTCCCTCCCCACAGAGAATTCTGTAAGAAGTCATTTGCTGAAAAATAAAGATGGGCTGAAAATACAAAACACAAAATGTTCCTTTTTCTGATAAGAAAGTGATGTCACAAATGACCTTATTAAAAAAAGGTAAAATGCTTGTTTACTTAAAGCACTTGCTCAAAGAGAGCAAGTGAAAATGTAGCTTTTGGGTATTTTTCTTTCTCCTTTCTCTTTCCTCCTAAATGAGATTGAAATACAGTTTCACATTTGCAAGGCCTAGTGCCCTTTCTGCCAAGAAATCCATTGACAGTCCAATCAACAGACATGTTCTGGTTACAGGAATCAGGCATCAGTCAAACGCTTGAAAGCCGGATCCAGCAAATGCAGCAGATAATAGTATTGAAAACAGCCAGTGGGGGAGATGAGAAAGTAATTGGAGTGCAGGTAAGAGCTGGTGTAAGCAGGATGGATCGGCATATTGCTGACACGTGGAAGGGAGGAGGCAGAGGGGGAGAGCTAATGAGAGGGGTAATTCTAATGATAGGAGTAGTTCAATGTGTCAGGCTTTTGTTTTTTGAAGGCTGAGAGAAGGATTTATTGGTGCAGAGGCAACTCAGCCCGTGGGATTTATACACCACTTCCAGCACAAGTCCTCGCCAGCTTCCAGAGCTGGCTCAGCCCTGGGATTTTGCAGGTAGATCCACAGTAAAAAGATATGTAGCATCAGTGGGGAGGACTGTGGGGCTGGACTGGCCCTGGAAGTGCTGGAGCAGATGTAGTGAGGGTTTGCAGGGGGATCAAGGGAAAGGCCTTTGTGTCAGCCCAGGGCAGCTACGAGCACCCTGGGGGGCTCATTACCATGAGCAGAGCAACACTGGTCTCTGCGTGAGCAAGGTCTGCATCACTAAACACAGTCATTTCAATCTCCACAAGCCCTAAAATCTGCTGATTTCATCCCAAATGTAAAAATCTGAAGAAGACAGGAGTGAAAATGAACAGAATAGAATTTGATTGTATGGACTATATATCCTAATTTATTCCTGAGCCCTTGCTAGTAAAATACCCAGGCTCTGATTAGAGTGGTGAGCGAAGAGAATTACTCACTTCCTATGGGTAACATGACGAGCAAATTACCTGAATTTCTTGTAAATCTGGGATCCTCTTTTGGGACACAGCACTATGGAAATGGCAGAGAGGGGCTGGTGATCTCATACACTGTGGTATGTACTCCCTCATACTGAGGGTGAGTTCACCCTACATACATCACCCTGCCCTGTCTGGGTTATTTCTGTGTCTTTTTAGATTCACTTTCTCTGTCCTACTGCCCCAACTACTTGGCTCTGTTTTATTTCTTGGCCCAGGAACTGCTGTTTTCAGGAGCTGCTCCATTGTGTGCTGGGCTTTATTGGAGGTGGTGTGGAGAAAGGGGCATTGGGGTTGGCAGGAGAGGAATTGAACACTCTGTAGAGACAGCACAAAATATTCCAAAGTAATTCGGATCTGACTTGAGCAAGTGATAAATGAGAGCAGCAAGGCAGTGACAGGTCAATCAAATATTTATAGAACTTCATCCATTAGCATTGCAGCAGCAGAAAGGAAGCAATGAAGTCCGGGTGCTCCAGGACCTGCCAGGGATACCCATGTTGATCTGCTTCCCCAAAATCTTGAGGTATGTGCAGATCTTCTGACTTGTCCTGGAGGGGTCAGCATAGCTGAGGTGGCAGTTAAGCTAAAAACATGCTTGGATTATGCAGCATTGTGTATTAGAATAAATTTCTGTGATGTCCTTGAGTGGGTTAATGTATGTACACACTGGTGAGGAGATTCTTGTGCCAAAATGATGGGAAAGCTGAGGGATGTACATTGGTGTGTACACACTGGGAAAGGGCACAAGGTTTTGCAATACTCTGGAAAAGCAGTTGCTACAATCAGTGAAATGCCAGAAAAGGTTAAACTGCAACAGACAAGAAACCTTAAGGAGAGAACAGAGTGGAATTGGAAAGCCTATTTTTAGGATCACATGACATGATTTGATTAATATTTTAGGAGGCAGTGATCATATGCTAAGAAACAGAAGGGTTATTACTAGCATCCCAACGTGCCTGCTTTCAGGGTTTTTACAAGGGGATCCTATACTTATTTCTCCTTCCTCACCTATGACCAATTCCATAAGCCAGGGACATGGAGGAGTGACACATGGATGTACTGGAAAGTGCCAAGGGCTGTGGAGAAGCTATTCTTTTGATTTCAGCACTTAACTGGAAATGCCACAGTGGAGCCCATGCTGAGGCAGGAGCACACTGCAGACACATGCAGACAAAGAAGTGTTTAGGTGGGACCATCTCCACAGTGCTCCCAGACACTCCAAAGCAGTTCAACAGCAGGCTGGGGAGGACAAGGACTAGCCTCGTCTCCCAAGGGATTAAATAAATGTTTGACTTCCAGCACAGGAAGGATTGCACTGAAGTCCCCCTTTGCCCTGTTGATGAGATCTGTGTGACACCATCCTGGCCACATAAAAGTGCATCCTGCATCCTTTCTCAGGGTTCACAGGGCCATTCTCATCTACTTTGTCAGTATGGGCTTCATTACATGGGGTCTCCACCTTAGAGCCAGTGCCTCACCAGGTGCTGGATCTGGGACTTCTCTGATTGCCCACCTGATGCTTTCCACCAAGCGCTAAATTCCTGTGAATATAGGAGGAATGTGGGAAGGGAAACAAGGTCTTTCTTCTTCATTCACTGTTCTCCTGACAAAGTTTCATTCATCTGGCCTGGGAGCAGTAGGGACACCATGTGTCAGAAGCAACCAGCCAGCCAAGGGGGACGAGGCAGGGCCCAGCACTTGCCAACAGGCCATTTGCTGAAAATTGATGATCCAAAGTTGCATGGGGAATTTGTGTGAATGGAAGAAAAGACAGCCAGTAATTGGGATCGGTGGGTGAAGTGTCAGCAAACAGAAGAAAGGGATACTTTGGTGACAGTGATAAATGCTAGCAGCTTTGGGTCTCATCTGGAGGAGCGAATTGAAGTGGAGACTTTGTAAGAGAAAGAAGGAATAAAAAGACAGTGGTCTGATGGATGCTAGAGAGGAAAATGGCTCAGAAAACAAAAATTCAGCAGTGTGTTTTTAGGGGGATGATCAGAGGCAAGTCACAAGGGTCATTACTCAAGGCTGGGGGGGGTGTCATAATTTTTTAACCTCCCAGGAATAAGCCAGCATTGGGCTTGGTGGTACATGGAGTCACCCAGCACCAGTCCCTGGAGAATGGGGCACCCATGTGCTGGGCCCCATGCATGGAGTTGCTAAGCCCTCGGGAGTAGCCATGGGGTTCCTCTGGGTGAGCAGCACAGATGTGAAGGGTCTGTGCCTCTGGGGGGGTGCAGAAGCTCTGGGGTCACCACTGGGCATCAGGGCGGGAGTGCCAGGGCAGTCCTGCAAGCAGAGACTCTCAGCAAGCACTGGCACACTGAGCACTCGGGGCTGCTTTATTTCCCAGCCAGCCCTGCAGGTTTGTCTCAGAGGAATTTGCCTACAAACCAAGCACATGCAATAACAAGTGGCCATTTCCAGAGTAATTTCTCTGACCCTCACCAGCATTTCAAGACACATCTCAAATGCAATTGGCACCTCTACACTGCCAATTTTAGAAACGTTTTGCTTTGGAGGAAGGACTGGAGCACAGAGGTGATCATCCCTCCCCTCCTGGCAGCTTCAGGAGTTGTGCAACTTGCAGGGAATGTCAGAGATGTACAGCACATAAAAGATCTCCAGCAAACGCTCTTTCCCAGAGCACTGGAACATGCCTCTGTCCTCCTTTAGACTGTGGAAGATCTTTGCCTCTTATAAGAGAAAGGATCCTGGCTGAGGTAGCTCAGACATCCATCTAACATGCCCTGAGACAGTAACACCAGCGACAGAGAGAGGGACTGATTCTGCTGTCAGCAGGGCAGGCGGGGAGCCAGGGGAGTCAATGGGAGTCGATGTTTACTTCTGTTGTGCTGCCTCGTGTGGACACTGATAAATGTTATGAATTTTAAAAATTGAGATTCACATTAGTTTCCTTTAACTCATTTTAGATTTTCTGCTGAGCTTTATTAAGTGGCTTTTAAAAGCAGTTTAGCCTCTACAGCTCTTACTGCAACAGCTCTTACCTCAACAGCCCTGCCTCCCAGCCTGTCTCCCACCAGGAATAAAAGGAATCTCTGGAGGCTTGAAGAAGAGCAGGAGGGCACTGGGGACGAAGCAGAGTCCGTTGTGTGGGAGAGCCTTGGCAGAGCAGGGAGATGAAGGATGATGGTGCAAGGAGGTGTCAGCTGTGCCTTCAGGCCAGTTTGGACAAAGGTGGCAGATCCTTCAGAGGATTGTGTCCTGAGGCATCATGCAAAGCTGAAGACCCAGAGGTATTTCTGGTCCCTTGAAATACAGGTAGAGGAATGTTAATGCAAGGGTTGAGTTTTCTCTGTCCTGCAGAGCAGAGGGTAGGTCTAGGCATTTTCAGGCAACAGATCTGAGCTGATCTCCTGCATATTAGTGTAAATCAGGATTAGCTCCAGTGGGTTGAACTTGGCATCTTCCTGATTTTTAAGGCCTGATCCAGCTTTCCCTGAAGTCAGTGAGAAGACGCCAGCTAACTGTTCTTGGATCAGTGTCTAAATATCCTGTTTTAATATCCACAGGCTGCAGTAAAACAATCCACCTCTCCATTCTAAACTCTTCTCGCCACCTGCCATTTAATTTTTCATGACGCTATTATAATTTTTAATAATACCACTGCATTCTCATGACTAAATAGCCTCTGGAGACCCTGTCTGTAAGAAAAGCTTCCCCATCTCCTCTTCTCTGTGCCTTCACGTGTATCTGTATCATAGCAAGCCTTTCCTAAGCATCTCTTCAAAGACATTCACAGCTTTGTCTCCTCTAATCTTAGATGCATATTTGACATCACTAAATAAACAGTTATATGGTAAACTGGTGGTGAGAGATATGCAAGTAGCAAATCTCTGTTCTTGTGGCTAAAAATCAGTAATCCTGCCTCAGCTCTCACTGATTGACTGGAAACTGAAGCAGGGGGAAAGCAGGCCCAGTATGGACAGAAGAGTAATACTGATTTATGGGAGGCTAACCTCTGAGATAGCGATTTACTCCCGTGGGATTTCTTTTTCCAAGAAATGATACCACACATCTGCAGGACTGGAACCAGGAGAGATAAAAGTCTGAGTTACCATAAGCAACCAAAGAGGACCAAGTGCTCTGGAGTGGGGATATGCCTCCAGAGACATAACTCTCCTCCCCTGTTGGTAATTCATTTTTTTACTATTGATTATAACAGGAAGGGAGAGATGGAAAACTCATGTAATTCCTTGTCCTTGGGGTTGTGGCCTTGGGGAAGTTGATGCTGTCTAATCTAATAAGGATGTGGTACAGCCTGGATCATCTGGGCTTTCCTTTTATCCTCTGGGAGTTGTGTGTAAATGAATGCTACAGAAAGGAATTAAAAGTCTCCTAAAAGAAAGAAAAAAAAAAAGCTGGTATTTCTGCTTTCTTTTGAATGGCAACTGACTTTCCATCAATGTTCTTTTGCCACTTTGGAAGGAGATTGCCCAGCAGAAATGTGAGAGGATTAAGCTGCTGCCTTTCCAGCAGAGCAGCTGTGCTCTGGGGAAGGGGTATGGCAGGGAAGGGGTGGCAGCCCCGGGGATGAGCAGGGCAGGCTGAGAGCAGGCAGGTGCTTCTCCATGCTGGAGCCAGCACAGCACATTAAAACAACCTTCCCAATCCATTGTGTGCACATGCTGTTCCTGGTGCAATGTCACCAGAAATGAGACAGTGCTGTGACATTCACTTGCTGCAAGCTAAAGCAGGCCTGACACACACCCTTCACTAATTCAGCAAGGAGCAAAATTAGCCAAAGCTGGTGAGTGTCCCGGGAGCTGGGCTGGGAGCAGCTGTGCCCAGCCCTCACCCTGCTTTCCACCTTACACTGCACAGCCTGTTTCCTCAGAGCCCATGTCTCTCAGGACAGGAGAAATGTGTTGACTGCAAATGTGGGCTGACATGGCAGGCAGCAGTGGCAGGTGGGAAATGGATATATTGCATCCCAAGATGATGCATCTTCCCATTCAAATCAGCTTACCAGCACAGATAGCCTTATGTCTGCAGAAAACACTATTTAGATGGCAGATTTTATTCAGATGGCATCTGAAAGTTATTTTTTATTGAATTTAATTTTAATTAATCATGTTGCCAAGGGTGGGCTGAAGTGGCCTCTGTTTTTAATTTTTTCTCCCCAGAGTGGATATCCTTAAACTCCTTCCTATAATGATATAGTTGTAGCTTGCAAAAAGGCAGTCTGAATTTATTATCTGCCTCCTGCCTTGTTCCTTCTGATCCTAGAGAGAACATTGCAATGACTGTTGGTTAGAAAATTAGTTAAGTGAACTGTATACTGTATTCTCTTTCTGTATCACTTCTTATTAGGGAAAGAAGATGATATAGTTCCCTCTCTCCCCTCCACTCACCCTGCATTTCCCCCAGAGCTCATGTAAGGAGCATTTCAATTGCTGCAGCCTGCCTGCAAAAGGACTCACCACATCTAAGCGCCCTTAGGGTAACTCTCGACTTCTGGTGCAAAGTGCAGCAAGCAGTATCATCTGTGTGGAGGAAGATGGTGCTGAGATAGCAATGCACAGGTGCTAAAGAAAGAAGCCTGTCGGGGTCGCTTCTGCACTGCACAAGCAGCAGCCTGTCACCTGCCTCATGATTGAGCTCTGCCTCTGAAGCACTCAGGATTCCAGATATTTGAAACACAGCACTGCCCTTTCCCTCTGGGTCCAGATGACCAAACTCTTCCAGCTCCACATGCTCCATTTGGTGGGTCCCAAAGCAGAGTGG
>VXBQ01015095.1:989259-1110258 GCA_013400175.1 Phainopepla nitens | reverse complement strand
AAAAAAAAAAAACACAAAGAAAATATATTTTCCACCTGCTGCAGCCTGGCAACAGGAGGCTGCCGGCTCCAGGTGATCTGTGCACAGTATTTGGAGATCAGAAACATGGGAGGACTGTAAATGGGGGCATGTACAAGGTAGCTGACCTCTTTAGCAAAGTATGGACAAGATATCCTGCAGCCTGGTTAAAAATATTGTCAAAATTAAACTGAATTTGTGGCAGGTGAAAAGCCAGAAATATCCTTGTAAAACTTTATTGCTATACAGTTAATAGTGGATTTTGCTTGTGCGTATGGACTAGCTAAAAGAAGGAATTTTCCCAAATTCAGTCAATTTATTGCACAGGGGCCATTTTGAAAGAATATCTGACAAAGGAATAGATGAGCCTGTTATGAGGATAAACTCCCAGACAACTGAAAGGACAGCCCCAAGGAAGGCCAACCTGATGAGAATGGAGAGCTATTAAATGAAGATACTCTCTGTACTCCAAATCCAAATATATCTCATGCAAGAGCAGAGCTTTCTAAAACAAATCCCTATGATAGATGAAGGATTTAGGCACCGCCAGGTTGTCTGTTTAATGAATTCCCTGCATTTACCCCACCGAGGGAGGAAAACCCAAACACTGCTGTTCAGAACCTTTTTCATGTGGATTAGAGCAGCCATAAATGACAGAAGACTAATTTTGCCTTGTTTCCCTCCTTCACAGCTCGTCTGTCCTACATTTTACTTTTAAAGGAATGAGTAATTAAAAAAAAAAAAGCCCTCCAATATTTATGGATGCTCTGGTTCTTTTACGCTCACTGACTGTATGTGAGCCAAGAGCCTAATTACATATTTTAGGCTCATACGTAATTCTTTGAATGTATCAGGAAAGCATTGACTTGGAGGGAGGAAAGATGGTTCAAAATGAAGTTAAATGCCCTTTCCTGTACTGGGCCATGTCTTATTCTGAAGGGATATTTTTGTCAGGAATTCTACCCCTTTTTCGGTTCACTCCTGCATTAACCTGGCCTGTTGACAGGAGCTTTAGGAACTTCTGGGAAAAGAAGGCTCAGTGGATTATCTGATACAGCACAGAAAAGAAGAAAGGTAGAGAGATGATCCAAGAGGATGCCATTTGGACTTCATGGGGTGTCAGCCACCTTTCAGAGGGTAATAAGCTGAAATCACAATTTTCAATCATTCTTTCTTTGATTTTATTTTGAAAATGGATATTGAAGCTCCGCACATGGAGCATTTCACAGCTGACCTCTGCTCACAATATATACCCAGCCTGATGGCTAACCCCAAGCAGTTTGTAAGGAATAAGAGTTACAGGCAATTTTTTGGGCTTTATTTAATGAACTGATCCACCTGGCAGTTGAAAGAGAAGCCCTTTCATCTTAAAGCGAAATTGAAGCCCTCTTTGGCTGTGTCTCTAGAAGCAGCCACAAGATGATGCTGGGTGCCTGTACCCAGCCCTGCTCCCTGAGATGCCCATCTGGCCAGCCTGTGCAAAGACACTCCAAAGAGAGTGATGTGGGCTGAGAGCTACAGCAAATGCTGAAGAATTCCCAAATGAAAAAGTCTCCATGAGTACTCAGTATTGTGCAGCCCAGACTGCCGCAGCATTTTCTGTTACAGAGAAATTCCCTCCAGCTCATCACCCTGCAGCTGCGGGAGGCAGGACAGACATCCCACCATGACTGGCTTCCCTAAGAGCTCCAGGAAGGAATGATGGCCCTGCTGCTTGCTGACTATCCTGCCTTCCAGGGTCCACACTTCATGGAGTGACCTCTTGGAAGGAGCTAAACTCTCCACAAAGGTAAGGTTTCCCTTAGCTTCTCTGTCTTGAAAGCTGTCTGTGGATCCCTCTGAGAGATCCTTTTGTCTTAACTGACTTTAAATGCCTTCTTTCGGCCCCTGAGTCTCACCCCAAGAATCAACCATGAAAAAAATGAATACATGAATCTTAGGATTCACAGAAACAAAATGCATTGGGGAACCTACTGGGCTAAGTCCAAATCCAGCTCAGATTTGCCTTAGGAGTAAATCTAAGCTGTCTGTCTTCATCCTTGACCTTGTTACCTTTCCCTTGGCACTTAAAAATCCTTTTTCCCAGACTAAATAGCACAAGAGGTGCCAGGAATAGGTGTTAGCAACCATCCAAGTGAAGAGTTACTTTAAATCCAGGCTGAGTTTTTGACTTCTTCTCCTGTTCTCCTGAGCCACCAGCTATGAAAGTTTTTCATCTCTGATAAAGCAGATTAGCTGCTGGAAATGTCAGAGAGAGGCTACAGCTGGCTGCACAGTGGGGAAATATTTTCCTGCTAGCCCTGGAAGCTGCTGAACACCGGACCCCAGGAGAGATGCTCCACAGTCTGTTGCATAAAGTGACTTGGCCTGTGATGCTGTTAATGCAGAAACACCCCAATGTGCTCTGCTCAGTGAAGTTCACCAGCAGCAGCGAGTCAAACTTACAGACAGCTCAGTGGAGGAGAGGCGGGGCAGGTTTTTTCCTTTTCCTACTTCCATTTCTTTCTTCTTTAATTTTGGTAATGGATCAGAGTCAAATGAGCAGCATCTGGCAATTAGCACATCCCTTGCCTGGCTCCGATCTGCCACGAAGTTCTGAGTGTTTGCCTGTGTTTTTAAATCGGTGGCTGTCAGAGAGAATTAAATGGTGCCTAAAGAAGCACGCAGACGTTATAATTAAAGGCACGCCAACCTTGACAGGTAGCTGTGAGTGGAAATTTCAACTTTTCATGGGAAAAGGGGCTGTTGGCATGCGCATGTGCTCTTAAACTCCATGTGTTTCCCACAGCTGATCTATCCCCAGTGCTTTTTATACACCCATACTTGCAATTAATTGTCTCTTTGTCTGCTCCATTTCAACAGCCATCCAGCCCAGTATTGCGAGAAGAAACGTTCTTTAAATCTAGGAGTAAAACTGGAATCCATTAGCTGTGATTGCACGTGCTGCTGTGGGACTTTGCTGTTAACAAGGATAGAAATGATATAATGGAAAACAGAACAGGGAGCATAAACCTGCTGGTGCACAGAGCATCCTGAAATCATGTAATCCACATGCCTTCTAGCTAGGAATGAGTGCCTGGTGCCCTGGGCACTTTCCTGCCAGGCCATGTTATTATAATCATGGTCTTCCCCCAGGCCGTTCTGCTCCTTCTAATTAAAACAGGGTCAAATCTTCCTCCTTACAGTATTGACCCACCTGAATCACAAGACCAGCTGACTCTTCTAGGGAATAATGGGAGTGTGGAAACTGAGTTCATCTGCTACCTGCTCAGCTTTGACCCCAAAGCTGCATGGAGGACAAACATCATGCTAATAGGATCTATCCTGGCCTCACAAGGATTTCTGGCCTCCAAGAAATTCTGGCCTCTGTGGCTGCCAGTCCAGCATTTTTCCTGTCATTGATAATTGAAGGTCACATATGGTGTCAGACTGTGACCCACTTTCAGTCTTAGGGCAGGTGCTGGTCCTGCAGAGGTGGGCAGAGCTGTATTGCTGATGGGAAGGGTTGTCCTGACATGTGCTATCACATAGCTTCAAGTTTAGATATCACACCAGGCAGCCCAGGTTGGAGAATGCAGCCTCCCCACATATTGCCTTTTAAATCTGCTTCTGCCACAGCTTTTGGTCTCTCGGTGATATTACCTGCTGTCTGAAGGTTTAAGTTGGACAGCATTAATAACAGCCACCAGATTTAACAGCCACACCATCATATCTGGGGTGGCTTCAATAAGGTGATGCTGGCAGTCTGGTTCTTAAATTAGTTTTTAAGAAAAATTTTAAACAATCCCACTCCAATGATCCTTGCCAGTGTGCTTGGCTTGCTCCACTCCCTATAACCTTGTGAAACACCTATCCCATAGTGTTTAACAACTGCCTCATGAATGTGCTTCCAGCTGCCCATCCAGCCAGTGTGGGCTTTCCATCCACCCTGGAAAACTAAGGTGAATTTTGTGCAACTTCCAAGGGAAGGAAGCTGAGAGAAGGATTTAGGAGACAAAGGAGCAGCAATAAAGGCATGGTAAAGCCAAGCTAATCAGTGGGACTGTGTTATGGAATAAACTCTCTTCCCATCTTCTTGCTGCAAAACTGCTGTAGTTGGAAAATGTCTGAAGGAAATTAAATTCAAGGTGAGAAACACCAGAGGGATGTAACTTCTCTCTCCTTGTCCTGTACCTTGTAGCTTATTCCTACCCTACTCGCTGCATCTCTCACTCAACTTACGATATCTATCTCCTTCTTTTCACCCCTCCTTCCCCTGCTCTCGCTCCCAATCCCTCTCCCTGCCTCTGATGGATGGAACCATTAGTGGAATCACTGTAAATAATGTGTAAAGTTGGAAGTTACAACAAGGTATCTCATTAAAGCCGCTCCACTCATCTTACTTCCCAATTAATGTTTAAGGCTTCGCTGGAATGCGGTGACAATATGTCACAGCATATCATTGTGGCAGGCGACAGGAAGTTAATAACCCACTGGCCCTTAAAGAAGCCTTTAATGTCAGCTGCAGAGGAGTAAATAACATTGGTTCCTTCCCCCTCAGATATCCCCCCTTCTTTTTCCTCTTTTAATTTGCTGCAGGAATGAAAGAGTTTGTGCTGAAATAACATCATTATCTCATAAAGCAGTCTTCCTGCAGAGGCAGAGCACAAAAGGTGTTGCCCAAGGGACTCTGGGATTTTCAGCAGCTTGACAAAGTTGCTCCAACTCCCCAACCTGAAAATTCAGGAACTCTTAGAGTGTTTGCCTTCACCTTCCTTTCTGCCTCCATTTGAGGCCTCTTTCCTCCTTTAATATTAGAAATTCCCTCACCCACCTTTTCTTAGTATTAATTTCTATCCTCTTCCCACGCCTGCGAGCCCCTAAACACAACTTCACAGCATCAGTGTAGTCAAAAGTTTCTTTTCATGTGTAACAGCTTTATCTACTATTATTGAAACTTCCTTTGACGTCGCTGCTTTCCGGGGGACGAGTCATCTTTGCCTTTCATTCCTCTAAGTGCCTGTTCACTCTGAGAGCAATCGCTGCCCTTTACCCTCCTGTTGCTGCATGATGAGGCTTAGGCCCTCCTGGACATCAACCGCCACGGGCTCCAGACCAGGACTGGTCCTGAGAGACTCCACTGGAGTCAAGGAAACTCCTCTAGTTCATCCCACAGCTGCCAAAACTGGAACTGAGCTCCTGACTCCAAAAGAGGTGCTGTGGCAGCAGTGTCACTAGCCTGCTCCCCTCTGGGGATGTAAAGATCCATTAATCACACTGTGATATAACATAAATGATCCATTATTGGAAACCCATTTTGCAGATATATTTTTCCCAGGAGAAAAAGAGAACAAAACCCATATATACGTGTAGCATTTATTTTTTTAAAATTACAGGAAAAGTGTCTAGGGCTTGGGGAATGAATCCCACAAATTCTCTGCTCAGCTCAGCCACAGACCCAATATATCACAGTACACAAATCATGCAGGGATTTCTCATGGACTCTATTTCCTCCAATACAATGTGTCGAAAAATGTTTGCTCTCCACATCTGGCTTATTGCCTTAGTGTTTGGAAAGGTCTTTCAAATTTCAATCTAAACAGTCAAGTGTTGTGACTATATAAATACTTATTTTACTTATTGTACCAGGGATGTTTTAAATATTGCCTTAGACTTCTGTTTTAATAATAGGAAAATGCAGGATGAATATCAGGAGAAGACTGTTAGCAATGAAATTAACTGTTACTGCAAAAAAGTCCCAAATGAAAAGTGTATGTTTGTTCTTTCAGAGCATTTAAAACTTCATTTGTTCCAAAATTTTGGAAGGTACTGTTCTTTTCTGAGAAATCAGGGATGGCCAGCCAAGCTGTGTTGCATCTTTGTGTCAGCCTGAATGGACTATGGAGCATGCTGTGCAGCTCAGATGATGGAGAGAGCTTGGGAGATGGTCACCAGTAAAAGGGGACCATTAATCCCAAGGAAGTACAGGCAGTAGCAGAGTAATTGTGGACCTAAGCCCTCAAGAAGCCAAAGGTTGGTCTGTGCAGTCCTAGAGACAGACTTCAGCACTTTTGGGAAACCACAAACTGGAAGCAGATGGAATTCAGCATGCCATGGGAGACCCCATGGTGTACTGTGGTCCCCATCTTGTTGGAGGGGCAGGGAGGTCTGCCCCAAACCAAGGGTCTAGCATGGTTGGACTCGATGATCTTGAAGGTCTCTTCCAACCTAGAGATTCTGTGATCTCAAGCCCTGCCCAGATCTAGACCTTTGTCCCTCCACCTCATGTGTGACTCCTTCAACCACCTGGTTCTACATCCCCATATTGCTGGAAGTTGAACAAACTGAAAGTTCCCACAGTGCTTTGAGATCCTCAGCAAAAGGCACTGCAGAAATGCAAATGTGCTCAGTTCCTAGCTCAAATACATTATTGATTTGCTCATTTGCCAGGGGCCACTTGTCAAAAGTATAACAGCATTAGTAGCACTTGACGTAATAGGGGAATGGAGAGGTCTGTGATTAAGTTTAGACAGCCTTGTTTGACTTAGTTAATTGGTTAAATATATTCAGTTACATGTGATGCTTCAGAATTTCAGCTCCAATAAAGTATTATATTAATTTTAATTAAAGCTCAACAGAGTTGGCCAAATATTTCTATTTTCTGAATATTTTTCTTAATCATATAATTCATATTCTGATAAAACAGGGATTCTAGTAGCAACTAAGGCCTGGAGCACTTTGTCTGACCATAAGAACTTGAAAGAAGAATAGATAGACTAACACTGAGGAGAAGTGAATTTATTAAAATCTTTCTAACCTGAAGAAAAAATTAGGTGGAACAAGGAAAAATTCCCCTCTGCCTCAAGATAGGATTAACTTACGTCTATTCTGACAGATGTTTTTCTGCTATTTCTTAAAAATCTACTATTTCTTAAAAATCAGGAAAACCACAACTGCAAGAAGTTGCACCTCCTCCTAAGTTTGCCCAGATGCCTTCATGTTGGCAATCCCTGATCATCATCATGCCTTGCTTGAGAACTGCATCCATCACAACAGGAAGGGCAAATAGCATCCCATGGGTTGCCTTAGCTAAGAGTCCCAAAAAGTGAAGACTCTCACCAGTGAGCCCTAATGATTCCAGAGACAGAATTCCTTTAGTTTCCTGGTTAAGGACACTCCTGTAGGACTCCTCCTCTATTTCAGTGTTTTTCTGAGGAGGGAACATTCATGCCAGGGACATGTTCGCACCAAAGGCAGATTTACAGAGATGCTCCACGTGGCCAAGAAACTTTCCTTAGCTCTTGCCTTGGGGAGGTTCAGTCTGGCTTGCTGAGCTGCTGCCATCCTTGAGCCATGAAGATGTCCATCCAAAGCACATCTGTGGTTAGGTGAGGCGTGTGCAAGCCCCAGTAACGCTGTCAGACTGGCACAACTGGAACAGTCTCACCTGACCGCTGCAGCACAGCAGGACATCACGCAGGTGCTGAGAAGGAGGCATTGGCTGACTCCAGTGAACCCCACTGACGTAGCAATTACAAGAGTGGGTATTGCCTTCTTAATGACAGCAATTGAAAGTGCAAATACAGCCGCAGCACATTAAAAATAGCCCACTGCTCTCATGAAGCAGCAGCTGCATCTGAGGACTTTTCTCAATGCAGAGCTCTTGGGACCATCCCCCCCCCCAGCTTTCCTGCCAGCTCCCCACCCCTCTGCTTTGCATTTCAATTATTTTTCCTTCTCTCTCCTTAAATGCAGACTCAAAAATCTGAAAGAAGAAAGATAGAAGACAATTTCTGTGCTGCCTACTGACCACAGTCTAGTTTTCTTTATATTACCTACACAGGCAGTCAATTAAAAAATGTGATACTTCTTTTTTGCAGTGTTGAGATTCAACTCTGCAAGCCTTTAATTATCCATCAGAGGAGCCAGGACTGGGAGAGGGTGGAAAGGACATCTATTCTTTCAGCTGATCTGTCCCTGAGAGCATTTAGCTCAGGTGTTTTGAGCCTAGTGATAAAAAATAAGCCCCTTTTGCATGTTTTTCCCAGTGCTCTCTGCTGCAAGACCATTAAGGCTCTGATCTCCTGAATTCCACAGGATCTAAATGACCAGGCATATCTATAAGCACTTCATTGATCAAAGGCCCCAGCTTGGCCCAATGGTCACACCTTACATAAACGATGAATTCAGAAATCTTCTTTGGAGCATCTGTATGTGGTAAATGATGTTGATGATGTTCTTGACAGGGCTGATAAACCTCAGCACAAACTTCTGTTGGTTCAACTCTGTGTTTAATGACGCGCCCCACTCTAAGTTTTTATCACCTGTTATTTGTACACTTCCCCATAGAACCAGCACAGCAGGGAGTGCCTGGAGCAGAAGGTGGCATGCCCTGCTCCTTCCCAGAGCTCTGGCAGGAATGCTGCAACTCTAAATTATACAGGTCATTACTGGCTTTGGGGTGAGTTGCTCTCCCTGCTCACATCTTCCTCTAACCCATATCAGACACCATAAAGGTGGATGAAGGGGCGGCCTCCAGCATCACACGGGACACAAGAACAAAATCCTGTGCATTGTGTTGAGGATTCATAGCACTGGTGCCTGGGCAGTGGTGCCTGGGCAGTGTGAGGGTTTGCTGAATCCTGCTGTCAGTAGTGTTTAACAAATACAGCAGTGGGATAACGCTGGTGTTTAACAAGTGCAGCAGTGGCATAATGCATAAAAGGCCACAAGCAGGTTGGGACCCAGTGTGCAGCAGCCTAATGGAAGAAGCCTGATATTTTGCTCTTGTGTTAGAGAAACCAGAGTTATGTTCTCAGGGGAGCCAGTCATGGGGCTGGGACGGACTGAGATATAATTATGGAATAATGCGTGTTCTTTTCCCACCACTCCCCCTTTTCTAAATTAGCTGTCATGTCACTAAAAACGTTTCTGTGTTCCACAATCAGTCCACTTAACTGTAACAAAGCAGCACAGATCTATCAAACTCACAATGAGCTCCACTAATGACCGCTGAAATTACCAAATCAGTCCTGCTTCCCAACACCCTGCCCTTCCCTCCGCGCCCCTCGTCAATCAGCGCTCTGCTTGTGGCCCTGCTCGAGGGGAAACGATGGTGTCAGGCTCCACATCCACATCTCTTTGCCATGCAAAGGTGCTCTTGTGGATGCAGAGTGTTGAGGTCGTTGGGATTGTGCCTTTTTTCACTGAGAGGATGCTGCTGGATGCCAGGGGTGGCTCTAGGCAGGCACTGGAGGCACTGGAGAGAGAGCAGCAGAGGTACAGCCAGCAGTAAAATACCAGCAGAGTGCATTGTTCCTGGTCCCTGATTATGCATTTAACTGCATTGCTAAGCACTAAGCGCTAAGCACATCTTTTTTTTTTTTTTTTTTTTTAACTGCTCCTCGGAAGTGCAATCTCGCTACTATTCAGATACACTGTGGCTTCTATTCTCTCTCCCAGTTTTAATTATGTGTCCGCCACTGCTCCTTCTCCAAGCTGGCCGTCTCTGAGATTCATAATTTCAGCCTGACACCATAGTAACCACTTAGTTTGATTCAAGACTCTAATGTCATCACTGGCTGGTCTTGAATAGAGCAGGGAGAGAGGGTGTAATTTGAAGGCAGCATCACATAGAAACTGCAATTATTTCTCCCTTTCGGAGGGAAATGTAAACAAAAGTTCATAGCTGGTCAGTGCTCTTCATTTCCATCCTCACACACTGACAAGCTGACTTTTTTGTTTATTATTTACTTCTTCATCCACTTACATGCCTCTACACCAACACCAGGAACAGCAGCCAGAGCTAGTTATCACTCCTGTGTAGGGACATGACTACTCCACTAGCTCGACTCCTCTGGTGTTTGACAATGGCCACAATGGCCACAGACAGCTTTGGAAACCAGTCTGATTCCCATGAAGTGACTGGAAGAGACTGTCCCTGATGGGACACACAGGTGCAGCAGCCCTCCTGCCGCAGCCAGAGGCTACAACAGGCAGTGCACAGCAGTGACAGACACTCCTGGCTCCTGTCCTTGCATGGAAAGGGCTTGATTCAGATTCTCTTGTTCTTCCTGCCTTCTCCCATACAGTTCCCACACAGAATTTCTTACACTGCTCCTCTTAAATTTAATATGCGAGTCTCTCTTTTGGGGAGCAGACTCCAGGAGTGACCCAAGAGCCCCTGAGAGCCCTCCAGCTCAGGGGGATGGTCACACAGGCCCATACTGAAAGAGCTGCTGGGCAGCAGTGCCACAGCACAAGAGACTTGCCCAAGGTCCATGGTTTGCCCCCTCTCTGGACACAACCTTTCTCTGATCCTACTGGGAATGGCGGAGACACTTAAGATGAATATCAGAAAGACAGATGAATGTATACACACAGAAAAATGCAATTCACTCGGCAGCATTCACTGCAAATCCTGCTGCACTAAATGAAGCTTTCCTGCCTTCCCCCAATGGCTCAGTGATAGAAAGGAGTTAAGTGAAAATAAATGCTCATATCAAATCACAGGTATTGATTTTCTGAGCTAGTAAATGAAGGCACTTTATCTCCGATGGGAGATTGAATGTCTGTGTGCCACGCTTTGCTCCATTTTCATAAAAAGCAAGGCATGGTGGAATTATTTTACCTGGCTTCTCATAAAGTGTAGAGGGAGCAGATTCTCATGTCCATGACGTGGGGTATCAATCAGGAGCAACGTCATCACAGTGATGGAGCCACTGAGGATTGACAATGGAATAGCAAGCCTGGAAGGCTGGTCCTGGGCATTGGCTCGTCCTTCAGCAGATGTCTCAGTGTCTTTCATGGGTCCCTGTAGATCCCTTCCCCCTCCAGGTGATGGAGATGGGCAGTTCTCTGCAGTTTTTGCTTTGGTTTGCTAGTAGGTAATCTTACAACTAAATCATTTAATTCTACTGGCTGGTTTAAGACGAGAACAAGAGTTTCACTGCTACTTATGCCCTTTTTGAGCTCTAATGAGTTCTGAGCAGGATGTGATATTAAAATTATAGGTACATTACATTTAATAATCTGCAGAAAGCCTTAAAGGGAACTGTCCATGGCCTTGAGGAGTCGTTTAGAAGATCAAAGCTGACTCTTGCAAAGTAATTCATGTAGACAGGGCAAGTCACACTCACAAGGGTCCTTGGAAACACAACCTTTTTTTGACCAGGTTCCCCTACACAGGCATGACTAAAAGTGAAAGAGTTACATTTCTGCATCTGAAATCTGCAGGTCTGTGTTCAAGCCTTCTGTCTTATCTGGCAGTTACCCATCTTATCAGGCAGATCTCTGGCACTAGCAATCCATCTCTGCAGCCCTCCACCCATTTCACTAAGCAGCCAGCCCTGATGTATTTTGCTGCCGATATTTTTCAAAGTGAAAGAGATCAAATATATAAAAATATATACAAAGAAGTAAGCCATTTAAAAGCAGACCTCATACATTTGCAGAACATGGATCCTTCTGGTGCAAAACTGTGCTGCTAAAAAAAACCCCCTGCATTTTCACTCCCTGCCTTCTATGACCCTGCACACCAAGATAAATCAGAGAGGGTCCAGTTCAATCCACTGACAGGGAGAATGAAATGGCAGGTGGATTTCAACCAGGAGTGACTTTTACATAGGTGAGGGATGATTAGGAGACACACTCACATTCCTGACATGGAGCCTGGACATGAGCCAGAGTGTTCAATGAAGAGACAATCTGGAACCACTGCCTCTAGGGACAAAACTACTGACCTTAAACTCTGAGGCCTCTCTGTGTCATCAACTTGAAGAGACCTGGGATAGTACTCAGAGTTTGAGAGAGGGTTGGCGTGGCCCAAGGCTGTTGCTCTGTCTAACCCTAGCCTTATAATTTCTGCTGAAGTCTGAGGGAACAGGACCAAAATCAAGTCCCTCACTTTGGTGGAGAAAAGCTCATTTGCCCTGTTGTGTATTCCCATAGGACAACAGGGGAGAAAATTGTCTCTTGATAATCAATGGTTGAATCTAAAAGGTGGGAAGTGGCAATATGTGTCTAAAGAAGCAACAATTTTCACTTTACTTGGAAGGAAACCTTCAGTATAAGGGAAGCTGATCAGACACTGTCCCTGTCAGCCATTGAACTTGGCCCTGTAGGGCAATGCTGTCTTGATGCCAGGCTCCCACAGTGCTCTTTGCTGAGCAGTTGCAAAGCAGCACTGTGAAAATAAAAGAAATAGTTTTATGACAATGTCCTTTGAAATTTTTTATTTCAGAGTTATTGTACCTCCTCAAGGTGGTATATGAAATCTTCCAGGAGCTCAAATCTGCCCAGGGAGGTGGGCACTTGAAATAAATAAATGGAACAAAGCACTCTTTTATAGATCTCGATTGAAGCACTCGAGTCACTTTTGTCAGAGTCATGGGGCAAATAGGTGAGAATTCCTTTTTATTCCCAGTGGGAGGGCTGAACACAAAGCGTTATCATTCTGTTTTGGTAGGAGTTCGATTTTCATGATGACAATCATTTTACACCACCAATATTTTTTATCCTCTCTTTGCAACTGGTTGTGGGTTTTGGATTTTTTTGAAGGGAAGAAGGGGGATTGTTTTGGGGGGGTTGGGTTTTTTTTTGAAGTGGAGGAAGAGGACATGCTACTTTTTATTATTATCCCTCCCTCCCACTTGTCTGAGACATCTTTTTCAATTGTCTTCTTACTGCAACAGGCAGAAACACCACCCTATACAACCTTTCCACAGAGTGCAAGCATCAATCCTCTCTTATTAAGCTGAAGCTAAAATGCTCATAGACAAACTGTTAAAAAGAAGAAAGCATCCACGCTGTGGTAGAAAAGGTAAAATGCAGTAATTGTCCAAACCTTCAAGAAAGAATGTCTCTGTAAGGAGGGGAGCACCTTTTTCCTTCGTGTGGCAAATGGCCAGAAGACTCCAGGAAACCTCATTTCACCAGTATATATTTATTTTTATTTTTAGGCACAAAATCACCCTTTTTTCCCTTGATTCCTGTGAATTTGTTCCAAGGACAGATGAGAGAAGCTAATACTTCCCCTGCCCAGTCTCCTGCACATGCTAGCCCTATCTCACTGCTCTTTTTTGAGTGCTTTCTGAATCTGATTTATTTGCAATCTCACAAAGAAAAAGACGAGGCTCTTCCTCTCATGTCTACACAGCAACAAGAGAGACAACTGGAGCATGTGTAGGGTGAATTAATCTGATTAAATCCAGGCTTCTAGGTTTAAGCCAGTCACCCAAAGCTCCTTTCGTACAGTAGGCAGACATCTCATCAATATACAGTCAATGGAGCCAGAGGTGTAATTCATCTCATTCCAAAGTAGATGCCTAAAGTAGGTCACATGAATCACACCCTTGAGAGCTTTTCTTCTCCCCATTGACTGCAGAAGAATCCCACCATGACTAAATCACTTGTAGATACTGCAACCAACTTTGACTGAGTGGCTTCTCTCCATTTCACAGTGCCACTCCATGCTTTCAAATGCTTACATGAGCCACTCTTCTCCCGTGACACCTCTGGTGCTGAAGGTTTGCTGTTGTCCTTACTTTCTCCCAGAAAGTGAGGCAAGTCCAGCTATGGAGGTGCAGGGATAAAGGCACAGGTGTCACTGAGGGACCCTGGGGCAGCCCAGAAGAGCACTGAGAGCAGGGTAGGGCAATATGGAAAAGGTGGTGCCCTAATGACACTGTTATCCTGATCTTGGATGCACCAAGGAGCCCTGTGCAGGACAGCACATCTTTATGGAGCAGTCCTCTGAAAGCATCTTTTGGCAATCAGCAGTGACCTATGGAAACCCTCACTTATCATCATCATCATCATCACCATCATCATCATCATACCTGGAGTAACCAAGAGAGAGAAAGCAGATGACAACATAATTGAAGCCCCAGAATACAGGAGCTCAACCCTCCTTCTCTGCTATGGAATGCAATTCACTGCCTCTGTGACTCCATTTCCCTCCTGTGGCACTAAAATAAATGTTTCTTCTTTGCCCCTCCTTGGATTTATCTCTTGGATTTTGAATTTCTTATTATCTTGCTAGGTGACAGGGGATGAAGGTGTAAACCCATGGCTCAATGAGCTGCTGATCTCTGGACTTGATACACAGTTTTAGTCCAAATAACAATAGCATTAGTATTTGAAGATGGAGGAAGAAATTGAGAACTTATTTGGGTATATAAAATACATTCATTTGGTCATTTTATTAGGGAAAAGGCTTTTTTCCTTTTTCTGTGAGGAGATTCTTTAACAGACCTTTAGATTAAAAAAATCAGGCAAACAAAGAAACAAACAAAATCCCAGACAAACAAACAAAAAAAAGACAAGAGAAGAGAAGAGAAGAGAAGAGAAGAGAAGAGAAGAGAAGAGAAGAGAAGAGGAGAAGAGAAGAGAAGAGAAGAGAAGAGAAGAGAAGAGAAGAGAAGAGAAGAGAAGAGAAGAGAAGAGAAGAGAAGAGAAGAGAAGAGAAGAGAAGAGAAGAGGAGAGAAGAGAAGAGAAGAGAAGAGAAAGAAAAGAATCCAAACTTAAGCTAGACAGCATGAAAATAGAGCTGTGAAATGCACACCAGTCTGCTCAAGCCTAACTAGAAGCCCTCCAAAGCAGAATCCAAAAGTTATTCATGAGATTTTGATGCCTAGTGAAGAGAACTTTTTAAAGAAAAGGAAAGAAACCTGTTGCAGGCTGAACAAGTCAGTGCTTCACATAGCTGTTTTCATGAATCCAGAACGACAGTCCATACATTATTTAAACCATCCAATTTATTGAACAGCTCAAACAGGTTCTCTCTACACCAGTCAGAGTTGACAAGGGCTCACAGAAAACTTTTGCAAAACATTCTGCTTTCAGTCAGTTCTGCTCCAGCCATGGCAAGTTTTGCTCCCTTGCCTGGATCATTTGCATGTATAAAGGCCTTGCTCCTGTCACCTCTTTCCTGCCTCAGAGCAGAACCTCTGGTGCTAGCAAGAGTCACCCGTGCTTCTTCAGAGAGAGGTGTTGTAGAGCTTCATGGCCCCAGGCCAGTGCCTTCACATGCACTGATGGCTCTACTGGCAACATCACAGCACCGATACAACAGAGAGCAGGGGGAAAGAGGAGCCTTTAATAACACCGGTTCTGAGATCTGTTGGAACTGGAATAGCAGACATTAGCTGCAAGGCAAGTGCTCTCATCCATGGGTTTCAAGAGAAAATAGTGTTTAAAATCCTTTCCGACACTCACACAGTGAGCTGACCACCCTTGGGTATCAAAAAGATGCATAAGGCATAAAAGAAGTTAGAAGTCCACATGTTTCCAGATAAAACCCACACAGGTAGGTGTCTTACAAGCTGTGGAACTGGGAAGAAAACCAAACTTTTTCACCCTTCAAATAATCTCTGTTTTTCAGCCTGTGCTTGAGTGAAAGTTTATCTCTTCAGTTGAGGTATCCTAACAAGCTCTTTTTCTTTTCCTTAGTAACGATCGTTTGCCTCTCCAAGATTTTCTCACATGTGAGTCACAAAGTTTTGTGTTTATGTTGGAAATGTGTGTGAGCAGATCTCCTCTAACTAGTAGGGCATTGGCAAGAAGCAGCTGAACAGGAACATGCTCATACATGCACAGACACACTCAATGGACCCAGCACAGCTAGTTATAAATCTAATAAACTGGCAAGCACTGCAAGCCTTATGCTACCCATAAATAATTCACTGCCAGGATGCTTGTAGGAACAGCACCTTCTGCATAGTCCATGGGAAATTCTAACAGGTACCAAGCCCTGCTGACTCCAGTTATTAATCCTGTTTATTGCTGCTGTGCCAAAGGGCCAACACAGAATGAGCCCCCTTTGGGCTAAGCACTGTATAAACACAGACTCTTGAGTTTAAAAGGACTTAGGGAGCAGAAATCTCTGGTATAACTGTGTTAGCTCAGCCCCAGGACTGTCAAGACACAAAATTTCTTTCCTCTCCAAGAAACAGCGATAGCTTTTAGGCAAAAGTCTCTGCTTTGTGTTAGAAATAGACCCAAGCTGCTGAGTCTAGAGTCTGATAAGGATGTGAATGTCTCAAGCTCTAAAAAATTTGTATGAGTTTAACTTACTAGACTGATCTCTGAAGCATGTTTCACCCCACTGGGAGGAAGTGCCTGAGAAGGGAGGAAGAATATGCCCCCTCAGTGGGACCTGAGGGCTGATGAAGGTCTTGGGAGGGGCCAGCACTGAGGCAATGTGCAGAGTGGGGACAAGGCTGTGGATGCAAGACAGTGTTCTCCATCATGGTTCATGACCAGAGTGAGCCAAAATACAAGGAGAGGTGAATCTTCATTGCTGAGAGCTTCCACATCCAGAAAAGGCAAACTCAGCGTAAGAAATTTCCTTTTTTTTGGTCCCCTTTTCTGCTTGAGGACTTCTGGTTGGCAGGAGGAAGAGCTGTGGTGGGAAAAAATGATGACGTCTGTTAGGATTGAGTGAATCTGACTCAGAGACCAGGCTCTGCAGTGTGATGAAAGGGATGTCTAGAGGGCACACTGGGGTAACTGAACACGGGGCTCTGGGACAAGCCAGAAGCCACCAGGGATGTCCCAAAGGGACATCAGGGCAATGGGCACCCAGGCACACAGGGCTGAGCAAGCCCCATGCTGTTCTGTCCCTTCCTCCTGGGCAGAGAACCCCTGGGTTCCACTGCCAGGGGCAGGGTCCATTGTCACCAGTCCCTGGGACGTGTTGCCAGGGGCAGGTGGCACATTACAAGGGGGACCTTCATGCCTGACACTGCAGTGTGTGTGGTCAGTGCAGTGGTGGCCCCTAGCCCACAGTGTCCACCTGGACAAGGCAGGAGAACAGGGCTGGTGAAAGCCCCTGTGCATAGCCAACCCCATATCTTGCCCCGCAGCAATAAGGCATTTGTGGATGCTTCCCCAATCCCCCTCTGTAGGATGGCAGAGCTGGCTCCCCAGCTGCTCCAGGGTGGTCCTGGAGGAGGATGGGGATCCCCAGGAGAGCAGCTGTCCAATGGAGCCCCATGATGTGACAACAGAGCAGCCACATCCGCCTGGAGAGTGAGGAGCCCTGCTGGCCTGGAGACCTTGCGCCAGGACATGACCCCGCCCTACATCTCTCCCTGCAGGGCTGCTGCCCACCTGGCTGCTCCTGGATCCAGCCCTGGGCACGCCTTGGGGTCAGGGCTCTGGCACCAGCTGCCAGCCCTCAGCCCTTCTGCTGTCCTGCCTCCCTCACCCAGGCCTGGCAAGAGGAGCTCAGAGAGACCCAGATCCCCGTCCTGGGACAGCCGCTGGGGCGTCTCCTCTGTTTCCAGTTTTCCAAGGCAAAGGCAACATACTCAGCTTTGAGAGCTTTTTATTAACTCTGAATTCATCTTTAATGAAAGAAGTAAGAGCTATTGAGGTAGGCTTCATCCCTCCTCACACATATTCCAAATAACTCTACTTCTCTTCCTGACTGCCTTTTCCTCTCCAGCTGCTTCCTGGAGCACCCCCGCTGTCAGTGACTGCAGCAGCCAGGTGCTCTCCATGTGCTCTCCTTGTGCTCATGCTCTCCTCTCTGCCACTCACCCTCCCTGCTTCTTTCCCCACCCTGAATCCCACGGGGTTGGGGTCCTCCCAAGCCAAAGCTGTCCTTGGTTACCCTGACCATTGGTACTCCCCCTAAATCTCCTTGCCCACCTCATCCTGCTCCCTTGCAGCAGATCTTGGGGTGGTTTGGGAAGCAAAGGCTGCTGACGGATTGATGCTCCTGTGCTTCCCCCACCCTTTAGGGAGGGTGTCACAGCCTACCTACTGAGGACACATGCAGCCACCTGACACTTCCTTGCAGTGGTGATGCATCGTCACAGCCCAGATCAAGGTAATGGGTTCCCCCCTGGCTGGGACTCTGCTCCAAGGCATCAACAGGGCCTTGTGTGTACAACTCTGAACAAGCAGAGATGTCCCTGGTGAGAGGGCTCCTGCTGTCACTGAGCAGGGACACTCTGGTGTTCCAGCACAGCTCCAGCCCTCCTGGACACAAGGTTCTCTGGAGGGCCAGCATCTTGTGCCCATGAGCCCTCCTCATCCTCCACTGTGCAGGAACTGTGGGCACTGCTGCCAGCTTTCCTGTGGCACTGTCACCAGCACTGTCACCAGCACTGTCAGGACTGCTTGTGCTGCCCAGCCAAGTAGCACTTGGTGTGACAGGCCTTTGCTCCCTTCCTTCCTGTCACAGGCCTTGGAAAGTTACCTCATAGCTTGTGAGAAGACAAACATCATCCTTGCAGCCATCGAGGCAATGAATGACTGCAGAGCCTTTGGCCATTGTGCAGCAAGGAACTCCTGGAGGTGGCCATGAGACCCCTTGAATTGTGGCTGATGGATGCAAGTGGCTGGATTGCCTTGTCCTTCAGCTCTGTACAGTCACCAACACAAAAAGCCTTTGGGCTGTTGCCAGAAAAAATCCCCAGGAACCCTGCCTTAGCCTGCTCCTATTACTTACAGAAGCTTCTGCCACAGAATTGCCTTCCCAAAACCTCCTATCTGCCCATCAGACTTTAACCTCAGATGGTCTCTACCCAGGGCAAACCAAGAAGCTCAGGCTGGAAAGCAGCAGGTACAACAGGGGATGAAGGTAGAAGGCAGAATCAATGACTTTAAGAGAAAAACTATAACTGCACCCTACCCTGTCACAAAAAACAAGCCATATCCCAGATAACAGAGGAAAGAATCACCCTTTTTTGCCACCAGCCAATGACTTAAATTGATCTAATGTAGGAAGTCATCCTGACTAATCCTAATTTTATAGTCTAATGGCCGTCACTTAGCTGTGATCACACTTTACCCAGTATGTGAAAGGGACACAGGGTGGGTTAGGGTGGATTCGAAGGCAAGTGAGAGATTATCTGCTTTATAGCTGTTGTAAATGAGGCAGGAAAGGAGGGTGGAGGGGAATAAACCCACCCTGATTGAGCAAGGCAGTTCCTCAGCACATCACAAACTGCATGAACGGATCCAGAGCGACTGCAGAGATCTCCACTCTGTATTGGTTTTTAAAGACTACTCTCCCTGTAATCTACCTTTTAGGATCTAAATGGACCATAACAAAAGACTTCTGATTAAGCACTTCTTTTGCTTTGATACGCTTCTGGGCGAAATTGGTGTTCCTGAAAATAAAATAACTGAATAAAAATTAAAATAGAGAGAACTGGTTGCTGGCTCACAGTGCTGGAGGCTCTTCGCTGTCTGGTCCAAAGTTGTTGGAGTTTTAGCCATAACTTATTCTGGGTCAAATGCAACATTTTACTCCACCATAAATAAATAATTTAATTTTAGGTTTTGGGAAACTTATTGTAGCTCTATGAAACATTCATATAAAAAATACTTATGTTACTTTTTTTCTACTTTGAGGAAAACTTTTAAAGTATTTTAAAACAGAACCCATTCACCAAAACAGACAAAGCTGCAAAATTATTTGGCAAACCCATGCCTACAATTCAATAAAATGATTATGAGCTAGTCCATCCAGCTTTACTATCAAAGGAAAGTAAGCTTCTCATTTAAGTTTCTTTTTCCAGTGGGATTTTACAGAGCTTAAAAGAGGGGTTTTTTTCTAATTTTCTTTAAAAATTATCCAAGAATTAGCTTTATAAGGACCATGGTGGCTGGAGGGGGAACAAGCAAATTAAACTAACTAAAACCAAAACCAACAAACACAGTAACATTTCCCCAATGCTTTCCTTGCACTTGGGGAAAGGAAAGATAAAATTGAACACCACATTGAGCCCATTTCCTCTCCCTTCAGCAATCCAAGTGCTCGTTGTTCAGCACTGAGGACAGGCTTCCCAGCCATCACAGCTTGTGCCCATCCACAGCCATTTAGCAATCCAGGGCACACACACCACTTCAGCTCAAAATAGGGTGCTAAGGGGTGGAAGATACCACATCTGAACATCTCTCAGAATTCTGCTCTTGAGAAGGCTTGTTGGCATGTTGGCAGTGGAGGAGAAGGAGCAGAGAGAGTTCAGTCCCTGAAACCACGTCTGCAGAGCCAGGCACAAACGCCTGAGCCAGGAAGGGGGTAAAGGTCCCCATGGCTTGCCAAAATAAAATCCTCGGCTTGGTAAGCAAGGCAATGCCTGTCACATACAGCAGAATGAGTTAGTCTTTCTAACTCTTTCCCTCTGAAAAAGTGAATCCATAACTTCCAGGTCACCATGCAGAGGGAACCTGGATTGCAGAGCTTTGCTGGTACAGCTGAGGTAAATCCTCTTTAGAGGTCTTTCACTGCCTGGGAGAATTGGATTTCCTTCATCTTAGAAGGAGCTCTAGATCCCTTAGCACTCCAAATGCACATCTGTTTTTTATGGGTCCACCCAGCTCTCATCCAGAGAACTGAACAAAAATGTTGGTTAATGAAGAGTTCAAAGTCTGGATTAGCTGTTTGTTCCAACTGGTTCCTGAATTAAGCAGCCAGACTGGGAATTCAGAAGTATCTCTGAGCAACTGCCAAGCCCCTGTACCTGTAAATCTGATGGGTTGAATTATGCTCTTCTTTGCCCTCCTCCACACACACCTGAAAAGGTCAGGGAAATCACTTCATCCTGACAGCTCTGGAGTAGGAGGAAAAAGCAGAGGAATATCTGAAAAATCCCTGTGTTTTTCAAATTTATACACTGCTGTTCCAAGGGAGAAAAGAAGTGAATTTCCTCTTAGCCCCAGAGACCCGAAGATTCAACAATGTCCATACAGATGTCAGAACAACTCTCTCCTTCATCTCTCCTTGAGATCTCAAACACCTGCTTTAATATTCCTTTACACAAAAGGGCAGTTGGTGTTCCAGATGTTTTACTTTGCAACTGAATTTTTTTTTTGTCCCTTCAGCATCCATTCCCATGCTTCTTTTTGCAATTCTTTTGCCTAATTTGCAAGAGAATTGCTTGAGAGCACAATCTTTTGCCTTTCACCTCTGCCCCATTACTCATTAGGTGTACAATTTTCAAAGTAAATATTCCAGGGACAGAAGTAGGAGGTAGCTGAAGACTTTGCTTTTGGGGGCAGGCTCTGCAGATAACTCTTGAATGGGGGAGATTATTAAAGCAGTAGGAAACCTGAACTTTTAGTGATTCATCTCCTTTCCTATCAACCCTTGAAAAATCAGTGAAAGAAAGCTCTGATTTGCCCAGAGAAGAAGGTAATTAGATAAAGCAGGATGCAAGTGTGTTTGATAGGCTCTTCCCTCAAACCCTCAGTGGTTGTTCCAAAATGTGCATAGAAGCTTGGTGTTCCCGCCAAAGAGAAGCATTTCCAAGGCTCCCCATCAGAACAGGGGAGAAGGAAGGTGGGAGGCAAGAACAAGGAATTGAGTTGTCCAAACTGCAAAGCCACAAGTCATGTGCTGCCCCCTCCAAGGTGTCCAGCTCCTCCTTGCCCTGCTGAACCATGAACCTCTGAATGTAGCTGTCACCAGAGCCCTGAGCTGAAGCATCTCAGCCCCTTGATCCCAGCTTCACTGCAGTAAAGGTTTGGCAAGGGCTGACTTCTCACTCCTTCCAATGCACAAATATCCTCGACCACACCTCTGGGGAGAGAGGAAATTGTCAGCCAAGCAAATTGCTTTTTGGATTGCTTTTTGTCCCCTTGTGAGTGCTTAACTTTAGGAGCTATTATGGGAAGGGGTGACATGATCAGGTGAAAACTCCACATCCCAGAGGTTCCTGCAGGGGCACAATATATATTAATAAACTAATTCCTTGCAGCGGAGGCAGGAGAAAAGAGCAGCCACTGCTTCTTCAGAAGACTACAGATTTTTGATGAAGCAGCGTGGAGAAAAAGACCTATTTTATACCTAAATAATAAAAATAATAAAGGGAGACAAATAAATAAATAAGTAAATTCTGCTTGATAAATGCATTATTAGCCGTAGTAGGAGCAATTACAAGAAGAATGGGAAGTGACAGCTGCAGGTCCCAGATAGCCAAAGCACAAAAGGGGAATTTGAGACAAATGTCCTTCAGATAATGGATTTGTTTCTCATCTAGTTTGGGGAGGGAGGTGGGAGGTATGGGAAGCATTAACAGGCTGTGCCTCACATAGGGAGCAGAGATGCTGCAGGAATAATTTAGATTTTTTTTTTTCTTCCCTGGTGCATCTGACTTCATATTTGTTTAAAGCAATGTGGGTTCCTCCTCCTCCCTGCTCAGAGCTATTCCCATAAAGAGAAAGGAAAAGGCTCCTGGGATTACCTTCTCTATAGGCACGTCTGTTGCAGGACTGGAAGCTCAGATTAATAAGAGAGTGAGGTGACCTCTGGGAATGGGATCAGTGGCTCTGGGAGTGTCCATGCTGGGGGGCAATGGAAACTTGATGGCAGCAGCCCAACAGAAACAATCCAGAGACTGCTCTTAGGAGGCCACTTCCTCCAGATACCTCAGGGACTTGCAGAAGTAAGGTCTGCCCATGGGTATCTCATTCACCAGGATCTTTGCTTTGCCTGATCAGCCTCCCCAGTATGTGAAAACCTCTTTCCCCTTAGCAAAGCCCAAGTCCATTTCCCAGAGCAATGCATTTCAACACAACAGCCCTACAGCCCTGGTGGGCCAAACCAGCCTCTCTTCCACTGTGACACCTTCTTTGTGAGCCCTGTGTTGCCTGACGTCAAGTCTGCGCATCCCCTCTGCTGACTGATGCTTGGCTGGGACATGGAGGAGAAGCAGCCTGATGGAGCCATAGGGGATCATTCTGCTCCAGACCTTGTGCCGAATATCCGAGGTAAAGTTGCTGGGATCTTGCTATAAAACCTTGCCTCAATGCTTTCCCCAATAAGGATGAGCAGTGGAACAAGTGAAGCAAATTCCTCCATTTTTTTGTACTGACCAGTTCTGTCCATGCCGCTAAGACTGGTATTTGGAGCCACACCTGTTGCCCTTTTTGTGTGGAGCACACGCCTTTTGCTGCTTTAACCCACAGCACTTTTTCAGCCACACAGTAATGAAAGCTTTCAGCCTTTCCAGCAGCATGGGAAGGCACAGGTGATGAAAGGTGGAGGGAGAATGACTCCCCTGGATAGCAGTGCATTCCATAGTAACAGTGTGAGAACCAGTTGCAATTTTCTGGGGATGATGACTCTGAGGTCAGACAAGCTGTATTATAATTTACATCCAGGAAAATGTAACCAGACATGACCAGACAATGAAGGATCACTCTTTCAGTTATTATGAACAAAGAACATGCAGCAGGAAATCATAGAGGCCTCTCTACAAGACCCTTTTGCCTTCAGCTTAGCTCCATCCCAGCATAATTGCACTCCCTGGTTTGCATTAGTATTTTCTCCTGCCTCTCCCATGTCCTCTTCTCCCTGTGTGTCATTCAGAGCCATTAGCAAAGATTGCACAAGCCTACTAGGGATCCCCCGAAGGCATGTATAAACTTTCCTCACAAAATATGATCAGTCCAGCCTGAGGCAACACCCAGGAGGGAAGATTTCAGCCTGAGTGGTTACAGTTTGGGAAAGGTACGACAGAAAGTGGCATCTAATAATAGGAAATGTGAGGCAGCCGTAATAGAAAGCACATTACAGGCCTGTGCTCTGCATATAATATCTTGTCTCCAAGTTAATTGCTCATCAGTTTGGTACATAAACAAAGACTGATGCTGTGACTGTGCAAGTGGCAGGGCTTATTCCACCGTGAGTTTCTTGCAGCTAAAAAAAGGCTTTCCTTGTTTGCTGTCCCCTGCCTGCCCAGGATGGAAAAGTGTCTGGGAGAATAGCTCCCCTCAAAACTAGGTGGCCCTCCTGGACCTAAGGAGCTGAGGGTGTGCCACCTTGCAGTGGTTGCACTCTCTCCTGTCGATAGATGTGTCAAGCTGGAGCAGGATTACTGCAGCATCTGCTCATCCCAAATGCAATCCCTTCTCCAGCCCCAGGAAGGCTTACAGGCAGATCTTTGGTAACTGCAACTCATGGCTGGGGTTTTGAAAGTCTGCCAGTTTTGCTTTTGTAAAAACAGGCACCTACAGGCACTGGGACAGCAGCACTGGCACTGCTGGTACAGAGTTATTGGAGTAAAGCCTGAGGCTGGGAACAAGGAGCATCCTGCAGTTAGGACATGTCCAGAGGACTGGAGGCAAACCCAGCAGTGTCTCTGCTGAGGTGTAGGAGTATGCATAGGTCTGAAGATGGAGGTCTGAAGGAATCTGAGGGAAGAGAATTTATCAGGTGGGATGGGTAAGAGTTGGAAGACAATAAAACAGGATTGTGAGGTTACAGAAATGACAGGTTAACCACAGACAGACTTGGTTATTCTGTTCGTACAGAGATCTAGATTCATCCCACATGAAAACAGCTAGGGCAAGTTCATCCTACCCAATCCTCTGAAGGTGTCACCTGGAAATACATTGGCACAAAGAGCTGAGAACTCAGATCACATTTATAGACCACTGAAAAGGGGAGAGGAATCCTGTACATGACATCATTATTTGTTTTGTTGGATTTTGCTTCTCCATACCTTTTGCCATTCCTGTGTGCACAGGACTCTGCCTCTTGCTCTTGAAATGTTCCCACAGTTCCTGATGTGGTTCCTCACTGCCATCTTTCCCCTCTGAGCCTAGAAAGGGAAGGAGAGAGAAAGGGAAGCAGTGTTATTGTTTTGTATGGTGGTTAGTGGCTCTGTGGTCCTTCACATCCAGGAGAGGTCAGTCCACACCATCAAGTGAAGCATCAGTTCTTAAACATCCCTTACTCTCTCAGGAGTGATTGTTCCTATGGTGGCAGCTGAAACTCCTGCGTGGTTGTGACACAGCTGGAAATGAGATCACTTCTCTCCCAGGCAGTGCAAAATTTAGCCTGTTCCCACTCCTGTGCACAAACAATGGAAGAGGGCAACTCAGTCCCAGGGCTCAGTGCACACTTGCAGGGATAGAGGTGTGAAGGAGGGAGTGTTACAGGGAGCTGCCCAGTGACCAGAATTAATTCCTACACCACCCACAAAGTTATTGATTTCTGGATCTGGATCCAGAGATCCAAATCATCATATCCATGATCCATGGGTACCCTAGGGTGCCATGGTATCTCACAGGGGACTATTTCAAGAGTTATTTTCTCCTTTACCCGAAGATATACTTTTCCTGTGCTAAGTGTAAGGACAACAACCTGGGAGCCTGGAAAGGCTGTCTCCATCATATGGAAGACCAGCCATCCTAGGCAGAACAAACATCCCTTCTGCAACAGTTTCTGCTTTGTCCCTGGGGCTGCCCAGAATATCTCTGCTGGTTAGAAGGGTGCACACACACATCTAAATATGTGTGCATGGCCTGAGGTGGGCATGAGCAGGAACTCCATGTTCACTAAGTCAGTAAGGTCAGCATCTCACAACTAATCTGATGGGTCTTTAATTCTGCTCCAAGCCTGTGGCCACCACATGGCATTGAAAACAGAATCTGCATGATTTGCTAAGAATTGCATTAGCATCCCAGCATCTGCTGGGACAGAGCTCCTTGGCACTTGGCTTGGCAAGACTTTCTAAGTAGATTTAAGGGCTATCTATGAGAAAAGCCAAAAATCTGGTATTCCTGATTGCATGAACAACTGGTCTCACCTGGAATCATACAGCAGGAGGTGTAATGAAGTGTTGGTGTTTGGCAGAAAATAGGTCTAGACAGATCACCAGGCTGTTTCTGAATGGCAGAGAATGAATGGCCAGAGGTGAAAATTGTCTGTTCTCGGGAGAGAGCTATTTGCAATACTCTCATTGCCCAGGAGGACACTGTAAGTTATCCCATGGCAAAAGATATTCTAATTTGTCTTCAGCTCAGCCTACAAGTCTGTAATCAGTGCTGCTAATCTTTAATAAAAGGGGTTCACAGGAGCCTTTGTTTTTAATGACATGGTGGGTGATAGCTCTTTCTTGTTATAATCCCCTCTCAGAAGGCATCTGATGGGGAAAATGTCTCCCTTGACAGTTTGCTTAAATTTTCATTTGCCAAAACACTGAATAAACTTCTTGTTTGTCTAATGGAACTAGAAGGAATTGTGACACTTTTATTGTTTGTTTACTTCTTCACTGGGGCACCAGCTAAATTGAAGATGTCATCACACAGCAACGAGAATCAAGCTTCTTAATTTAACTGACTGGTTTGCAAACAAGGGTCTCCAAAGCACTGCTGAGCCACACAGGCTTCACAGTGACCACGGACTAAAACACATCAGTGAATTACAAGCAGGAGAAGCAATGCAATGGGGACGTAATCCCAGAAAAGCTGCTTCTTTTACAGGGTGTCTCACAGAGGCACTGGTCAGATGGTATCTGTAAAACCAGCAATGGGAAGACAAAGAGAGAAAATTTTCCTACAAATCCTACATAATTAGCAGCTGCTGCTGGATTAATGCTAGCTCTGATTCTGAATGGGTGGAGGGAGGTCTGTATTTCTTGCCTGAATTCCCTCTATTATTCAGTCTTTTTATGCCCTTAAAACCAGGAGTAGAATTACTCTCATTTTACATAGCACTAAGCAAGGAGAGAAGGCAGCAGTCGAGATGCAGGCAGAGGAGCAGTCCCCCACGGATCGGTGAGATTTTCAGACAGATCAAATGTTGAGCTTCAGGTAATTGGCAGAGATCCTTTAATGTCTGAGTTTAACACTCACCTACTAGAAGAGAATGCAATTAGGCAATGAGATTTGGAAGAGTCTGAAGTGCCAGGTATAATAATTCAGCTGTAGTGAGCTGTTCAGAGGAAAGCTGAAGGCTGAGAGCTGTCAATTACACCAGAGGTGAATTAATACAACCAAATTCATGCACTGAAGCGTCTTATTATTGCTATGATCACATTTTATTATGAAGCAGTTTGGGTGAGGTTATTTCTTTTTAATTTATTTATCTATGTTAATTTTGTACAGAGGCAAATAAGTTATGAGTTGGGAATTGTATTAATTTCACTGCTTGGAAATATTTTAATAGCCGATTAGGTTGTTTGTAAGTTGATGCTTTTTTCCTCTCTTCTTTCTGCTCATTAGAAAATTAGTCTTTTTTGCAAGAAACACCACAGGTTAGCAAACCATAACTCCTCCTTTTTTTCATCCCCCACAAAATTTACTGGTCATCCCCTAAACTCAGCTTCCTTATCATACATTCCTTACCTTCCCTGCATTCATTTTAAGGGCTTACCTCTCCAGTGCAAACAGAAGCCAATTTTACTGTCTGGAGGGAAGCCTCCCCATCCTCCCCAAGGCAAAATACTGTGTTTCACTCATACAGCAGCACAATGGGGCTCAGCAATCAGAATCCACAATCAAGGAAAATCATCATAGAATCATAGAATGGTTAGGCTTGGAAGAGACTTCAACCATTATCTAGTTTCAACTCCCCCTCCATAGTCAGAATCACCTTCCACTAGACCAGGTGGCTCAGCACCCCACCCAGCCTGGCCTTGAACACTTCCAGGGATGGAGAATCATAATTCAGCCACATCCAGCAAATAATGTCACATTTTGGGGGCAAGATTGTGCTGCATCCCCCCAGCCTGCCATCAGCAGCACTGCTCTTCACAGATCAAGCAGGCTGGAGGGCAACCACACAGTTCAGGGAAGATGCTCAAGAGCCTTCTGGTTCTAGGTCATGATATATCACCCAGGCAAAAGTCACTGGTGCATGGTGCACATTTGAGATTGGTAGGAAGCTGTCTCTTCACAGGATGTGGCATGGAGGACAGGAAGCCAAGGACCACGTACACAGATTAGACACAGCACAGGAGACTGCAGGCAGGAGAGTGATGCTGCATACTTGCAGTGAACAATGCTCCTGGGATCTCCAGCCAGCACCTTGTAACTGCACAGACCTGATCTTGTGGGAAGAAGAAAGGAAAAAGAAGAGCTGGGGGAAGAATGAATAAATTCGGTGATCTCTCTTGTTTCCTTACAAAACTGTGTGAGATAGAAACAACAAAGTTTGAAAGCCCTGAGATGATACTGGGAGTTTTGCTCATCCCATTCAAAGGAACAGAGATGTCTGAATATTTGCCACTTTTACATTCTAGACATCTCAGGCAGTTTAGCGAAGCTGATTAGTTTCTCACCTTGAGAGGACAGGGCTTCGGGATTTTCCTCCTCCACACATGTGGCACAGGTGATGTGATGTTTGTGGCCTGCTCGGCGTTTGTCTGTGGTGGAGCAGGAGTGTCAGCAGATGCCAGCCACAGCCCCTGCCTCTGGCAGGTCACTCGGTCCCTGGGCTGTCTCTGCCTTTCCATGACCTGCTCTGAATGGGAAGAGCCTTTAAGTGCCTCAAAGTGAGGGAAAAGACCACTTCATTGCCTTGGCTGCAGATGTATCAGCAGAACCTCAACAGCTCTAGCTGCTGGAAGCTCAGAAAGTTAGGGGAATCCTACAGCAACATTTTTCTTTGCCTTAATTACCGAAATAGACAAATAGGAAATTGGCCCATCATGAAGATAAATAGCAATAAAAAAATGCAGTTGAGAAAAGTGTTCCTGCTAAATTATAATTAACCACCCACCAGCAGCTACCTGACAGAGGTGAGAGGAGAGGCTGCAAGCAGCCCCTCTCATTGGCCATCAGCACTCCTGCAATGCTCCTCGTTACTGCACCTCTGGGGCACTTAATACACCATTTTGCTTTCAGTGCAATTATAAAAGGCCACTTACATTTGCCACCCCCCTCTTTGTCTCCCCACCCCAAGATCTCTAATAGTCTAAATTATCAGCAAATTGCCTATTTGATAAGGGCAAGCCATTTTGCATTGAGAGCTGAACTATTTCCCACTTCTGGGGGATAATATTAGGCAAATAACAAGCATCATTCTTTTGACATGTACAATTATTTGGCAAGTGTATGTTTGAATAGCCTGCTCCTTTGTGTGACAGGGTCCGTTCCCCATTAGCATACTTGACAGATGAATATGCTTGGTCCTTGTGGAAAAACCTGGCAGTAACCATGGTGATTGGGAGACAATGTTTTGAGTGAGGGATGTATTATCAATTTCAGCTGGAAGAGGAAAAAAAAGAAGTGTACCACTAACGAGCTGATCTGCAATACAGGAGATATACATTGTTCCCAGGTAATTAAACCAATCTTGGTACTACTTTTAAACTCACATAAATTACAGTCAGAGGTGTCTACCTGTTTTGCTGTTTTGCTGGTTCCCAATGGAGGTTTTTCTCCTTGAGTTTTAATTAACTTTCTGTTTGAAGGAACAGAAATATGATTTTCTAAATCCTCCAAAGATTTGGGGACCCCAGGGCAAGGAGGATCATGAGGACACAGCCTATCCTTGGGTGTGTCGGGGAGGAGGTGAGTACCCAGCAGTCCCCACCACCTTTTGGGTTACTCTGGCTGTATTTGGAGCTGTCTCTTTAGAGCTGTGGAAGGAGATGTGGAGGGAGATGTTGCCCTCATGTCATCCGTCAGAGCAAGTAGCTCAGCAGGGGCTGTAGAGATCTTTCTTGACCTTGCTGAACCAAAGCCAAAATGCAGAGACTAGTTCCAACCTCGTGGATCTGATTGCATGTCAAGGTAGGTCTGATATTTGCACTGGCTCCCAGCTCCTCCTGTGCACACAGATTTGCCAGTGGAAGTTCTAGGGAGGGAGGGAGGTAATGCTTGGGGTTACCTGGTGCACCTGAAGAGACAGCTCTGGATACAGCACCGGACCAACACAGAGAGGAGAAGTATCCCTATGCCTAGGTTTGATCAGAGTGGCTGTTCTTGTGCCTCTCCACCTTGGGAAAGAGACCAAAAAACGTGTGCATAGCAATGTTTTGCATTGAATCTTGTCCATTTAAATCTTTACAGAACAGATAAAAAGCATCTCCATTTTGTCCTGGTAGTTATTTTGCATCAGCTTTGCTGGGAATAGACTGACAAAACACCCGGGCAAGGAGGATCAGAACTAGCTTTTCCTTCATGTTATGTTAATAAGAAAACCAGCAAACTGAAAGCAATTGCCTAGTCCCTCTCCAAAGTCCCTAAATCTCTGTCATACATTACACCGCTTTATGGGAAAAAAAAAAGGCAAATTATAGAAACAAGGTTATTATTAGCAGTTTTATTAGGAGCATATTCTCTACAGTCCTTCATTAGAAGGAATGTCCCTGCCTTTTTAGACACAAATTTGCCACCATTTCCTACACACCTGGTGCTCTCTCCCTTTTATTACGGTAAAATATCTACTTGGAAAATGCTGAGTCAGGTGCCTGAGGTCAGAAAAGGCAATTTTTACTGGAGTAATGAAGCCCTCTGCCTTTTAGGACTTCTCTTTTTTTTTTTTTTGTCCCTTGCCTTTTCCTTGTTACTGAGTCTATTTTAGGCAAATGTTTGATTTTATTACTTTCCCCCCTACCCCCAGCTTCTGTCCCCGTTGCTCTCCCTGTTTCGGTCTCAGGCAGGTTGAGAGCTGCGATTAGAGCCAGTGTTTATGGTGTCAGCCATATGGCTCGCCGTGCAGAACGCCAGCTGCATGGGAATCTGGGGACGAGCCCTCTCCAAGGTCACCGTGCCCAGGTGGGACACACAGGGCTGTCCTCCGTGGTCTGTGACCACACCAAGTGCCTCACCATGCCTCTGCTGCCAGGTGAGGCCGGAGCAGCTGCAGAGCCCTGCCCCAGTCCCAGAGGGGAACACTGCGCTCAGCGCCGGGCTCAGAACAGCCGAGGCTCCTGGCCCCTCCTTGGGAGCCAGCTGCAAATTCCTGCAAGACTGCAGCACTGCAGAGTGCTTTCCCTCATTGCAGCACCTCTGTGGCTCCCAGAGCTTCCAGCCAGCCTTGGCGAGTGTGGCTCTTGGGAGCTGAATGTGCTCCAGGGTTTTTATTTTCCCATGGGAAAGAAGGGAAAATAAGGTAGCAGATGGAGTGAATATGCACTTATGCAGGAGCATATAGTGCCTTAAATGCAAGGTCTAGGCCAGCAAGGTGACTGAGGTTTCCCTTCTGTCAGAGGGTCTTTTGGAGGGAGTTTGGCTCCCTGGAAGACCAGAGAGCTTGAGTACCACTGGTGGAGAACCACACAGACAGGGGCTCTCAGGGCAGAAAGCACCTCGCTCTCCTGAATCAGGCAGATTTCTGCCCATTTTGTTGCAGCAGTGACCCTCTCCTTCCCACCCCAAAGATAACTGACAGCATGGTAAGAATTGTGGTTCTTTGCTTGACCCATAGTCTCAGCTGTGCCAGTGACAAAAACATGGCAAAAAAATCCATTGCTGCAATCACAAATGCATTACAGCCATGTCTAAAGAGCAGAGCTTTATCCTAGATGGTGCCAATTATTTTTTTTTTTAGTGGTGAAGGCTATTTAAGTCACTTATTTTCTGTAGAAATAGTCCTGTAAAAAAGCATCCTGAGCATCTTTTGCACCCAGCTGCTTTTCAGGAAACCTAGCGCCAAGCTGACCAAGCTGGGATTTCCTCTGGGTCTCTCGTGACATTAGCAGACATGCTTTTAAAGATGTCACATTCATAAAAGAGCAAGGATGTGACCTGACTGAGGCAGGCATTTCCCAGGCTGTTTATCACCCTCCAATAAATGAATGAGAACATTTGATGCTCACAGATCTAACTAGACCAGAAGGGCATTCCCTGGGATTGTGCCAACTGCCCTGCTCTTCTCAGAGACCATAAAACTACACGTCTCAGGGACTAACACACAGGCCACTGAGCAGCTCTTCCTCCTGAAGGAAGCTGGGGAGCTTCACATATCCCACAGTGTGACCTGTGCCCCACGTGTCCCGTGGTGCCTCTGAAATGCATCCACTGCTGCATTTCCAGTATGCTGCTCTTTAACAGTGTGTGGGAACACCATGCAGTAATTCAGCACAGGGAGCGAGGGAGGGAGGCTGCCACAGACACCTCAAACTGCCTGAAGGAGTTAGCTCAACATTAACCTTTCCACAGCATACAGCCTCCCAGCCCTCACCAGTCTGAATGTCATGGCTGATTTAGGACCTAAGGCTCTAATACTCACCTAAAAACCAGCAAGCAAGTTCTTGTTTGTCTGTGTTAAAGATTGCCATCCTGCCCCAAACTAAATCTATATGAGAAGGCGTGGGAGAGGTTTCCTAGCTAAGCACTTAATTCCCAGTGCTGTTATCTACAGTAACATGTTCCATCTTCATAAAGTGCCCACAAAAAGTAACAGAAAAGGAAAAAAGATAGAACATATAAAATTTCTCAGAACATGTAAAAAGTTTTATCAATAAGTGCTCAGATTCCTAAAAGAGACAAGTCTGAAACTAGAACAGTGTAAGTATGTAATAGAAGTATTAAATGAGAGAACAAGAAGAATGAAAATAGTTTAAGTTCCATTGCCTTGTGACAGCCCAAAGTCCAGTCACACAAAACAGGTACTGGGTGGCAGCAAAAGGACAAAGCACACGAGGTGATGGGGCAGAAGTTTTTCTGGGATCAGACCATGTTCCCTCTCATATAGACAGAATGCTTAAAGCATGGACATCTTCCTGTGAGTCCTTTACACTGCCTAATTTAGGTTTTACACAATGCATTGCTATGCATGTGGCTGCAGAGAGCAATTGAAAACATCTTAATGAGGTGCTTGGACTCCTTACATAGTCCATGAAGAGAGTTGGTGACTGACAAACAGCTGAGGAAGCCTGGAAGCGATCAGAGCTGCTCTGCTCTGTAGAAAACACAAAGCACAGCACAGTATGAACTTTCTCCCTTCAGGCAGGAAATAATTGCCTGCCTTCCCAAACCAGGGCGCTTCTGTGCCTACGTGTCACTGGATAAAGTTTTCAGCTGAGTAAGGTACAAAATAGGAATTACCCACTTTCAGGGTTTATCAGTGTGGGATAGAGGGCTTCTGGGTTGCAATTTGGGATGCAAATACAAACACCCCCGTGCACTTTGCTGAACCAGCTTCACCACACAAGGCTCTGAGGAACTGCTTGTTAGAGAGAAAATCCAAATCTGGTGGTAAACTCAAGTTTTGGCAGAGCTGATTGGGACCTGTGCTCTGAGGTGGACTAACTGGGTGGTAAGGGGAAGAAATGAACAACCTAATCTCCTCCTGTGAGACCCACAGCTGGCTGATGTAGTCCAGTGACCAGGACTGTCTCCAGCAGTAGAGACACATTTTGGGGTTCCTGAAGTTCCCCACCATGAGGCAGAGGCCACTGGTGGGGTGCCTAGCCAGAGTCATGCCGCACGTGCTGGCTTTTCTGGGCTGCAACAGCCTGCTAATTCCAGGGAGATCCAGAATGAGCATTACTGTTAGACATAGGCCTAAAGACATATTAAAACATAATGAAGTGTCTTAATCACCCTTTACAAGCTAAATTTATCACAGGGAATCCTATAAAATGAAAGTGAAAGAGCAATTCCACAAAGACGCTTACCCAAAACGGATTGAGAGATATTATTTGTTGTTAATGAATGGCAAATTCATTGCTGTCTCATCTGCAGGAGTGAAATTTGTGGGCACATGGAGCAAGGGCCCTGGACTGCTTTGAGAACGTTCTGTAATCAGCTCACGGCACCTGTTAAAACTGCCTGGGAGCTTGGTTACACTGGTGCTCTAAGGGCCAGGCACGGGCATGTCTGCCTCAAAATCCTCTGCTAACCTGGGGCTCAACAGCTCTGTGGCCCCTCCAGATTCAATTGACTCCATCAGCAGGATTTTCTTCCACAGAGCCCAGGGGGAGAGCACAATGGTTCCTGCAGCTTCTTTAAAGAAGCCAAGACATCTCTGCCTAAGTGGCATGTTTTCCTGCATAATTAAATATTTGGCAGTGGACAAATATTCCAGGCAAATACCCCAGGTTCCCAGTGTCTACTGAGCACCTGCAAAGTTGTTGTCCCCACCAGATGATGCAAAGCACCAGGAAGTTCTAGTCTTTCCTTTCTCTGTCTGCCTGTGGCCCTCTCAGAGCTCCCACCCCCCCAAACATGCACAGTTCACTGCAGCCAAAGGGCAGTGCAGGCAGACATCCCTCAGGAACACTCTCTCCCACAGGCTGCCAGTTGGGCAAAGCCCCAGCCAGCCTTCAGTGCTGCCCCGGAGAGTAAGGGTTTGATGAACATGCTGAGAGGCCAGATGGACCACATCCCACTGGGCTTCATTACAGACCTTTGCTCTGTTCAGCACAAGTGGTCAACAATCTCTGTCCTCTAGATGTGCCCTGATGTGCTGTTTTCCTGTAGCCTTAATGACAGCGACGCTGTGTGTTGTGAATGCAGAAAAATACACAGACATGGCAGAAAGGCTCTCTGCTCACGACTGCTTGAAGCCTCCAAGGACCCTGGGGCTAGGAGAGCACCCAGCTGCCTCTCCAGCTGAGCAGAAGCCCTAGCCTCTGACTGTCACCAAGGGCACGTCCATTGGGCAAGCCAATGCAACCTCCTCCAAACACTGCAGGAGTGAATTTGAATAAGCGGCTTTCCATCACAGATGCACCAGACATCTCCTGCTCCCCTGTGCCCATCTCCTGAGTGTCATTTCTGTGTGTCTTTTCTACCTTTTTGGCCATGAGTTTACATCTATGTGCTTTAAGACACCAGAACTCTGCTGTTTTCCTGCTCTAGCCCAGGCCACTGCAATGCTGAAGTTTTCTTTACAGGGTTAATTTTTGCACAAAGCAGCAGGGGCAAGATGCACCCTTGAAGGATAAATGCTTTAGGACTGTTCCAATGGACATCATAGGAAGCCTCAAAACACAGCTGGAGAAGTCCAGCACACTGCTTTACCACCAATTCACTGCATGAATGTGCTTAAATAAATCATTTCACCTCTTTCTGCCCCCATATAAAAAGAACTGATGGTGCCTTTCCTTTGTCAAGCACTGAGAGATCTCAGGATAAAACACACTCAGAGTTTTATTAATTCTTCTTTTGGGCTGTTGTTATTAAAGTGATCTGTGTGGTCATGCACCTTTGAAGTAAATATCAGCAGGAAATAGAAAAAGAGAGCTCCCCAGCAGCCAGGGATCAGACAGTCCCATCGATTGCAAACACACAGCCTCATTTAAACGAGTGGGTGCCATGCACACACAGCAGCCAGGACTGTCTGCTCCCAGCCAGTTCAAGCTAGATGTCCCAAGTAACCTCCTGGACACACATCCAATCAAACTGATGGTGCAGGAAAAAAATCCTTTTTTTATACATTTGCAGCTCTGCCACCATCAGAAGCCGGTGGCGTCGCGTGACCTTCCTGCCACCAGACGATGGCTGAGCTGTGTATTTTCCTTGAGGGTCTCATATATCGTCCTCCTGAAACGTGGCTGAGGCAGGTAACTGTTTGTTAGGCTGTGTGCTGGAGGATTGTACAAATACAGCTTCTTCTTGTCCTTGAAGAGCCTATAAATAAATGGGCTCTTACCTTGACTGCAGGCTGCAGCATTAGTCAACACTCAAGTAGTTCATTTGGAAATTTGTACACAATAGAATCCAAGACACTTGAAAAAGCAGCAGAATGAACCTTTTTTGTGTGGAACTGGATTTAGCGCTTGAGCAAACTGCCAGACTAATAGGCAAAGACCAAAGGTTTGTATCTGTCCACAGCAACGTGGCTCAGACAGCCACAGTGCTTATGCTCCCTGCTTTGCTGCCCCAGCAATGGCTCCAGAGCCTTCTAGGGGGAATGAAGAATCCCGACCAACCCTCTACCTTCAAAGGTGGTTATGTTGCATAGTGACTATTTATCCCTGGGACATGTCTGTTTATTTGCCCTTGCAACCTGAGAAATAACAGGACCAATTCTCCTCCCACCATCTATTCCCTTCCTACTTACCTGACCTCAATTTTAAAAAAATTACTGTCTCTGTTGTCCACGTCTGGATATGCAGCATATCTGAAAAGCAGGTCCAAAGCAGTGCACAGGAGCTGGACGTCAAAACACAATATTTCTCTGCTGGTCATTTTTTAAAATACGTAATGGTTATAGTAATTTTTTTCTAGTTCTTATTAGCCTTATAGCTGGATGACTTAAATTATTACTCATTACCACACTACCACTTCCATAATTTATATTGTTTATGGTCTTGCCGCTTTAATTATTTAATTTTGCAAAATATTTTGGAGACTTGTTTGTCCAGTGCAACATACTGTGTCATCCTGCCACATCTTGCACTGCTGTGATTTCTGGCAGTCCCACTGCACAGGAAAGCAAAGGGCAAAACAAAAAGAGTCCTAAGCCTTGTCACCTGCATGAAACGAGCCCAGACTGATGGGTCTTGTTCCATGAGTTATCATGTCTCACCTCAGTTGCATTGGTGGGATCCTGTGCTATTGCTGAGGACCAAGAACAGGCTCTACACAAATGCCTCTGAAGGAAGAATTAAAAACCATCACACGCTTAGTGAGGCTAAATGAGTATTCAAATTGGCTAATAAAAAAGTAATGAGGAATGCCTGCAGCCCTGAGTCACCTAAAGAAAATCAACAAATGCCAGCTACAATGCAAACACTTTCCATGGTCGGAAGTGGAGATTTCAAAACAAGGCACAGAGGGCTTGTGGGGATGACAGGGTAGAACGACACAGGAATTGCATCTGCTGGAGGATGTGCAAGGGAAAATCGTAGGAGAATTTCTCACTGAAGGTAGAGCAAATGCACAGAGCTCCCATCTGAAACAGGGCACATAGGCAGACTCCTGCTCCCTCCTCCCAAGGAGGAAAACCTCCCCTGGGTATTGTATGCTCTCCTTTAGAGCTGAGCAGTGGACTGACAGGCTTCCTTCTTCAGCTTTGAAGCTCAAGGAGTATCTCTCAAGGACATCTTCAGGTTTGGGTTCAGGTTCTTCCCAGCCATCCCCAGGTTGCTGGAGGGGTGTTCTGCCACCACACATGGCTTCATAAAGCATAAGGCCATGGTCCCATTGCATCCTAGCGCTTCCATAGCATGGTCCAGCTTGGGATGCTTATCCTTGGGCTCACCCCCCCCCCGTAAACACGTGGCAATTTAGCCTAATAGAGGCTCCCCACCTTCATATAATTGACCTCTGGTGCTTTCTACCTCCTTCCATCAATGGTGGGATCTTAAATTCCATGTCTTAAGCTGAGGTAGATAAAGTTGGTGAAATGAGTGCTGCTCCAGAGGAAACACCACAGTGCACAGAATTGGAATGGGCTGCCAACCACCACATCCCTCAGCCATCCCAGGGGGAATGGAGGAGAGGAGGAGGTGATGGTGGAAATGTGTCTCTCAGAAGCATGTGAAGGGAACTATATTAAAGATTGTGAAATGCTCAGGTACCCTGGAGACCATATAAGTATCTATGACAAGATAGTGAGAATAATTAGCTCAACAGCTGTAGGTACTGATCAGGAGCATTTTTAACAATATCCTGTCATGTTTGGGTCTATTACTACAGTCCAGTGAGGTGTGATGCCATTTTTCCTGGTGATGGCTTTCTTACCAGGAAGCATTGAGGTGAGCTTACATTTCAGTAGGCATCTTGAGGGTCCTTAGCATATTTTGTCCCTCATTTAAAACTCAAAGCACCTTTTAAAAATGACAAGCCAGAGAACTCGAGTCTAACAGACCTTTGGGAATAAAGGCTGGGTCTACAGGTCCACGGTGTTAGAGTATAAATGAGCTCCGAAGCAGGCCAAGCAAGATTTAGAACACATACTTAAATGGGTAACAGGATTTCGCAGCCTTCCAGGCTCAAAATATTTCCCTCAGCAGGAGAGTTGTTATTATATCTCTTGTGTTATTTATCTCTTCTGCTCAAGAATAATGGCTTAGCAGAGCAGTCAAACTTCAAAATGTGAAGGAACAAGGATGGAAAAGTTGCACCAAGTGTCATCCTCAGAGTACCCCAAGCCCAAGCTGGGGTGACAGCCTGCGGTGGCTTCACAAGAGTCATCTCTCACACCCTCCAGAAGGACACCTTCTCTGTGAGGAAGGCAGCAGAGGAGGGACAAGGAACATTGACTTCCATACCACAGCTAGAAATGACAGGAGTGTGAAATAAGAAAATCCTGGAAGAGAGCCAGGGAATGTGTTTCCCAGAAGCATATAATCTGCAATTGGGCTAATTCTGATGTATTTGTGTCTCCAATTCTTTGTTTCCCTGTTGCCTGTATAACTCTTGATTGGAACATTTGACGTCGCTTTTGTGAGTTCCTAAATCCAATCCTCTCTGATGATGTACATGAATGTGCATCTGATGGATGTTTTCCAGCACCTTTTTGTTGCCTCAATTAAGGGATAATGAACAAGAATTGTTCCTATTTGTAAAACATCTCCTGTTATTTCCTGCTTCCCAATTGGTTGGACAATATGTCTTAATTAAACACAAAGCCTTGCAACTTCTTTCAGGAGAGAGACTGGAATTGGGAAGAGAGGAAGAAAAGGAGGAGGAAGGGAGAGGTAGGAGCCATTTGTACTTCTAGTGGTTTGCTTGCAGAGGCATTTTTGATTTGTTGCACTAATGGTCGCACCTTGCAGTTTTCTCTGAGTCTGCTACTGGGGGAATGGGTAAGGACATCAGAGCAATCTCCCCTCAAATCCATGACTTTATAGAATACCAAAATCAATGCCTCAGGGAATAAGAAATGAGATGTAGAGCCTTTCATTTTTAGTTATCAGACAAAATCTAGTTCATCTCCCAAGGTGCAAAGAGAAATAGCCATCACCTGCTCAGTCCTATGTAACATAAACTTCAAGATAAAATAAAATAAAATAAAATAAAATAAAATAAAATAAAATAAAATAAAATAAAATAAAACCAGAAGACATTGCACAGTATCTGCATCAGCAGAGATCACAGGAAAGATGAGGTCATGAATTTTTAGCAAGCTCATCAGTGTGGGTTGATATGAGCCAGGGTGGAAGGTGAAGGTTCCTCTTCCTTGCCTCTGCTGCTGTGTGAATGGAGAACAGGCACGTCATGCCATCTTTCACCAACACACCGTGAATTTGATTATATGATTCTAAATCACACCCCTCCAGATGTGAGCACAAGCACATAACATGCAATTTCATGTTTTAGTCCAATTAAAGGTTTTACAGAGTGTCATCTATTCTGCCCGTGAAAAAGCAGCTTTAGCCTGATCTTTGGCCTCTAAGATCTCTGACTCCTGATCAAACGTCTGTTTGGTGATGTTTGGACAGAGCCCAGAATGGGTGATGGTGTCAGCCCTAGGTCTGTTAGATCGGCTGCTCCTCCTGCCTCTGCTTCCCTTTCCAGCGAGCGCAGGGTGTGACATTTGTGGGGAGGATCGGATTACGCGCTCCGATGCCATCGCTGACTAATCGAATTCCATCCGCCCTCCTACTCGCTGTCTCTGCCAAACGTCCCCCATCCGCAGAGGACGAGGGGCGACCGCAGCAAACGCTCGCCCCACGCGGGGAGCCTGGCCCCTGGTTTAAGTGGAGCCATATGTTTAATGCATAACACACAACGCTGGCAAAGGAGGGAGGCGATAGAAGTCTTTGGAGCCTGTGTTACACATGCAAATATTGCCTGTGAAAGGCAAGTCTGTCTCCTTTGACACTGCTTGTAATCCTGATGTCATCCTCTTCACTCCCTCTCGCGCACACAGTGTTTACTTTGTCACGGTGCATCTGAACACAAGACTAAAACCCTGTGGGGCAGCAGAATTTTGCACATTTTCTGAAGCCAAGTCTTCATCCCCACAGAATATGTACATTTAAATATAGAAAAGGAAAGGCATGACAGAGGGATGAGGGAATTGCATCTGGTGTTTGTCATCGGAACGTAACTCTGTAGTGGCATCTGCAAGCCTAGAGTAGCTCCAGCTGAAATAACTGAACTACCCTTTCTCTCTGCTGGGATATCCCAAGCAAACTCATGCCCTGAGCTCTGCTTTTTCTTTATATTTGCTCCAAGAAATCTGGAAGCAAATATTGGATCTGTGCAGAAAAAATACTGCATTTGCTCTAGTGTATCTAACCCATCTGTAGCTGAAAATGAGGAGATATTGATAGATGTTACACTCCATGACTTTGTGTGGACAAAAGAAGGGGCTTTGACCTATCTGAGTCCTGGCATCATCCCCTGGTTCACAAAATCAAGAACAGCAGCATAAGTATCTCCCGTTGCTCTGCCTCAAAGTCCCAGTTTGAAAGCACCTTGCCAGATAAGGAAGAAGAGCTGAATCTCCACGGTACCCTCAAACCCAAGCTTCTCTGAAGCTGGCAGTGAAAGGATGAACTACTTTGTTCTCTGTGCTAATACCATGTAAAATGTGCTTAGGTACTCTAGAGATGGAGGCTCCTGTAACAAAGAGATAAGCTGGAGGTAGTGGTGGCTCTGGTGATAGGGACAGGGATGTTTGAGTGTTGGACACAATGCTGAGGCTCTCAGGAAGACATCAAATGGGCTGATAAGAATATTCCCTATCCAGGCAGAGCAGAGACCCGGTGGCCAGACCTTTATCTTTCTCCCCACATGGGCTCCCTCCTCTCCTTTGTGATAAAAAGCCTTGTGCTTAGACCAAGGGAAATAAAAAGCGCAAAAACATCCCTGGGGCTCTAGTTCCTCAGGAGGGGACTGTGCCAGCTTGGCACTCTTTTCTCTTATCCCCTCCTTTCCTTCTCAAAACATCATCTTTTCCTGGTTCCTCCAGTCCCATCCCTGTCCCTCCTGCCTGTGCCTTGCCCCAAGAGCTGGCAAAGCCATGGACATTCCAGTGGCAGAAGTGCTGCTCTGTGCACGGGAGATACCATAAGGTTTATTCTTTTTTTTTTCCACTACAACTTAAAAAATAATTCTGCTAGCCACTCAATAATTAATGCTTATGAGCACTGATTCAGCATGTCAGGAAGAGAATTTTGCACTCTTATTGTAGTCTTTTGTAATTGAATCTTATGCTGTTATATTAGTGTGGCCCCAGGTGAGTATGCAATAGCTGAGGGGGAAAAAAGGTAAGATAAAGGAATTACAATAGAGCCAAGCTAATGTGAGAACAAGGCAATGTCTTCTGTGCCTCAAGGTGTTAAGTTAATCTCTGATAAGTTATTAACTTATTAATGGGCTGAGAAGGGATGAACTACTTTTCATCCAAAGTCCCAAGTGCTCCTTGTTTTCTTTCACATGCTTCTCCTTGTCAACTAATTCTCCTTCGGCTCTGCTCCCCCATTGCCCTGCCTCCCTTCCTCCGCGTATCCTGTTTCAGCCGCAATGAAATCCGCTCAGAGAGTGCTCTGTGCAGTGATCACATCGTGCTCAACGCCAGGGATGGGGGGACTTCAGGAGAGATTCGGGGACAGAAATCTGAAAGGATGGAAGATAAAGAAGTCACTACAGAAGTTTCTAATTAATCTCTCCTCATGTTGTTGACTAATCACTGATGTGGAAAAACAAAAAGAGGGGACGGGTCTTCAGATAAAAAAAGAAGGACTTGGAGTTATGCACCTCCATCCCAGCTCTCAGTTCAGCCCCGGGTTCACAAGTGAGTGTATCTCCACTCAGGACCCACTGTATGAGGCATCTTCTGAAGTCATGACCTTGGACTCCAGTTTCTCCAAAACCAGAGCAGAAATTTCAAACTGAAGAAATGGGGTGAAATTGTGAACAGCTTTTGCTGAGGGAAGAGGGATGTGTTCTTGTGGGATGTGATTTCTCCTCATAGCTAGATTCTCTTTATCTTGTCACCAACCTGTCTCAGTAATCCTTCCTTTTGAAGCCACTGCTGTGCTCAAGGGAGGCTTTTCCCTCACCATCCCCATTGCACAGTCTCAGAGCACAGACTGGAAACCACAGCCTGTACCTTCCTCCAAGTCTCTTCTGCCAAAGAGGGGCATCTCCCAATGGTGCTGTGAGGATGTACTAAGATAGTGATCACAAGGTTCAAAGCTCCTCTTTAAGTGTGGTTCAACAAGGGATGGGTCCAGAGTTTCTGCCCAGAGTTGTTCCTTTCATATGGCCAAAAAGGAAAAGGGAAATGGTTTGTGTGCTGCGTTGACTGGCCATTCCTTTGGCCCAGAAAGCAGAGCTAGAGAGGGCCAGCACATCAACTCAACAGACTTCTGAGCAGACCAGAGACCTCCCTGCAACACCCCACTAGAGCCTGACACTGTTTCTCCAGTGTTAAAAAACAAACTGTGCTTTCAAGCTTCCCTTCCAAGCTCAGATACCAGTGCTGAGATTGCAGGAAGCAGAAAAAGGATACTGTTCATTATAATCTGCAGAAGATGATGAATCTGATAATTCCTCCACATGAAAAATCAATGACCTTTTAGCTGGAGAAAGGCACAGGCCATCACATGCCTTAGCACAAAGCAGGGGGGGAATAAAAATAGCCAGCAGCCAACTTGGGGAAAACACACAAGGGGTCCTCTTTGAATTAGCTAAGGCTTCAGCCCAAGCCTTTCTGTTTGCTCAGAGACAGGTTGGCATCTCTGTCTGCGCTGCTGCTGCTGCTGCTGCTACTGCACGGGGTAGAGAGCTCATCAGAGCATGAAAGAGATTGTGATAAAGATACACTGACTGCCAGCCTCCTTCCATTGGAAGCAGCTCAACTTCAGATCCGAGTGACATCTCAAACACCAGCACTAGAGAGGGGGAGGGAGAGAGCTGCTCTTTCTTTACCCTTTCTTGTTTTGATATTGTGATCATTATTTGCAATTATTCATTGCTAGGGCAGCTTCTCAGGTATAAAAATAGAGGCAAAAGAAGTCCCCTGCTTCAGTGCATGCCACTCTTTCATGCTGCACCTAAGCTGATTGAATTGTTTAATAGATAAGAGCCTTAGTTGAAGATTCCCCTGCATTCCCACTTTGTGAGCTATTCCCATGCCAGTTCTGCTTTCCAGCAATATCAGCTGTGCATATAAATTTTCAGACTCATCTGGATGAGTTCTCTTCTGCCAGCCAGCTGTTTGAAAGCATTCCCTGACACCACATGCCATTTGCTCTGCGGAGGCTGGCTGGCACTGTGATGTCGCTGTTCTGCCAGGATGTGATGCGCTTCTCACCATGATGGGGAAGGGGAAAAAACTCCTTCCATCTCCAGGGCTTGCCCACAGTGAGTGGGCTAGTCCATATGAAGGCTTTTCTAAGCTTTACCAGCTGAGAGCAGCTTCAAAATGGTCTCTTCTCAGCTGAAGTTCATAATTCATGCCAGGTCCGTGGGAGGATACCACAGGAACCATCACCAAAACACTTTCTTTTGCCATAGAACCAGTTTTACTCAGGAAAGAAAGATGCCTTGCAGGCGTTCTGCCAGCAAAACACAATGACCTACCGGTAACCAGGTTAAATCTACACTGTCCCAAGTGCCTCATGAAACCATTGGTGTGTTGTTCTCCCTCTGTAAATAGGGGGAAATAATAGCATTGTACCACCTCACAAAGGCACTGTCAGGATGAATACCCCAGTGACTAAGATTCTCACATCCTCCAGCATCAAAGGCCACCGAACACTTAAGAGAAACAGCTTTGCTTCAACAAGGCACTATAAACACAGCCAGGGATGGAAAAAAGGGTTTTCATTTCTCGAAGAGTAACTTAGGGGAAGGACAAGGGAGGCATTGCACATATTACCAATCCAAATAATCCAAATTGTTGTTCCCATTCATATTTATGAAGTGTCAAGGTCTGTAAGCATTTTCACTAAGACCTAACACTTGGCCAAATACTGAGGAATCAAAAAGAAATTGTGAAAAAACCTCATGGTTATGACCACAGCATAAATACAGGGAAGCAATCCTAGACCACAGCCAATACCTCATTGTCAGGAGATAATCATCCAAGCAGACTCCCAAGTGGTGAATTTGAGTGACAAATGGGAAGCAGACCTCCTCACAGACATGGGAATGCAGGCATTCTGTGTGTTTTTCTGCATGAAAGCATATATCATCCAGAGCTTTAGAATGGCTGGAGAACAGATAAAGGGTCCCCACGTAGCTGAGCAGGAATTTGAGGCCTCCTTTAAAAGCAGGAGTTGGCATCAGGCAGTTCACGCTCAGCTGATGCCCATGATCACACTGACTCCTTGTGTGAAGAGTTATTGTTTGAGGAGTACCAACCACAGCACTGGTTTACCATCTTCCTTAGCCCTAAGGGTGTTCACAGTCCCCTAGCTGAAGAAAGCAATGGGACCCAAAGGACACTAAAAATGAATCCAGCACAAACTTGTATGTACAAGCAAACCTGATGACACGGCTTTCAGTTTGAAGCTTGACCATGTCTGTCTGGTTCCTCTGACCAGACCAGCTCCCAGAGGAGCTAGGCTGGTGTGATGAATGGAGCCCAGCACATGGGAGCAGTCGAGCACAGGTTTGATTTCCCTTGGTCATCAATAGCTCTTGCTAGGCAGGGGAAATGTCACTTATCTCCTCCATGCCCCACCTGCCTTTGGTCATGTACAAAACAGAAAGGATGACTAATATATAACTCCCCCAAGGGAGAAGTGAAAGTCACTGCACTTGCACTGTTTTCCATGTCCCTTAACCTGCACTTACAATACCTTTTCTGTCCCCAGAATTATTGCCCTCTGATGCAGCATTATCCCATGTTGACTTGTCATACTCATGGCAGCATTGCATTCCCTGGGGAAAAAGGGCTCCTGGCAGTACTGCTTTGAGAGACCCTTTATTATATTGATGCCAACAGAGATTGCCTCTTTGATAAATGAGCATGTACCTATGAATAAATACAGGAGTACATTTTATATGTATTGTATATCTGCAGTGACAAGGGTAGAGGTTTGTGCAGGCGTGTGCTTTAAATATGCATGGAGGACACAAGGCAGCAGGAACTGGCAACCGTGGGCTGCTGCCTGTACATTCCAATGCCAAAAAGAGGATCCCTGACTGTCATCTAGACAAGATGTTTCCATTGCATCCTTCACTTGAAGCAGTTGGAAGATACCCACTCTGCACACTGACTGGGTAGGATACTCTCTGGATGCAACAGGACCTCCCTGTGAACAGGCAAACTCAGCAATGCTGGCCTGTCTTCTGGTCTCTCCTGAGGCAAGGAAGTGAAGGCAGCTGGAGTTACACATGTGTTCCCAGACTGATACAACAAAGCAGTCGCTCATGAAAATTATTGTCCTACTGGGAGGTCTTTCTGGAGGTGCTGAGTGGGTGCAGGATTGTATTGCAATGCTTTGGTGCACAGCAACAACTGGGAAGAAACTGATCCAAAATAGTTCAAGGAGCAGTGCCAGACTTCAAAGGCCATTTTGGTTTCCCAAGCTTCCCAATGAATGGCACCACTTCTCCCGCAACACTGGGAGCCCACCCCAATGTCCACTCCAGGCAGAAGTGTCTGTGTGCTGCCCTGGGTGGAGAGCAGTGGAGGGAGTGACCACCACACAGAAATGATCCCCAGCAAGATGCCACTGCAAGGGTAGGGAACATCATTTCACCCAAAGCGTACAGCTTTCCCCAGAGTGCTCAACTGAGAGATGCCAGGGAGCTGACCCAAACCAGATTTCATCCTCCCAGCCAGGTCTGCAAGAGGGGAATTGAGAGGGAGGACAGAAAACACCTTAGCCATTCTCATACCTCCCCAAAATGAGCTCACAGTCCCTGGAGGAGGGAATAGCAGCCTGCCCCGTACCAGTCACCTCCGTGCCTGACACCTTGCCTCTTTCCAGGGAGCAAAGGAAACATATTTCCCAGTTCCTGCTGACCCTGCCTTTACAGCTCCTTGTTATATTCTCTGAAAAGTTAAGAAGTTGTCTTTGAATACCACAATGTCAAGGTGATGGTTACCAAGGGAACTGAAAGGAACTGGCCAGGAGAAGGTCAGACTTTTCTGGATATTTTTTGTGCTTTATCTTGGCTGAATGCTTTTCCAAACAAATCAGATGGGTGTCTTTCTATCCTGGATAAATAAAGCCATCATATACTTGAAAAAGGACTGATAAAAGCCAAAAGGGGTAGCTAAGATTTCCCACAATTGCACACCATGTTCTAGGGGAGTTACTCTCAAAATTACCTGTGATAGGAAAACCCTGTAGCACCATCAGCAATTGTGATTTCAATCGAGGGACATAACTAGGAGAGCCCTGCGGTGAGGAGTTTAAAACTGGATTTGCTTGGAGGCCACAGTGGAGATACAGACTAAAAATATCTCCCGAGCATAAAATAGAAAACTGAACCAGCAACTTGCCTGAAGTAAATCAGCACAGCCCTCGGAACATTTGCATTTCCATGGAGCTATGGCACTTTCACCAGGAGGAAATTCAGCTCTCCAGGAAAGACAGCGAAGCTGAGGTCTAAACATAAGATCCCACACACCAGATCATCATCCGACCACACAGTGACAGAGATGTGGAATGATTTCTGCTATAATAAGAATCCCCAGCTGTGAAATTAAAATTAGTTAGCTAAATAAAAACAGAGCCTGATGCCGGCCTTCATATGCCAGTTGCTCAGCATGGTTCTCTGGCCACAGAGGACTGGGCTTCTGCTCTTTTAGGAGGTTGATTATCCAGGGAACAGGTTCGTTTTACATGCTGCACATGGCAACTATTGTGCCACAGCTGCCAGTCATACCCTTGATTTGCAGTGCTGCTGGTACCCCCAACAGCTACCTGAATTAAATGAGATACAGGAACCAAGGAACGGCCATTTTAATCTCTTGGTGTGTGTTGAATACCAGCTGCTGCCAGTTTTTCTCCTATAAGAGCCCTGCCAAGCATCCTCACTTTCTGCACTTCAGTTTGGATTTCTATCAAAGTCCTTCACTAAGGAAAACACTTGCTAATGAAAACCTCTAACTTTGCTGGCCCGAGTTATGAGTACTGCTAATGGCAGGGGGGCCTCAGGAGACCCCATTTTTGTACAGCAGAGCCACTTGACATTAGTCAATATTAGTTGCCCTTCTAATCCCTGATAGGGTCAGACAAACAAGCTCTCTCTACTGTAAACAAAGGGCTGGCTCTACTAAACAACTAAATGTCAAGGCAGGTCAGCCGAGGTGTAATCAGCTCTCATGGCTTAGCTGTGAGCTGCAAGGCTTTGTACAGGTGGCCAAGCAGACTACTGCTGGGAAAGAAACTCTTCCCCAGCTCAAAAAGGAAATCAAAACTCTTACCTTCAGTGTGGCCTTCACAAAAGAAAGCCCAGCAAATCAAGCTGATCAGTGAATGACACATGATTTTGAAAGGTTTTGATTTTGCAGACAAATATGTGTTCCCAGCACCAAGGTGCTTGTGGTTTGCGCTGAAACAGATGTTTTAGTGCTGAATTTCTAGGACTGAGGGCTTTTCTCTACTCTTTCTCAAAGAAAATGTCAGTGCAAGTAGCCTTCACGCTCTGTTCATGTGCAGCCTTCACGCTCTGTGTGTGTGTGGCGGGGGGATTGAGCATTGGGAGCTGCCAGTGCAGGTGGCCCTGAGCACAGACCTCACCAGCACGCATTTTTCAGGCCTGGGACGGGCACATTTCCAGATGATTTATTGCTATTTACTATTTAAATGCCAGCAGATCATTTAGTCCTGGTGAGTAGATGTTCAATAACAGCAGAGAGGAGCCATCTCCTGCCAGCCCACCCTGCCTCCTCCATCATTTAATGCCAAGCATGGAGACCCCTCCTTGCTCCCTGGGCTCGTTGTGGGAGCTGTGCCACACACAGCTCAGCTCCCCCAGTCCTTGCTGCCCTTCCCACCCATCCACCTGCTTTGCTGATGTCAGAGGCCAGGATTCACAGCATCAGGACCCAGCAAGGAGATTAATTCAAGATATCTCCTAATTGGGACAGACAAAGCTCTGTTCCCCCCACCATCACCCTGTGGGGCTAGCCACCTCTGCACTGCTGGTGTCCAGGTCTGTTTCTCCGTGTCAGCTTTTGTGCAGCTCTTTAGCCTTGTCCATCTGACTTAAAACTGCTCTTTCTTTGCAAGCAAGGACCCTGCCCAGCATATAACAAAGTGCATCAGTGACCTTGCAATAATAATTCGCAAGCTGACACAGGCAGCTGGAGCACAGGGGACCTTGTCTGCTTAAAAACCACCACCACGCTTGTGGGACTCTGCATCCGGTACCTGAGATGACTGAAACAGGAAGAGTTTTTGAAAACCTATTTGCTCTCCACTCCTTCTACCTCTTTGTTTGCATTTTCCATTTCTCTCAGCGTGGGGGATGAGGCTCAGTACTAGGCTCATGTTTATCAGTACTTGGCTCTTCGATTGTCACTTTACAGCCCTGTCTGCAGGCCCTGCAGGTGGCACTTGCTTTCCCCTAAAGAAATAGCACCCCCACAATTTTTCTTCCAACTTCTGTCCAAAAAATAAGTAGTACAAGAATGTTTCTGATGGTGTCAGGCTTTATAATAGTTCATTCATTTCAACCCTAAATTTGGGACTGAATTTGAGCTGGCAGTAGCTCTTTAATATACAGGACCTGTCTTATTACATCTCTGTCTAATGCATATTTGGGAGCTTTCCCTGAAAGCTCTTGTATAAAGGAGTATTATGACATCAGGAAGTCTAAAAGTACCTGAACTGCAGATGTGATAAATTCAGCAGGATGATACGTGCCTGGAATTAGTAGTTACCTTTTTCCGTTGGCAAATGGCCGCCTGGGCTCCATCCCCTGGGATAGCTGTAGAGAACAGCCAGTTTGATGAGCCTAACCAGCCATTGGATGTCACTTTGGCTCCACACTAATTCAAGGGAAACAGCATTTATCTGGCAGCCAGGCAGCCAGCTCTTCGGCAGCTGAGAGTTTAATTATCAAAGGTTCAGGCGAATCTTGCTCTTGCTATCTCCAACCAGCTGCTGCAGAAAAAGAGACCTTCTGGCCCCATCCAGAAGTTTGTGAATCTCTTGCAAGCTCCCTTTTGCTGCTAAAATGAGTCCCAGCCCATTTGCCCTTTCCTGTGAAAGCTCTGGGCTTGATGCCACTAGAAAAAGGAGAGAGTGAAAATAATACAGCGGGGACGGGCTCTGGGTGGATGGGGCTGAGCAAGCAGCAATCAGGAATGGGAGCTTTGGGCAGGCTCCAGCTGGTGCTTTGATCCAGCCGTGGAGGCTTGCACTGATAGATGGATGTGGGCACAGCTTCCTCAGACTGCAGGATGTTGTTCTTTCACAGCTTCATTCTGCAGGGGCGGAGCAGAGCCACTGTATGGCCTCCATTCAGGCCAGGTGAGCTGTGTTTCTGCTGTGGACCTCAGCCTGAGCAGTCTCAAGGCAAAACACAAGGGCTACACCTGCCCCATCCCACTCTTCAGCAATCCAGTGGGAAGGGTGGGGATTGGAGGGGGCAGAGCAAGCAAGCTAAAGGCAAAGCAAGAAGAGAACAGTCTCTGCAAAGGCAGCTCAGTTTGCTCAGTATTTCTGCAGGAGTAAAGGCCAGAAGATGCACCAGGAAAATTAGTGGGGGGAAAGGTGACACCAAATGAAGCCACCTTTCCCTCCAAGAAAACAAGAGGCCAGTGAGTAAGGAATGTGGAGGAGGAATTGGGCTCATAGGGACTGTCCTGCTCCACACTTCACTCACTCTGCCCCAGTGCCTCAGACACTTGACATGACTCCCCCACATCTGGGTCCAGGGATCACTGTATTCCTCTCTCAGCCCTGCTATCAACCACAGCCAGTCCAAAACCAAAGGCTCTTGGTACTCTCCCAGGTTTTGCTCAATATCCGGCTCGAAGTGGAGCACTCAAAACTTGAATAAGGTGCCATTTCCTATAGATCCTTTGCACCTCTGTGTCAGGGATGTCCCTGCCCTTCCAGCCCTGCAGTGGCTGGTTAAAAATGGGGCTACTTAAGTGCCTATCGGGGAAGTTGGTAACTAATGTGCAAGTGATGCACCTGCTTTTCGTTATTCTCAGGCTCTCTGCAGACACAATCAGACACAATTGGCTATTCTCAAGGCACATTTATCTTTTCAATATGAAGGCAAGAGACTCAATTATCTTGTTCAAAAGCTAAGATTCTGGCGAGCAAATTAGTTATCCTTCACATTCTTCTTCAAAATGCCATCAGGAACCATCATAAGCAAATACTATCAATCACTATCTGTTTTGCCCAGTCTGCCTGAGCTATCAGTAGAGATCCACATAGGGAAATACATTGTCTCCTCTCCCAAGAAAAGTCTCTCCAAAGCTTGGGCATGACTTTTCTAGTTGAGACTCCAATAGAATAGCTAGACACAATAGAACAAGAGAGCTCAGGGCATGTGTGAACCTGAAGGAGATGGAAGGAGCAGAAACCCATAAATACCTATTTTATTCTTTAGAAACATACTGGCCTCTCTGCCTCTTTCCCACCAACTCCAATAAACTTGGAAGCCACCCAGCCAACTGCTGCAGATGGAAGAGAAACATGCCCAGGTAGCAAGTTCCTGCTAGAAATTTAATATTGGGCTCCTCCTTGTAGTCCAGGAGCACCGTCACTAAGGGCAAGTTGCCTTGGGTGTCTCATTTTTCCATCCTACATGAACAAAAGTGTTTATTTAACACCACCTCTCCAGGGTTCCCTCATCTCCCTGGTCTCCAGACCTGTCAGTTTACTTGCAGTACTGCTAACTGCAAACTGATTAGTCCAGTCCCCCTTCCCTTCTCCCCCATGGTTATCACTTTTATTAACAGCAAGGGAGTGATAATGGGGAAAGATGATCAAAGCCGCTGGTATTAACGCAGAGGATTAGCAGTATTTATATTCCTGATCAGTGCAGTCTCAGTGTGAGGAGGGAGCCACCACAAATCAGCCTTTTCCGACTGAGAGTTGCTGCAGTGCCACTGCCTAAATAGCTGCTGGCTAATGAGTCCTTTGCAGCTGGCTGGGGGAAGAGCTCTCTCACTTGGCTACTGTCTTTGTGATATATCATGTGCCCAGGCTGGCACCCACGGTGGTGAGGGTCCCTGACCTCAAGTTTCAAAGTGTTCTTGAGGTCTTGGGGAAAAGAGCCCCCACTGCTGAGATCAAGCCAACTAAAGCTAAGCAAAAACTGAACTGGTGGGGTTGCATCATTACTACAAGAAGGGAAAACACAACTTCCAGCCCAGTCTGAGTTGTAGGAAGTTCAGTTAGCACCACGCTGGGGGAGAGAGGGGAGCAAAAAAAAATCTGTGCCAGGTTTTACACAGAGGGCAGGAGACTGAAATCCTCTGCAACCATCCAAGGACAAGAGATGTGGTGTTGCATATTGATTCCGATGAGATTCCAGCAGCCACTCAGTGGCAGGCATGGATGCAGGGATGCAGGGATGCAGGGACAGGCAGGTTGCTAGCCACCACCAGCAAACCAAGGTGAAGAGACTCCACCTTAGAGGGGCTGGAGACCAATGTGATGAGCAGAGAGCAGAGGATGCTGAAATCAGGGACACAGAGGATGCAGAATTCCACTTCACATGGAAGAATGAGGACCCAAAGAAAGTTTTCACTTCTCTTCTGCATCCCCTGAGGGCACTTTCAGGGGCTCCATGACCCTTATCCTCAGAATGCCCACAGAAAGGCCCCATTGCAGCACCCCTTTCCAACCACAGAGCAATATAAAAATGTTCAAAGATAAACTGAGGAACAAAGACAACTCCTCTCCAAACCACTCAGTCTGTGTAAGGTGATCAAACTTCAATACTGAGCCGAAGACACTCATCCAAAACCAGGGCATTCTTATAAATAAACCTTCACAAAAGGCAGGAGAACAGACACCTTGTCCACCAGCTTCAGGCAGATTTGGCTGTTAATCCATCAAGAAAAAAGAAACCTGGGTTTAATGTCCAACTTTGAACACTGGTATTTGGGCCATAAGGTGCTTCCTCAGGAGAACTAACTGGAGACTGAATGGGAGCTCTTCTTAATTACTGCTAGTAAGAAACAAGGATCTTGAAAATACCATTTGTTCGCATATAATTTAGGGTCATTAGCACCTTCATGACCAGCTAGAGTTATCTTTGACTACCTACACAACTATTTCTTCCCCTTCAGCCCCCACCTGTTGTTCAGCACTTTCCACCTCTCCTCTATGCAGTGCAATAATATCATAGAGGGTTTATTTATATCATCATAATTGGTTGCTGTGGAGACAATCATTATGTCACAAGTGTAGGCCAGGGAGTTCTGGCTGCAGAATGAATTGCAAAGGGGCCATGGAGCCGAGCCCTGTGGGGTGCACACTTCCATCCTCCCACTCACACCACAGACCATCTGCATCCATACACAGGCCCAGCCCCACTTGCAGATGTTGGTCCCACTTGTGGCCATGTGCAAACACAAGCTGACTTGCTCTGGCAAAATCTCAAAGGAGTTTTTATTCACATAACAGGCAGTGACAACTGAGGGGACAGGAGACAGAGTGGTGAACTATAGGAGAAGGTTGGATAAGGGCAAGACAGAGGCCAACAATGATGCTCCTAATCCTCTTCTACTCTCACCCCGCCCATTCTTGAGCCACTGTCCACATACACACTCAGTAAAAATTACTCTGAAGGTGTTGCAAAGCCATGTGTGACCCGTGGGGACTAATGAACATTTTACGCAACCCCATTACTCTTCCTCACTCATCAAAGCTGTTGTGGATTACCCCACTGTCTCAGCCGCACAGCACAGTTCAACCAAGACAGAATTTTCTGGAGAAAACCTTTTTCCCCACAGGATGCTTCCAAGGTCATGACAGACTGCCATGTAGGATGATGTGGACTTCTCATATTCTCCTTCTCCAGGATGTGTTCATCAGCAGGTCATACTCTGCTTGGATCATGTGTAGAAACAGAAGGAGCAAGAGATGGAAGCGAGTGTTTTCTCCATGTGCTGCATCCATCCAAGTTCAGCAAAACCACTCACTGATTGCCCTCCTCATCAGATCCAATTGAAGGTGAATGTAGAAAAGCTGATTGGCAGTAGTGGGCTCTGGATAAATAGAGCTGTTCACCTTGGGACCATGAGTTCAGAGGAAGGTCAGTTCACTGTTGACCACCATTCATTAGCCTCTGGCAGCAACTCAGCTTCAATGAAATAAGGAACCAGTCTTGGCTTGGGTCCCAGTGGAAAGAAAGTCTGTGTTGCTGCAGCTGCTGTGCTCGCTGGACTCTTGGCTGGCCCCACAGGGAGATAACAAAGCAGTTCAGGGAGCCCATCCTCATGGCTTAGCACCTTCCTGGAGGATCAGCCTGCAATAACACAGCAGAGTTTCTCCAGTGTCTCGGTGTTGGTAGGTGCAGACACAACTGCTGAGCTCCAGCTCTGGTTCATAGCTGAAGACCAGGTGCTGACACCAAAAAATTACAGCAAGGAAAAACTCAGACTCAGATGAGGGAGGTAGGAGAGAGGTTGAAATCTCCTGTGGAAGAAGTCAAGAGAAAGGCAAATAAAATGACTGCAGAGAACCTCACATGTGAGAACAGGAGGCAGAAGGTGACGTTAGAGCCTTATGTGAGGACCCTGCTCTCACCCATCGCTGTTGCACACCTTTGGTGCTGCAGGGGGAAGGAGGAAAGCCTTTCCCCACCCTCCTGTCCCCCATGCTCTATGCCCAAAGCAGATGTGGGTTGTACAGGCCTGCAGCCCACTCCCGTGGGCTTCTCCATTGCAGGGCCACAAGAGATCTGGGGAGGGAGGGAAGTATCGGCCAAATGAGCCATCCAGGTGGCCTGCAGGTCTTAAACTGAGCATTCTAGTACATACGAAAATAAATGCAATAAACCAGGTCAATATCACTTGCTTGAAATTCACTTATTGTTTTAAATCATCATTATCACCATCATAATTAAAATCAAGCAACAGCTTAAAGAAACTAATGAATATTTTTATACGTGAACTGATCATGGGAAGGGGGGGAGAAAAACATAAAGTGAAAATGTGCCTGTATTCCTAATAAATATTATTGGAGGGACTCCCAGCTTTTCACATTACCACAGTGTGATATGACAGCCTATAATGGATTACTCAACTGCCCGAAGCCATTGTAGGAATAAATCCCTTTTAATATTCATGTGCGGTCTTTGAGAAAATAGATGTAAGCAGTTAATACTTTTCTATAGACAAAACAATGCAGTTTATCAAAACAAAATGTGTGCTTGAAAACAAAAATCGCAAAGCTCCTGGACTCATTCTATTTTTTTTACTAATCAGAAAAAATAGGACCCAAAAAAAAAGACAATTTGGGGAGCAACAGTGCATAGAAAGCAAGATGGGGAGAGACAGGACATTAGCAGATGGGGAGGCACAGCGTCAGTAGAAAGGAGGAAAAGGCATAAGAAAAATGAATATTTTGTGAATCTGTGGTTGTACAGAGAGCACCAATGGAGCTGTGTGAAGAAGGTGTTATTTGGCAGTGGGGCTGGTAGTTGCCCTATAAAGCTCTCAGTGGGACGGGAGGTAGTATATGGGTGGCAGAGGAAGATCTGGCACTTCCCAGGAAGGAAGCACAGGGCTCTGTGAGGGGTAAGGATGCTGCTAGGTGATGCTAGGGCTTAGCCATGTTTATAGGACAGTAGAGGATGTAGTAAAAGAGGTGAACAACAAAGCCTATGTAGTGCCAGCTGGGGGCTGCTCCCTCCCAGCCCCTCTGCTCTATCTTTCTGCTTTTCCTTTTGCAGCTGATCTATAAAACCTACCTGGTTTTTAATCTCTGGTTTGTTTGGGTTGGGTTTTTTTCTCCCTTTACACTGCAGATCAAGAGCAGCAGCAGCATAGAGGAGGATTTGTAAGTTTTTGTGTGGTCAGGAGTGAGGGAATTGGAGGTTAACCCTTCCTGCCCCAGCTGTTTGTGGGCAGTTGATGCTTGGAGGGAAAACCAGATAGCAAAACTGTCTCAGGGACTGGAGGGAATGGCTGCAGCCTTTCAGAGGTGAGGGGGCAAAAATGAGAGATTCAATCTTACAGCAGCGGATGCTGCTGCGATGTGAACCCAACTTTTATTTGGCTGATATGGTCTGTGGCTAAAAATGGCTGTAGATGTGTCTGAAACTGTGAGGGAGAGAGAAGGAGAAGCTCTTCAGTTCCTCTTCTGCTGTGAGATCTAGGCTTCAAAGACAAGCTTAAACTGAAGCATCAGGAATAAATAAGGCTCCCCTAGGACTCATGTGGCTTTGATATCTGAGGCTGCCTGATGGGTGGAAGAGCTGAGTCAGAGATTCCTTCTGCTTGCCCATGTTCTGAGAGAGCCTCTGATGACACCCTTTGTCCCTGGCACAAGCACAGCAAAGGCAGCTCAGGGTCTACCTTGGGTTGGGGTAGGTGCCATCCAGGCTGAAGGAGACACCATGTTCTTGCACCAAATTCAGCTCAAAATGTAGCCCAAAAGACTGACAGTGCTCTGAATGCTGCAGGCCTTGGTGAAAGTTCTGACTCTGCAAAGACCCACACGGTGCTTAACTGGACCTTCTTCCAAGTGCCACGGGCTCCCAGGGACCTGCTTGAAGGAATTCAGGATAACACATATTGAACTAACTTCAGCACCCAGAGATCCTCCCATGCTTCAAAAATGCCTGGGGGAAGGACACTAACCTTTAAGATATCCAGTTTTATAGTAGTAATTCCAATCATTGGAACAGGGGGAAAAAAATCCATGAATTACTGTATTAGTGTGTCAGACCAATCCACTCAACTTTCTCAGATTTTATTTGTGTATAATTTCCGTGGAACAGTGCAGTTCCCTGTCTGGACAAAGCTTCAGCTGTGTAACCATTTATGCAGCCAGCAGTGTTGGAAAAATTCTATAATTAGAAATATTCCAGAAATGCTTGTAGAGGGAACATTTTTCCTGCATATCTTTATTAATTTATGGTAACAGTAATCTTGTCACTGTAAACACTATGAGAGTCCCTTTAAATGCCAGATAGTTTTATAGACTGTATTGGGTCATATGAAAATGGGCCAGTTTTATAGGTCATATATTTCTTTGAAATGGAATAGGTCCAGGAGACAATTGGGAACCAGAATGGGGAGAATTCCTCCCTCCCACCCACCTCCTTCCAGCAGAGCAGAGGTGTTTCTAACTAGGAAAGGGAAAGAAAAAGTTTCACCTTCTAATTGTTGTATTGAGTAGCTCATTGACTGCACTTTCTGTTCAATACCTTTTTTACCACTCAGATTGTCTAATCAAAGGCTTTTTCCTTCCTTGGTTTAGCTTTGCAGCCTCTAGCATTGATCCAAAATCAGAAACGAAAGAGAGAAACAGGCCCTGGGAAAAGAGAACACAATTAACACCCAAGCAGCTTCATTTTTTGGGGTGCCTTTAAACATCTTGCACTTCTCAGTATATTCTCCCATTCTTTTATTTTCCCTTTTGTGTTCCAGAGGTTTCTTTAAGGAAAGCCTTTATTAGCTGCTCAGGGAGAAGATTAAAGGACCAGTCACGGAGAAACAGGTTACTTTTTGTGTCCAGGTTCTTAATTCACTTTATTAAAATGTTCCAAATCTTCCTTCAAGAGGAGAGATCAGAAGGACATTTCCCTGTCACCCCTGGCATGCCTTCCTTCCGGATACTTGTGCTTCATTAGAGGCTAAAAAAAACCAAAGTTGAGGCAAGGAAAAGAAGAGAGAACAAGACTGCAGTGACTGGTTAATATGGGATGTGGAGCCTTCTACTTCATGGTCACTGGTACTGCTCTGGCCCCGGGCTGGAAGCAATTGAAAGCTTTTCCCATCTCAAAGACACTTGTGTGAACCGAGTCAGAGATCTCTGGCTATTTTTACCTTTGAGGTTCAAAGAAGAGAGCTTTGCAGTGAACAAAGCCTTGCATCCATCCAGCCTGCTGCCCTGCTGCTGAAAGCAGCAAGGAAAGGGCACAGAAAGGGTGAGGAGATTGAGCCTGCTTTTCTGGGTACGCTACCTGCTCTCCCAGACCTCAGGTCAGGTATTGCCCACCTGAAATAATGGCTCTCTGTGGTTAATAAACTTTGATGGATTTTCTTCCATGGCATCATCTGATTTTTTTTTCTACATAACCACAATCATTCTCTGCATTATCACGCCCCTTCCAGAGCAAGGCTGAAGCACACAAGCTGCTGCCTGGGCACTTCTGATCTTGAGGAGTGCTTAAAAGGCCACTTTTTGTGATATTTCATTTGAAGGCTTCCGCATTAAGACCCTTGGAAACAGAAACAAAGCGTGTGGTTCTTCTGGGCAGCACTGGGAGATGTCTTGGGGGAAAAAAAGCCTAGATCAGGTCTAAATCCCACTTTGGCTTTGGCACCAATTCCTCACGCGAAGATGCTCCATCCCAGCTCTCCTTTCCCTTCCCTTCCCCTCAGGATTCTCACGCTGGATTTTCACAATCTGTCTGCCCTGACCCAGGATTATGGCCGCAACACAGTGCAGGCAAGCAGTGAGACACACTACCTCCCATTTCCTCCCGGTGGAAAACTAAAATAAGGATAGGACAGAAACTGCTCCAGGTAGCCATGATAGAGGTCTAATGAGGCATCTGCCATGACGGCTTTTCCATGTATCCTGTCTGGGTTTTAAAAGGCCACTTGCTTTGCATAAGTAGCTGCTGTTTTGTAAAGCAAGTGTATACACTGCAGACACTCCTCGTGCTTCCTCAGGGTACAATTACTTTCTTATCTGTCTTGTACTGCTGTTTCTCTGCAGCTGAAGTAAGTTCTCCAGTGTGAGACTGCAGGGTTAATCTTTTGAGTAGGGAAAGTTAAAAGGGCTGTAGAAAAGCATGGCAGCCTAAGAGAGCAAAGAGCAAGGAGGTGACATCTTGGCAGGCAGAGACGAAGAGTAAGGTGTTCTTGAAAGACAACCTCCACATTTCCCATCAGTGCTGACTCACAAAATGTCAGGTTCGTTAAAGGTGAAATACACACAAACTAGAACTTGAGCAGTTTCATACTCGGCAAAGCATCTATGCAATTGGCTTTTCCCCTGCATCTTGACACTCTCAAGTCTTCTGAGTCAAGAGTATCAAAGTAATTTGATATTAAAATGCGTCATCCAGTTAATAAAAGCACAGTTGAAGGCTACATTTTATTTATTATTCAAATTACTCAGTAGCTCTTTGAGGCCTTGGCTGCAACACAGCCTTGCTTAGAACTCAAGAGGCAAGTCCCTTCTGCCCGTAACCCAGTGAGTGCCACATCACACAGAGGGGCCTCAGAGGGCACAGAGTTCTGTTGATTCCCCTGCATTCCTGACTATCTTTGACATGCCTTGGCAGAGCCTCCTCTCACAGGACCACTGGCGAACCGCAGGAGAGGGAGCCCAGAGCCCAGATCGCCTGCAACAGTCTCCAGCCACTCAGTGTCACTGCTGTGCCTTAATCACAAATCATCTCTTTTCTGCTTTTATAGCAGGCACTCTGCCGTGTTCCCTGCCCACCAACACTCCTGCTCCAGGTGTGGCTCAGTACAGCACTCTGCCTGCGGCTATCCTGGTGTCCCGTGTTTATCTAGTCTCTCCTGATGGCTTCCACAACATATTTGCTCTATTTTCAAAGCCCTTTTTTAAGCTGCTTTGAATTCCCTTTGTGTTTAAAGATCTGCTTTGCTCTTCGAGCTCCATGCACCCTCACCAGCCAGGTTTTAAAAGCAAGGCCGTCGCTGGAAGTTGTCATTGATACGTGATGCAGAACAAAATCCAGCTCGCTCGAATGCAGCTAGATTGGCTCAGCAGGGCTGACAATGGATGAACTGGCTCTTATCAGCGGAGGGAGCAGATAGAACACGGGAGCAGCATGCAGGGAGCAGATAGCAGCTCTGCGAGAGCAGACAGACAGGCTGCCGATAGCGCAGGCCAGAGGGAAGGTGTCTCTTTTATTCCCTGGCTGGTTTTGAGGCCGTTGTTTTAAAGCTGGCACCTTTCTGACCACAGCCACTGCATTAATGGGGGAAAAGAAGCAGAAGCGACGGACAACTCAATGGAGCAGTGCTGTGATGAAAGGTCTCGGCGGGGCGCGTTTGTCCAAATGAGCCACTGCCTCCCCGTGCGATTTATTCCTTACTCCAAATGCATTTGTTGGATTTAACGACAGGTTGGTGGCATTTCTGCAATTAATCCTATCAAAGGGAGGTGATTTTACCCAGAGCTGGTCCCATATTTCCTAGGCTGAGTTTTTGTTTATGGGGAGAGGGGCTGCCAGCTGTCTCCTAAGTCTAGGCACTAGAGTTCATGGAAAGGAACTGTGGGTTATTAACCAAGTGTCTCCTCCTGACATCTGAAAGCAGCACAGCTAAAAAATACAACCTCAGATTGTCCTAACAAGCAATCTCCAAACTGTAAATATGCAACAGTGAGAGAAAGTATTTCTTTACCAGTGAAACACTTTAATGAGTAGATGGCTCAGCAAATCTTTTATGCAGCTGCTTTCCCTGCTGCAGATACTGAGATTTATGGTAGGAAGGGAGGGGAGTTAACAACCAACCAGGGAACTGCAGTTCCTGTATGCTAGGGTTCCACATCTTGTTCCCGTTTGACTGGTCTGATCCTTCTGCAACTTTCTTTGGATAAACCATTTATGGTCCCATTTGCTGGGGTCTTTGGAACAGGAATGTGCCAGAAATCACGACTTGGCTAAGCTAGAAAGAAAAATCCATCCTTCCAATGAGGGTACTGATGACACATACCAAAAGTCTTTCAACATGGAGTGCTCTTTGAATATTGATGACCTCATTTGGAGAGAGAGAGAATCAATGGAGATTATGTATTTTTGCAATTCTGAGCTTTTCCATATTCTCCTCCAGTGGAGAGGTTCCTAAGCTCTTTATCCTTCTGTACAATTAATGATATTTCTAATGAATACTTAGAAGCAAAACCAAAATAACAATACCTGGTGGAATGGGATCCAAAAGAAACAATCTTCTTTCATGGCAGTGATGGACTAAGAGGCAAAAGAATAAGCATTTTTAGAGAGTCCTTCCTAAAGATCACAACCTCCAACAACAAGGATCCTCAGACATTCAATTAAACAGCAATACAAACAAACAAATTACAAAAAAACCTCAGCAAAAATAAACTCCACAAACCAGCATATCCTCAGCAGATTCACAAGCTCTCTGAGCTGGTCCTTGAGCCACTCCTGCTGTCATGATGAAATTTTCACTTCTGTTGGACCTGAGTTCCCACTGGAGGAGAAAGTTCACACCCTGACTTGGCCTTTGGCAGCAATGCATTCATCTGGGAAATCTGCTGTATCAGTGACAGTGTAGAGCAATTTTTGTTATGACACCACATCTTATTTTGAGCAATTTAATAGTCATAAACCCAGCAAGTCATCTTCTGATTTGAAAATAAAATGTCTCTAGAAACTGTTGCTGTTAACACACTTTGGTGTTGCAGACTGAGCTATTCAGTCTGTTAGATGTTGGGAAAAAACTTATCTAAGATCATCTCCAAAAGTATTTTCTGATTGCTGCTTGTTTGCAAAGGCTCTGAAGACAGAACAGCCAGACACAGAGGCTTGACAAAAAGCTCCTAAAAGAATGTGAAGGTCTTGCTGCTGAGGACACACAGATGAACACATCAGCAGAATACATAAGATGCTTTGCACTTTTCTTATTTATCCAAAAAGCTATTTTTTGTTTATTAAAACCTAGTTACTAGCTGCATCTTGCCAATAACCTGGAGTGCTTGCTTGGTTAATTTAAGCAAGCAGAGCTTTGACAAAGTAATTTTACCATCCTCAGGGATCTGCCAGCTTATGCCGGTCTTCACTATTTCAGATGAAATTGAGTTAATTTTCACTGAAATTGCTTCTTAGCATACAAACACATTCCCCATCATTGCGAGCTTATGCCTCTGCAGCTCTATTATTCTTTAATTTACACAACCCGGCAGCGAGGGATTAATGCCTGAGACATACAAAAGGCTACAGTGTGGAGAGGAGAAGGCAAGGAGAGAGAGGGGGAGAGTGGAGATCTGCAGGGAATAGGTAATGGTGTTTCAGTTTTATAGTCAAAACATTTAAAGTCCGGCATTAATACGGAGTCAACTCTTGTTGTCCTTTCTCTCTGGAAACACATCGCTCAAAGTCTCAAGGTAGAAAACCTCTCAGATGCTCAGTCAAGCCAGAGGTGATGGCAGGTCCCTGCAGGATTGCCAGGCTGAGAGGGCATTCACTGGGATATTAAAAACGGCTCCACATCAGGAACTGACTGCAGGCAGTCGAGGCAATGTGCAGCAGAGCTGCAGGGGAAGGCCAGGCTTTGCCTTTGCATCTTCCACAACACTCTTTCCTCAAAGAGGAGTTCCCCCCTTCCACCCTCCCTATGCCCTGCCATGAAAATGCTGCTGCCAAGGCTCTGGGGATGCCTTCAAACACTCAGAAATTAAAATCATGGATTCTCATAAGCATGCAGACAAATAATGTAACTAGTGCCAAAGCACCTGCAAATGGGTGGAAAAGGGGGATTCCACTATCTGGCTTTTCCAGAGAGAACTGGCACAAGTGCCAAGTTCAGCAGTCCTTGTAAAGTCTCTAGTGAGATTTTAAAGTAGCTACATTTTAAGCTAGTCCCAGCTGATGATTTATCAGAATAGCAATTATGCTCCTTTTTTATGTTATCACTTCAATTTTGCTTCCTTAATTAAATAGCTAACCATTTCTTCTTTTAATACATACACCTCTGAGGTATATGCAGGTTATTGGATAAAATATGGCAGTCTTGTATCATGTACTGGATGCACGTAGCAATGTCGTAATGGGATGTTTAAATTCCTTACCTTCCTTTGAAGGGCTGCCTTTCTTTTCCCTTCCCCAACTACTACCAGTGCCACATCAGCAGACCAAGATCCACTCCACTGCCCATATGTCATACATCCATGACACACCAGTTTGCCTTTCAGGGCTCCCCAGGGAGCATTTTACCTTTCTGCCAATGTCATGGATGTTTGGCTCTGAGTCCAGTGGAAGAAATATTGCTCTTTTTCCCCAGTTTGGAGCCAGCACTGAGCAGCACTGGCCAACATTTCCTACCACCAGCATGATGACACTTGACTCTGCCTAACATTAACACCTTAAGCTTCCTTTATCTGATAACATTCACTCCTGGAAACTGTCATGGTTAACTGTAGATAGGATAGCAGTGAGGAAGGAAGTCCTCAATGTATCTCATGTTGAAGAAAATGAAAGGAAGTCTGGTTTCCTCCAGAAACAACCTCACCATTTTGCAGGGTTAGCACCAGTTCTGCTGCACTGCTGGGAAATCCCAGCCTCTGGAGCAAGTCCTGGTTGAATCCAAGTGTAGGTCATGGTAAGAAAGGCTTTGCACTAAAAACAGACTCATGAGAAACTCCTGTGCAGTTAGAGCAAGATCAAATTTGAGAACAAAATAAGCACCCTTCCCATTTGCAGAAAAGGGAAGTGCGGAAAAAGCAGAAAAACATAAACGGACAATCAGTTCTATTGAGATGAGCAGTAAATACTGAAAACTGGAACTTTCAGCCATGTGCAGTTGGGGTGCAGCAATTATCAGCTGCTGCAAATTCCCTCTGTTGGATCTGCATGACTGTTTCTTGAAAAACACCCCAAAGAGTTTTATTACATCAGTGGTTTAAGGTAAGGTAGCACCAGCAACACACCAACAGTAAGCATGACTGAGACCAGTGACTCAGGGAGGTGTACTTTTTCTTCCCTCTGCCATCCAAGAGCAACTTCTGCCATTTTCCCAGCAAAGTTATTTCAGAAATCAACTCCTTTCAGCTCAGCTGAGTTTCAGCTTCATGCATTTTTATACACTCTCTGCAAGAATGAGAAGGATATTTACATTTTTTAATAAGCCTGACAGTTTGAAAGTAATTGGGGATTTATAATGGGTTTGTTTAGGTCTTTTTTCCACTTGAATTCCAACTGCTAGTCTTAGGCCTAACAAGCAATATTATCTCTATGGTGATGAGGGAACCTCAACAGGAGGCCCTGAAGCCAAAGAGGAAAGCACTGGCGTGTTTTGTTTTGTCATGGTTTTTATTTTTTTTCCTTTGAACCTGCATTTTTTAAAGCAAAAACAGCATAACAAAATTTGAAGCAAGATCAAAATTCCTCCAGCCATCCGGTGCTCATAATTCTGGCTTCTTCCACCGGTTCTCCAAGGAGCACACAAGCCGGTGTCTGATCTCCTTCATGGTGGTTTTGGGGTTTTTTTTATTCTTGGCAAATATTTGCATTTATTTGCTGCATTACGGCTCAAAAATTATCTCAATCTGATTTTTCTTTTGGGGGAGTCAGGTGTTTGTTTGGTGGTAAGGATGGAACTAACCTGCAAAGCTCAAGGTCTAGAATCAGATTCCTGCAGGAATCAGTCCTGCAGGATTCAGTTCTGCATGTTCCTAAAATGAAAAAGCAGCTCTTCCCGGTCAAAGAGATAAGGGAGTGAAAGCCAAGAAGGGGTCTGATCCAGTTGTGATAATGGGGTTTGCTGTCTGTGGGGACTGCTATCAAAACCTCAGACTCCTGTGGGTCTCTCTGGTTTCCTTGACATTGCTGAGACTGCAGTGCTGATGTGTCCAAGGCCCCTCTAGGCAAGGGCTGCTGACATTTCACAGGTGATAAATTCTGAGACTAAATTTTAAATCGGGTCCTCGCTTCTTTGTGCCTCAGTTCCACACCTACTTAAGAGAAGTCTTCTGCAAAAGTAAGGATATAAATGCAACAGAGAACAGCAGGGCTTAGTGTTTAAGCAAGAATTACCCAACAAAATCCCCAAGAAACAGTCATAATGAGGAAAAATCCAAGCAGGACTAGCACTGTCACCCTGCTCAGCAGACATCAGCACGTCTTCATTTCAGTAAAAGTGAGCACCAAGCAATGGTGCCATGGGACATTCCTGACTTTGTGAAAGACAGAGCCTCTGGTTCACATCTCTGTGCCTCAGACCTCCAGGGCATGCAGGGCACACCAGATAATCCTTCCTGCACCCCACAGTGCTGTTCTTTCCTCGGAGCAGCTAAAACTGTGTGAAGAATTACCTTCATGAGCAAAGCAAAGCAGAGATGTTGCCACTGCTCCTGCTTGCTCCTCACTGAGTGCTTTGGGTTGACACCCAGGCAAGGCACAGAGCCAAGGGGCAGCTTTCCCCAGTGGGTCTCTGCATTGGACTGTGCACTCTTATTTCCTTCCCCGTGTGGAGCAAGGAGACACAAAAAGGACAATGCCTATTTCTAGTGTTTCCTAACTCCCACAGCCCCAGGAGGAGCTTCTCCAGCACCCTTGCAGCAGAGAGAGCTGTTGTGCCTCTCCTTGCCCGGGCCCCAGCGGCAATGCTGCCCGCTCCCTGCTGTACCTTCCCAGCACACAGAGCCTGCATCTGCAGAGATGCTCAGGTACTGATACATGCCCTCCATCTGCGAGGGCAGCAGGCAGCAAGGGGGCTGCAGGCAGGCTGGTGAGACCCATGGAGGGAGGAGTGGGAGAAGAGTCAAAGTCAGGGAGAGGAGATAAAGAGAGGTGGGATGGGAGTGGGAGAAAGGCAGCAGGGATGAGAGGGGAAAGTGGGAAATGAATTGAAATGAGTTAGAAAATTCCAGGCAGATGAGCTTGAGCATTCAGCAGCTGAGATGTGGGGCCTCATTAGTACAGACCGACTGAAGATAGAGACATTAAGGAAGGAAATGTGTGACTCATGGGGGAAAATGGGAAAAACAGCACACACCATAGCAGCTGCTCCGTTTACTTCAATTAAAGAACAGCTCAAAGGGTATGTTAAGGGGAAAGGAGGGGGAAGCAAACAAAGGAACAAACAGCAGAAAAAAAAAAAGCCAACCAGATGAAGCAACTGTTACCCTCAAGCATCTAAATGTCAGGTATTTGAACAAGGGGCCAGCATTCCTCACCCTGTCCCTCCAAATTTGTCGAGCTGCCCAGGAAACCTGGAGTCAGGTACAAGGTAGAGAGTGCTCACAAAAATACTGTCCCACCTATCAGGTGGGGAAGAGGAAGGCAGTTTCCCTTAGCATAGCCCCATGACACCTGGGGAATGGGCAGGCAGGGCCCTGGCTGCACCTGACCCACCAGCAACAGCACCTGAGTGAGGGAGGGATGACAGCAGCAGTGGATGTTTTAATCACAGCTGCAACTCACAGCAGAGCTGTGGTGCCTAAAGGGAAGCAAATTGCACTTGGCTCCAGGGTAATGAGGAATACTGTGGCAGCCTCTCCATCATCTAGTGCCACCCCACAGCCATCCCAGTTCACCTGGCCCAGGCAGCCTCTTACAGTTACCTCACCAGTCACCATACCTGGCTGGGATGAAAACACTTCTCTCACCTCCTTCTGTGGTGTAGGGGGATGCAAAGAGCTCACTGAGATTGGTAGTGCTGCTTTTCCAAGGAAAAAAAAGATTGACATTCATTCCAGCCACACTGGTGTGGACATCCAGGCACTGGGAGAAGAGAAGAATAAGCAAGGTGACACCCATCTCTTCCTTCCTCCAATAAATGTCAACCCTAATTCTCATATCCCATGAGCACTGAGAAATGTTATACTAAAAAGATCCTGGATTGCAGTGAATCCTGTTTTCAGCTTCCAGGTGATAAATACTGAAATTGAAGAAAAAGCAAGACACAGGAGAAGGAAGGGACAGAAGAAACTTTCATGCCTCTAAATGTTTTCTCCTTGTCTTTCCACCAGGACAAAATGTGTTAAGGATTTCTAGGGAAAGAAAGTTTTCCATTTGAAGCCCCCTGACTGCCATAGATCTCTGCTTTCTTTACTGGTGCCCTCACATAGGAGGTTTATCACTCTGCTCCAGCTGTGACACCAGCCTGGAAGGGTTAGTTGCTTTGCTTGGTTGACTGAAGCCTCAAATCTGGAGGTTACTGGGTCAGTCCAAACTTGTGGCCTTCCCAGATGATCAAGACAGACAACTCCACAATGTCAGAAAATGCCTACCTTCATCTTTGGTTGGGGAAAATCTTTGCTCAGATTCTATCCTTCTCTCCTTATCTTTGTGGATGCTTCGCAATTCCCGGATACACTAGATCCATGACCCTTGGCTGACTCACTCCCTATATGAGCATGACAGTGGATTTCATGACAGAGTCCCATGGTCTCAGGATAATTACCTGCCCAAAGTCTCAGATGGAGAGCCTAGATACAAGCAAATTCCCAAACTCCTGACATTTATCACTCTAAAAAGCAGCCAGTGGAAAACCAGCCCCCATCAGATAAGAAATGTCAGTCAAGATTTCAATGTAGCTTGTAAAGGACACATCACAGTATATCTGCAGGACAAAGTGTGGTGAATGTTAAATCTCCACAGCGTGGGAACCAGCACAATGGATCACATCTCCATATGTGATAATGGGAAACTCATAATTCTCTCACACAAACTTTAATGCCAAAAAGTTGCCACAGAGAACCACAGAGGACACAAGGGCTTCTTCTTCAAAGCCTCTGAGATTGGCAGCATTAAAGGCGTTTGCTTTGAGCTGGCTCTGTGTTAAGCTTCCTCTGTGTCCCTTCATCTCTCCCCAATCAAGCTGTGTCTCAGTCAGCACCCAGTTGTTAAATTCTGGCTGGATTAAAGAGCCTGAGAAAGTGCTTTTTTAGGATAGTGATGTTTATCCATCACTCATCTACGTGAGTGTTAAATTTCAGATCTTCGGCTCCTCTAATGATTGTTACATGGTGGTGCATTCAGAGACTTTGCTTTGCACAGTAGTGGGGATGTTTGATCTAAAGGCTTCTCTTTGCCCAAGATTAAATCTGAATTTGAATCATCCTTTGGGGTCTAATTGCACAGGATTTTGGTGACAGTGCAGCAGGGCCACAGAGTGTATTGGTAGGAAGAAGAGGACAGGAATTCCTCAAATGATGGAGCCCAGGAGATTTCAATAACACTTTGGGCGGAGAAGAAAATGAAATTCAAAGAAAGAAAAAACCAGATTTTCTTGTGCAGTGTTAAAAATGGAAAAAAGGGGAAGAATAATCTCTTTAATTAAATTCCTATAATTCCTCAGGCTTCCAACTATTGCCAACTTAGAAGATGTACTGACCATTTTCAGACCTTCTCTGATGGAACTGTGGGTGGACAGGGCTCAGACTGACAGTAAGTTCTTCAAAACTGCAAAGTTTTGACATTGCATTAGGCATAATTACACCTGTCAAAGATCACATATTCCTAGAGATTTCTGTTGCAGAGCTAATGGCTGAGGGACTCTTGCAAAACCCTCCACAACAATTTCTGGATGCCTCTGGCCTTCAGGAACTATCTTGACAGGAATTTGACATCTTGCTGTGCAACAGGAGCCTCTGCTGCAACTACAGGTGGTGTGGGATGAAGCAATTTGAAACATCTTTGCTGTTCTTCACCTGGAAAAGTCCACCCTTTGCACTCCAGCATTGCCACCCCTTAGAGAGGTACAAGAAATATGAGGTCATAAAATAGGCACTTGCCAGTCAGCTCCTCTGGTCTGTCACCTCCACTAAATGGTAAACACTTCAACACAGCAAGGAAACACATGATGATACTGAGCTTTGTGGTAAGAAAAACCCCTTCTTCTCCCCTTCTCAATCCTAAAAATGACTTTATAAAAAGAAAAAGGAGATGTTTCAACCCCCAAAAAACACTATCACCTACAGGGCCAAGCACAGCACTGATGGTAGCCAAGAAATACACACAGTAACTGCAATATCCCTCCCTGGTTCAATTTCTTGCAAAGCCAGCAGTGCAAAGATTGAAGTTTCTCCCAGAGCAGCAGCTTTCCTCCCCACAAAGGAAAGCTCAACCTGACTGAGGCTAAGTAGGAGGAAAAGGTCTGTGTTAGAGCAGGACATAAACCACAGGTCTTGCTACAGCTTTTCCTCCTACCTCAGCTAGTCTATCCCACTGCCTGCCCTGCCCAGGTGGATCTGGGAAACTGCCTTGGGGATCCCAGACAAAGACAGTCTATGCCATGTACACTGGGCATGAGCCAAGGAGCACACAAAGGTGTGTCAGCATTGCCTCAGAGCCTGCTAACCAGGCTCACATGAGGCTTTTTCTTCCTTCCCAGTGGCACTTCTTCCACTGCCACACTACCACGCCCTTCCAGCCCCAAATTTGCATGCCCTGGAGAGCAGGAAGGTCAGCACTCAGTGCCAAAGGATGAAATGCTGAAATCCTCTTCCAGCTGAGATTAAATTAAGGGAGAAGGGATGGAGCATGCCAAAGGCAGTGAGGCTTAAATAAAAGCTCATTGTCTTCACCAGGAGCTGGGTTTGAATAAGAAGTCCAGGATTTGGCAGACTCTGTGTAAAGCATTGCAGAATGACTGCTATGTGCATGCAGCTAGTTTTCATGCATAATATATATAGGAGCATACCATATGTTTAAAGCATCAGACAATCAGGCCAATCTTGGATAATATTATAAAGCTTTCCTTCAGTGTTGCATTTGTTCTAAACAGATGCATTTCTCCTTTTCCCCCTCCTCCCCGCAAGCTTCCCAGCCTGCCAACACTCATTTATAAGGAAACCAGGTGTCCATCTTTGAAAAACGAAATAAATCAGTATACAAAGGAATCTGTCCAGGAAGAAAGCAAGTGCCCATCTCTTCTATTTTTATTTCAAACAGGAAATATGTTGATAAACAAACTAAGAAATGGACAAACAAGAATCAAAACAAGTAAAAGGAAGATGAAAACTCACAGGAATTAGGTTCTGAATTCTACAAAGCCAAATGCTAATCATGCCAGTCCCCAAATGTACAGAACAGATGAATTCAAGAACAGAAAGTGTGCCAGTGATAGCAGATATGCTCTGGATGAAACATGTCCTGCATCAGTTATGAGAAGGGCTGGATGCTCTTGTCTTTAAAGTGTATGGTTTGATTTTATATTAATTCATCATCAGCATCACCGGTCTCAGGGGCTCATCTCTGCTCATTATAGGTGCTTGGCAGACGTGGCTGGAAAAGAACCACCATCTAATTTGCCTCTCTGCTGCTCTCTTCTGTCGCCGTGTCACCCTGCTTGGGAGCTGCTGGCAGCCCCTGCCTCGCCTCAGGAGCTCTGCTGGGCCCTGGCGCAGCCCCAGCGGGTGCCGGGTGTCCCGGCAGCAGAGCAGCTCTGGCGGCTGGGACACAGCCCAGCATCTCCCAGCCCGCTGGGTGCTGGCAGCACAGGGAGGGGGTGTGAGAAAATCCAAGGCCAACCCACCTTGTGAGAATCATCCGTGAGCGAGTAAGAGCAGCCCTGTCCTCCTGCAGTGCTTCGGGAAACATCCGCCCATCCTTGGAGGAACAGCAAAACCACCTTGCAGACAAAAGCCACCAGGCTCAGCAGCAGAGCAGCTGGGAATCCCCTGCAGCTGGTTCCCTGTCCTTCACACGGGGTTCCCTCCACTCGTGCGAGCTCTCAAGTCCATGTTTTATATCCTAATTAAACAGAAACAAAAGGAATTGGATAACAGTCTAAAAGATTTGCAAGCTACATCTATTTCACAAAATTACTCCTGTTCCCACTAGTGTAGCTCATCAGGTCCAGCACATGCTCTAATGTGTGGGACTAATAGATTTGTAACAGTGATAGCTAATATGAGTCTGTTCTGGTTACATACTTACCATGGGTCCTTGCAGGCTTTCCATCAAAGCTGCTGAATGAAAGCACTTTTTATTAAAGAAAGAGGGGGAAAAAAACCCTCTTTGCCCATAAATCTCTCAGCACATTAGCCCTCAAAACAATTCACTGAGGCAAGGTCGTATTTCCCTTGCATAAATTTAGATCCTTGGAAAGTTCAGTGAGATAAGAAGACAAGACTAACACAAAAGGCTGCATCTTCAGCTGCCATGAATCAGCGTGGCTTCCCATCAGCTGAGAATCCAACTATACATCCAAAGAGAGATATAGGATACATGTAACTACTTCTTTAAAGTCTTAGGGTCTGGTAGTGATAGTCCATATGTTGTATTATTATTTCAATAGGAAGGTAGAGACTAAAAGGACAGATGATATTTGACAGATGAGAGAAAATTTAACAGCCCAATAGAGGAAGATTTTTTCATTTCAGCAGGATGGGGTTTGCCCCATTGTGTTGGAAGTCACCAGGTTTAAGAGGAGGGGAAAATATTCTGTTGCTTTGTGTCCAGGCAGTATTTCTGTGGCACAAGCCCCGATGCCAGTCACACGGCTGGAGTAGAACATGACAAATCGAGGCACAGAGGGACAGGCTGAAGTATCTGATGATGATGCTCTGCCTCTCATTTATCTCCCATCCTCTGCTCTGAACAGCAAGGAAAGCTGCCAGCTCTGAGTCCTGTACTCGGCGCTGTCCCTTTGATACCACAGCTCTCTCAGATATGTTTACACCCTTCAGATATTTTTAGGCCTTTTTTTTTCCACATGTAGAACTACACGTTGTCATCTCAGAGCCTTGTTTAGTGGTTTGAGCCTTCCCACATAAATCATTTTTCCCGAACATCTGATCATTTAGTGATCAGAAGGCAGAAGGGTGGTCTGGTTGCTCTTATCTTCCTCTCAGGTCCTGTTATCTGGTCATGTCATTGTGGCCAGGACCAAGAATGTGATTTGTTTCAAGGACAAATCAGAAACAAATAGGAAAGGGCTCTTTCTTTCCCATGGCAGAATTTGCCTCTTGGAAGCAGATTATTTTATTTGAAATAATTTACTAGTTCAAATTGATCTCCAATTTGTCATTCACTGGCACGTCAAGGACCCCCATGCCTTAGCTGGAACTGGTAGAAAATAACTTGTCAAAACTCTTAATTGCTGATATAGGAGGGGAAAGGGGCCCCTTGAAAATAGCTTATGGTTTAGGATGAATAATTTCTAGTAGAAGGAACTTGATTTAAAAAAAATATTTTAATAATAAATCCACTTTTCTCCCAAATAGAATAAGATTTTAATCTTCTTCACTTTGAGACCTTTCAAATATCTTCTTTCTGTGAGTTGTTTCAACTCTTTTGGGTAGCGTTATTGCACATACACGTATTTGGCAGGTTTACCAGAAAGCAAATATCACATTACAGTAACGGATTTGTAGGCATGATCTGGTCCAACTAGACAGACAGCTAAGTACTTCAAAGAGTTCTGTCAAATAATTATTCTCATCAAATTTCACTCTCCATTGTGGTTACTTTATCCAGATCAAATCCTTGGTTCTTCTGTAAAAATATCTTAGAATATCTCACACAAGCGCCATTAAAACAAGCTATGCCAGATAATGAAATAGCGGTGCATTCAACCCATTATTCTGTGAAGAAAAAGCTTTTACAGGCCAAATCCAATTACATGCCATGCTTGTAAATTCATTCCAGAAAAGCTTGTGGCCAAAAAGGTCCACGTTAGCCATTATGGGCTGTTTCTTAGCAAAAAATCTCCTATTGCTGCAACCACTCCTCCCCATCCCACCCTTGCAATGACCTCCAGCAAGTGCCAGATCCCAGCTGGTTTTTGGCACAAAGGTGAGGAGTTGGGTGGTTGGGAGCAGCATGACGATTACTCGAGGCTTGACAAGTGTCCTCCCTTTGCCCACCCTGACTCTGAGCCCTGGCGATCCCAGCACAAGCAAGGACTCCCAAGGCAGCAGCCTCACAACCAGGACCTGGCTACGCGTTAGCACCTCATCAGGTATTACGCCCATCACTGTACATGACAGCTCTCGCTGCTGTGGAATGTAATCCTGCCTCTTTCTGGGCTCTGTGGGTTCTGGAGGATGGTGGGTAACCATAGAAACAACGTTGTAAAACAGCATGGGAATTGACGTGTGATAAAGTGCTACCACCGTGTGCCGCCTGAGCAGAGCCCTCCAGGAGGAGCCCTGGTGGATGCACCGGAGGGGGCTCCAGCAGGCATGTCCTGTTTGCACAGTCAAGAGTGGGCCAGAGGACAGAGTCAGCATGGGGAGGCTGGCACCAATCATCAATGCAGCTTCAGGTCCTTAAATTAAAGCCAGAAACCAATTATCCTTGCACACTTTCTCATTCAGTTTCTGAAGGGGGCAGGTGATGCTGAGCTCTGCTCCGTGTCCCCACACAGCTTTAAGGCTGTGTTCATCAAACTCTCCTACGAGCACATGTAGGATGCTGCAAGTCTTGTCAGATTTTTCTGAAGGAAATCCAGTCTCTTCTTGGCTTGTTCCAAAGCTCGTTAACGTACGGAGAACACTCTTCTAATTATATAGAAGTACTTAAATATGAGATGTCCTAGAAACAGTGGTATTCAGTAATCTGCAGTAACCTGCAGGAGCAGGTTCCCAGGTCACCATGATAAAAACATCAGCTTCTATTCTGAACCTCCAAACAGAGGTTGAATGCCTGTGGTGCTCAGATTTGCCATACCAAGGAGGTTTTTGTTTTAACACTGAGCTTTCTGGCTTTCTCTCAAGACATTCCCATGAGTCTCAGTATTCTGTGGGGACTGTAGAAGGTACAACTATAAAAGCCATGGTTTTAGGAGGAGAGAAAAAGCAGATGCTCTTCCTCCACCGTCATTATTCATCTGCACTGGGAACAGTCACCACTCGGACCTGAGATTTCAGCCCAGCATTAATCCTTCTCTTACCATATCTACACCTTCAGCTGTGGAAAACAGTGATGCAAGTGCAGCACAGTCTTACCCTGACACTGGTATCTGTCTGTGAATTCTCCTACACACAGGACATGATAATAAATCATACACAGAGCATGCTGATCGATTCTGCCTGAGCAGTATGTTGGTCTCCAGGGCCAACAAACCAACACTTAAATAAAGTTTCCTTGTTCAGTGTGCCATGCTGCAATAAAAAAAAGTTGTTGTGTATCCCAGACAGGTCATTTAGCCTCCTGTGCAAGGAGAATGACAAAAAGATACACATGTAGGCAATAGAAAATGTTCCCACCTGATGTTCCTTAAGTGAGTTCTCCAACAGCTAAATGTTGCCCCTGTAGTCTTCCTAACAATTAATGGAAAAATAGAGTCTTCTGGGAAAATTGTCACCAGGTAATTAATAAAAAATGAAAGCAAGAGAGCAAAAAACTACAGGGATGTTGCAGAAAGCTGCAAATTGAAAGAGGCAGATTTAGAGTTATGAGGCCTTCCCAGTCTCAGAGGGAACTTAACACGTGCTCCATGTTCCTCAGTGGCTTGCTCTGGACTCTCCATCTCTTCCATTCACACTTCTGAAACAAGAGATGTTGTGATGGAAATGTTCATGCCCTGCCACATTTCTCAATGACCCAGCATGAACAAACCTGCTCAAACAGGTAGGGAATGGCTATCAAGAACAAATCTCCAGAGGCCAGCAGTGATCTATGACCAGGTGATCACTTGCAAATAAAGGTCACTGTTTGTTTTCTACTGTGATTTCAATCTGTTTACTATTTTGATGTGGTGGGTTCATTAAAACCCAGAAAAGAGGTCCTATCTCTATCAAAGCATGATGCAATGTCCTTTTGCTTTAGAATCTCTTAAATGCTTCCCCAAAGAGCAAACACTCAAGCACATTTATCTCACAGTTCCCAAAGCGGACCAGAGTTTAAAAAAACCATAAACTTTCAAGGTCAAAATTCTTGCTGTCTTGGGATTTGGGGTTGAGAAACCATTGCTGGAAGTGCCCATCTCCCAGCTCTGTCTCCACCTGCAGTTTGCCAACACGAGTGCCTAAGCTGTCACAGATGCTGGGGAATCCTGAGGGGAAAGAGGATGAAGATGGATGGTCTTATGATTAAGCCAGAGGACAGGGATTCAGGGGACCTGGTGTCACTTATAGACCTCCTGTGCTGACTTTGGGCAAGTCAATTAACCTCTCTGTGCCTCTGCTTGCCATCTGTAAATTGGAGATAAGAGACATCCCTACAGCACAGGAGCTTTCGAAGGAGACCTGTGTGGTTGACAGATGCTCTCATCCGATGCCAACACGAGTCATGAGATTTCATTGACAGGAGAGTGATGGAATGGAGAAGACCCACTGCCATTTGGGGTTATGTGGCTTTGTGAAAACTCAATAGGTATCTGTTCTGCTTCCCTTGCACACCTGTCTGTCTTACAAGGCACAAACGCTCTCCTGATGGAGCAGTGGCTGCGATACCAGCTGTGGGAGCTCATGTGTCTCATAGGATGATCCCATGAGAGGAAACGTACCAGTGAGGATTTTTGGCATTAAAAAAAGTTATGAGTCTCTGAAATAGCTTTGGAGAGGCCAGCCCTGTCTTACCCCCATGAGTGTGGAAGTGCCTGAGGTGAAATATTCTGCTTCCCTGGCCTGTTGCCCTTGTGCCCATGGGGCACCCCAATAATTCCCCGCTTGGGGAGGGGTGTCCTGCCCATCACAGCAATGCAAGAGGTATTACAGTTAGCTCCACCTGTCCTTCTCTCCCACCAGGCTGGAGGAGCTCACTAGTATCTCCAAGACCTTTACAGCTCTGTAAACAAGGGAATATTATTCGTGATTATGCTTTTTGATTTCTGGTTGTTTTGTTGGATTTTTTTTTAAGACACCAGAAAAGAAAAGCATTCCTGTGCTTTCACAGGAATGAAATGCTATATTTCGCCTTCCAGTTTCACAAGATAAGTTAAAGCATCTAATCCTGACCCTGGCAAAGCCTGCCTGACCCTTTCCTGCAAAGCTCAGGAGAAGGATTTCTTTCCCTTTCCTATTGGGTTTGTGGGAGGTTTATTTTGGGTTTTTTTCTTCTATTAAAATCCCATAGTATTATTAAAAGGTATTGTTCAATTCCTTTAATTGGCTCAGAAGATAAATTCTTCCCTCAGCCCAGGGGGTCATGGCCATCAGCAGCTATTTATTAGCAGCATTGATTGAGAAGAACAGCCTTTAAATGGAAATAAATTGAATTCTATGGCAAAGAATTACATACAACCTATTAACATAAGACAAGGAGCTTAACATATTTATTTCATATTTATTTTTTCTCCTTCTCAGCTTATAGCTATCTTCACTACTCCAAATTACTTCCCATGTTTCCCACCAACCATCCCCTCCTCATCATGGGAATTTCCATACCTACATGGGTGAAAGCAGGCACAAGGGTGATAATGATGATAGAGACTCGAATGAGCTCAGAGAGGCTCCAAATCAGGTCCCTAGGAACCAGTGGAGGAAGGAGGGGTGATGGGGAGCAAAATAAGACTTCCACATGCATGCACAATAGAAATGAGAGGGTGAGAAGAGCTCTCCTATGCTCTCTGGGTAATTTTTTGTTATATTTTTGCCTTCTCTACTGCTCAAAAACTGTCTTTGCCACCCCCTTGTTGACCCCAGAAAACATTCATAGTGCACACCTTCCTTCCAGTGTTTAATTGCTTGAGATTGTTACTTGTAGGCTGCTAATTTATTAAAACCAGATCTCTCGTATTTCTCTGGAGCCCACAAGAATCATTGCCTTCTATTAAAGGCAGTGGTGCATGCCTGCTTGACTTTTTTCTCTGGCCACCTCTGTAATTGCAGCCCATTGCTGAGATGTGAAACTGCCCTACCAGCTCAGCATCACTCCTGGGAGTGTTTGATGAGGAACAAATGCAGGAGACAAATTCATTTGGGATATAATCAGAAATAACTGCTCTGGTGTTCATGGAGATTGCACCGGGGATGCACAAAGCTTCTAAGCTCAGGTCACATCTCACATGGGCCAGAAAGTGAAGCCACAGACTCCTGATACAGATGGTCACTGGAATGACACTGGAAGCATCACGCAGACCAGACCTTGACAAAATATAATGATGGATCCCTACAGCATCCAATGGAGCCAGCACTGCCTTTGCCCAGCTAAGCACAGAAGGATCTTCCCTGGGCCACCTTTTGAGACAAACACATCCCTCAAAGCAGACACTTGCACCACATACTGGTGCCACAAGCACAGAGGGGACTCCCATACCAGGAGATAAAGAGAGGGATATACATAAACACACATATCTCCATATACCCAGCGGCTGATACAGGCCAGGAGGTCCCTACTTCTTCTCAGCCATCACCCCTCCAACAGGCCTGTCCACCTCCAAAAGTCTGCCCAGGTGCCTTCATCATCTCCTGACTCTGCTTTGCCTTCCTGGCAGCCTCATGCACACACCTGATCCTACAGAACTGCTCCATAGCATCTAACATGGAGAAGTAGCATCCCTTAAAGCAGTGCCTGAGCCTGGTTTTCAAACTCCTAAAGAAAAGAAATCAACCGACAATTCGGTGATGAAAAATCACTCTATACTTGAAACACTGCTGAGCAGCAGTGGGGGAGTTGTCCATCCCTCTCAGATTGTTTTCTGAGATCCTGTAATTGCAAGAGGCAGATACCTCTCAATATATAAGGACAACACCACAGCCCTCTTGTGTCATGGCACAGCTCCTGTTTTACACACACATTGTTTCCCTCAAATTTGAGTTCCTATGATCAGAATCCTCATTTGGATTTGGCACTTAGCTCCACTGATGTACAAGTGCAAGTTCAAACATAAGATTAAACCACCACCACATTTTGGGACGGGGCACTGGATCCAGAGCAGCTGGGAGATGCCTTGTGGAGTTTCCAGCCAGCTGTCAGAAGGACTCAGGAATCTAAATCCTCCTGTGGTCCAAAGGCCACCAATACTCCACAATGCACCCAGACAACCCATGACACTTTTCACAGTGTCAATGAGCATCTGGGACAGAGCTAACAGCACCTGCAGGCAGGTGCAGGCAGAGGAGGCAGAGGCACAGGTACCAGCTCTCGATACTCAGCAGCCAGCAATTAGAACCACAGCAATACAAGACTAAAACAGTATCATTTTGTTTATCTCCCAAAGAGTTAGCTCATTTTAGCACTCTGTCTCCAAGTGCTAGGTAATAGGAGGATACAAGCAGCTTTCAGCATCCAAAACAGTGTGGGTACATCTGTGGTTGTAAAGTGGAGAGTTGCAGCTCCGGATCCCCAGTCCTGGAAATGGTGTGGCTGCAGGTGGTGGTATGAGCTGTAGGTTAGACTGAATATGGGATTTCTCAGGGATATGGAGTGGAGACAAGCTAGACTAGCTGCAGTGGTGTCCGTGGACTGGATTTGACCTACATCCTTTGAAGATGTGGCTCCCTGTTCCTGAAACAGCCTTTTTCTAGGACTGTTTTGCTTTTACCTAAGTATTTGATTTATTTGAAGTCCAAATGTTCCATATTTGATGTCCCAAATCTGAGACCTGCAAGCAGGACCACACAGGAAAAGACAGACTTACAAAGATCCAAAAAAACCCATTTCATCTAGATTAAACAAGGCCATTATTGTGGTTTAATATTGGAATTGATTATTATAAGTATGCATATTGAACTTAACAGCTTAGATTTGTATCTGTTTCATCACTGTTAATCTTTGATAAATATGTTTTTAATAATCTCTAGATATTTATTGAACATAAAACTGTCAAACGAAATTGAGAATAAGATTGCTAAAGATACTTATTATACACTACTCCAACACAAATTCATTATTAAAAACCTTTCACTGAGGCTTACTTTTAACCACAACATAACTGATGCGGATTCTGCATAGTTAATCTATAATAAATATATTTGCAATAAACTATTGATATTTAACCTGCAGTAACTGTCTTAATAAATTTGATACATGGAAATGGCTTTTGAACAAGCTGCTCATTTTTTTAGCTCTGTCAGACCCTTGGAGGGTGTGGGGTGAGAAGGGAGAAAGCAATGGCCTCATATAAGGCTGTTCACTTATCAGTCTCCACAGCCTTCCCCTACCCTGGCCACTGGACTCATTGGTGTTTCTATCCCCAAATCTCAGCCCCAAATTCTTACAGGGGTCTGTCATTTGGTCTCAGTCCTGACTCATATTAACATTTGGCCCCAGCCATCCCTACAACTCTGGTGGGCTGTGCCATACAAAGGCTGTTAATTCAGCTCCTTGGTGCCCACAGATGTTGCTCTGTCTGCCCAATAGTTTTGCAAAGTGGATAAGCACCCTCAAGGGATTTGAAACACACAGAACCCATATCCCTTGGGCACTAAAAATACTAGCTTTGTGAGAATATGGATCAACAGAGAAGCTCAAATGAGGAGATTTCAGTTTGGAACTCAGCAGAGGCCACCAAATGCCTCTGACACATGAACTAGACAGGAGTCTGACTCCAAGCCATCAGAGGCAAAGGACTTGACCCACAGTGCTGCTGAGACCCCCTGGGATATCTGAGAGATGTGTTTGTCATTCTTCACATCACTTAATGACTGAGGTTAGTTGCAACAAGTCAACTGTACCAGACACGCACAAAATTTCCCTCCCAGCACTAATCAAATGGGAGAGGAGCAGAGTAATTCCTCCCCTGTCCTCTCCTCTGGGTCTTGCCCCATTTGTTATATGACCACTCATAAGGCCCTTTAAGACTTCCTGGAGGCCACTGTCTGATTCTCACATATCAGAGAGAGCCAAAGATCCCAACGTGCAACTTTTAATTGAGCTGTGTCATCTGCCACAAACATGAAATTAATGGTCCTACATCATAATCATAAATTCATACATAACCCCATGCACCAGCAAATAACTCTTTGCAGTGATACTACAATGGTAAGCTGATTTGCAAGAAGCACACGCTTCCCAGGAATCCTAATTAACCAAATTAACACCATCACTTCAAATCATGTCCCAGCAGTAGGACATTTCCGATTGGCCTCGGGCTGGAGCAAAGCAGCCAAATGAAAACCTGACAGCATCTCTGCGAGTCCAGCAGCCTAACCTTCTACTGGGGGAAATATCTGCTGTCCATCCATGCACACAAGGAAGGGAACAAAAGTCTCATGAGCATTTGGAGGCACTGACCCAAAATAGACCACAGCACAGTGACACCGTGCAACAGAGTAGCAGCTCTCAGCTCCTCAAGCATTTCCCAAATCTAACCCACAGCATAAGGAACTTCTTCCTGCCATGCTGGCTTCCTCCAGGAGGTTGTGACACTGCCAAATTCCCTCAGAGAGTGCCAAATGTTGCTTTGGGTGAGTCTGTAATGGGTCTGGGGTCATGGGGCGGGGCTGATAAAAGGAACGAACACCAGAATCTCCAAACCTGTTTCCCTGAACCCACTTGTTCGCACTGGCTTCCCCTTGTGACTTGCCCAAATATTTAGTGCTCAACACCCTTTTTTTTCTCCCTTCTGGGTAGTCAGGTTTTTTCTATTTCTGCCATGGGAAAAACAAGTTGCTATTTTGGGAGTATGTGGGATTCAAGCCTATGACTGTCTCAGCATTCCCTGCATGGAAGGGGAGATCCACAGCCTCTGTGCCAGGGAGACTGGCTTGTGTCTCTGTACACATTCAGCCTGGATGGCAGGGAGGCCCAGTGCCACCAGGGTCCTCACACTGGAGTATGGAATGGCCTCAGTTTCCCAGGCACAGGGCCAGAGATCCCACTCCTGCTCTGAAGTGGTGCTCCAAAAGCTGGGCTGGGAACTTTGGAGCTGGAGGAAAAGGAGGCTCCTACCAGAAGTGGGGTTCGAACCCACGCGGGCATGCGCCCATTGGATCTTAAGTCCAACGCCTTCACCACTCGGCCATCCTGGTGGGCTCTGGGCTCTCCCCTGGCCCACCAGCTCCTCCCTGAGAGCTCACACCTCACCAAACACTCTGGGTTCCAACCCAGGGTGCTTCCCATGCCCAGTGACACCATTCCCTCCTCACTGCTTTTTTTAATGTCCCCAGCAACTGACGGAACATCTCATTAGGAGAGAGCAGGTCTCATGGGCCATGAAGAATGGCACAGCCCCTGTGTGCCACCCTAGATCCTCGTGCAAGGACCACAGTTACTGGTGGTGATGCCAACAGGGACCCTGGAGCAGGAGGGACATCTCTAGAAAGTCCCTCCTGACTCCACTGGGTCCTCAGGGGAAGGGAGCAGCTCTGGCAGCCTGGCAGCTCTCAGCCAGCCACAGCACACAGCTAAAGCCCTGGCTCTTCACCCCACGTTCCACTCCTTAGCCTCTCCTGTCTGCATATGGTACTCTGCTAATGCATTAAGCTAGGACAGACAGTGGTACAGGGAGGTCCTTATTTTTCCTTTGTGATGAGGTACAGTTTTGTTTCTATCATCTAGGGATGAAGAAAAAAATGCACACTCCACTATTGAACCTCATGGGATTCAAACCCATAACCCCCTGGTGCCCATGTGCAGGAAGTCTTTAGCCCTTAAGCCACAGGAGCCTGATAATTTCTGCTTCTGAATTCAGCCACCCTCAATCTTCTCAGGCCAGCACCTTCACACAGGGATGTTATCACACAGAGAAACCTTGCCAGGCTCCTTCAGCAGAGGATTCTGTCTGCGGCAGATACTCTCAGCCAGGCTGTCCTGGTCCTGTCCTGCTTCAGGATGACAGCAATTTCCTCCTTTCTTCCACGGGGACTGCTCATTGCTGAGCCCTGGGGTAGCTGAGCCACTTGGGGGGCTTCTGATTGGCTGATGGAAAGGTGAGAGGCACAGAAAAGGGATATTTCCAGGCCTCAAAAGAGGTGACACAGAGCTCCTCAGTCTGGGAGGGGTCACCCCGGCCTCCAGACATAATTCACAGGTACTAGGAAGAAAGGCAGAAATATTCCAGACATCCCATAGAGAATGCTGCACGTCCTCGGCTCAGCGGAGGACTGGGTCAACCTATTCATATGCTGCCGGGAGGAAAACTCACAAGGGGGGACAGGAACTTTCCCTTTTTACCCTGTTCATTACAGCCACAGCAATCTGCCGTGCTGGTCTGTGTGTGCAGAATCACAGCACAGCATCCCTGGATGCCTCCAGCTGCAGCACCCACATTAATATCAAATGAAGTCATGCTCACAAAGGGTGTTGTGCTGCTTGCCAGCTCCCGAGGAATCTGCTCCTAATGAGCGACTTCAAAGCATTAATGAGCTTGCAAAGCTCTCCTCTTCGTTTACAGAGCTGGATCTCACACGCTTGGCATTAAGACAGGGGTCACCCGTCAGCAGAGGAGAATGCGTGTGCATGTCAGCGAATATAATATATTTGTCATCCTCTAAGAAGCAAAGATTAATCATGCCCTCCCCAAAAGGAAGTTTTTATGCCACATCTGCTGTTCATAGCATGGAGAGAATGGACCTGCCCGCAAGGATGTCCATGAACCACACTGCTCAGATCCCCAAAGAGCCCAACTTTGAAGTTAACAACCCACCTTAACCCCTTGGGTCCAGGCTGGGAAGTGCTACTTGAATTGGCAGCCCGAGGGATGAATAAAGTGCTGGAATTCTGTTCCAGTGAAGGTTTAATGCATGCATGGAGGGAGGGAGTAGTATGGATATGTGAGAGAGCAGGTTTGACTGATGCTCACTGCTCTGTGGCTTCCGTCCAAGCACAGGCAAGGAAGGGAGATGCTGGCCCAGAACAGCACGGCTGCTCAGTGCATCTGCTGCTCTCTCCAGGGGCCACTCTCTCCCAGCCATAACCCCCTCCAAGCCTCCCTGAGCTCACCATAAATCTTTGTGTTGAAACAGCCTCCAGTGCCTGGCCAGCAGCCCATTTGCACCCATTTGAGGAGCTGAGCCGATCCATCGTGCTGAGCTGGGAGGCGGCCACACAATCGAACTGTGGGAAGGGACCAGCTTGAGCACAGACCCGCTGCAGGGCACTGACTGGCCTTCCTCCCAAAGCCCCTGAGCCTTTTCAGCCCTTCCAGAGCCCTCTTTTTGGCTGGTGTGTCTGCTGATGCAGGGAGGGTTGGACTAGATAAGGGGCAATGAGATAGGAGCTTGTTCTTGCACCACTGCTGCCCAACTTTCAGACAATCTCCCCGCACAGCTGACAGGGGCTCTGGAGTGGGGAGAGCTCAGCTTCCCTGCCCTGGTTCAAACTTACCATGACATATATCCAAGGGGATCACAGGCACAACCTCTCTGTATTTAAAAATTCAGCTGCTTCCTAAGGTCTGCCCTGGCTGTGCGTCATCCACAAGGTTGGTTGGTTTCACCTGCAAACCTGCACAGAGCCCTGGCTGGGTCTGGAGTCAGCCTTGCCTCTGGCAGGGTTGTAATATCAGCTGAATTGCATGTACTGTCTTGGATGTCTCCTGTGCAATCCCAAGCCAGGCTGGCTGTACCTTGCTTGCAGTATCCCCACGAAATGTCAGCTTGAAGATGACACAGCTATAGGCTTTCAGAACACATGTACTGCCAGAGAAAGACAATAATGTCCTGAAGTCAGAAAGGGTCATCCTTTGGTTCAGAAATACATTGGCAATGTTAACTGGAAAGCTGTTTCTCCCCTCTTCTTCCTCCAAAAGAGATCTTCTGGCACTTGATATCTATTCAGTAGGTCTGTATTTAATTTAAATAGCCTCTGGAGGAAACTCTGTCCCACATGCAAATACTGCAGCAAAAGACTGGTTGATTGGTAATTAATAAAAAAATCCAAAGCTTTAAAGTTAAGAGCAAAGTAGAGTAAAAATGACACTTTGAAGGATTTCAGGCCAAAACTGCTCCACATTCATTTATGTGGAAGCAAAAACATTCTCAACATCATTGCTTTAGAAACTAGCTGGAAAAGGAGAAAAGTGAGACAGGGTTCTCTGTGCTCCTCTTGTGCCCTTCCCCTGCTATGAAAGCAGTTCAGCACATGGGCTGTGCTCCCTTTGGAGCTGTGACCTGAAGGTTTGGCAGCCCTACCAGGGTCATCTTGGGTTAAGTGTGAGATGACAGCTTGGCTCCACCTCGTGCCATAGGCTTGGGGGGAAACTTCATGCTGCTTATAGCTGGGTTCGTGTAGAAATTATTGGGGAAGCTCTTAGGCTTTGTCAGATTTAAAATACACTACTGATGTCCCTCGTGTCTGGAAACTACTACATTTTGAGAGTAGCTGGAGTTCATTGACAAAAAGAAGAGTTGAACAGCATTACTATTTAACTGGGCCTCAGTAGGTTTAAGAACAAACAGGCAAGCAAGCACAGAAGATCACTCTTGCTCCCTGTCTTTCCTCCCTCTTGAGAGGCAATTCAGGAAACCAAGCCTTCCTTTGTATTCGGAGGATTTTTGTTATAGGATGGCTAGAAAATTCACGTTGTATTGCAATGGGTGAAGGCTTATACTCTGCAGAATTTGACATGATGCCCTGTTGCTTGTTGGCACAAATCAGCCCCTGTGGAACTACAAACCTTATGGTGCAGTGTAGCTCCAGAGGAAAGGTTTTCCATGTAGCTTGGAAATACTGGTGTTTGGCCAGAAAACTGAAGACCACTTACTGTGAGTACACAGACTTGAGTAAAAACCAGTGGAGTTGTGCAATTACGGGAGATTATTTATCCCAGAGGGAAAATATGTTTTCTTTGTTGAGTAAATTCTTTCAAAAAAACCAACAAAACCCCCATCAAACCAAAAGCAATGCAGCTACCAGAGCCAAAGTAGTAAGTCACACACAAAAGAGATTTGCCTACTTTCTCCTTCTCAGGAATGGTGTCCCAGATGTTTACAATTTTCCACAAGGTATCACTAGTCTAAATTATTCTCCGAGTTATTTTCTGCAATTATTTCTTGGACAACAGACAGTTTCTCAAAAAATTAATCTTGAGGGTTCAAAGCAGCCTGGCTTTACATAACTATTTCTGCTTTGATTCTGAGTGGGCTCCTAAGGAGATGTCAGGAATGAATGGTGATGGTTCAGCATTTCAAAGTCATCAACTACCCATATTCAATTATTCCTAAAGATGTTCTAGACAGGATGCACAAGTAGTTCATCAAGACTTTACCTTTTTTCAGTCTGAATTGAAAGATACCATCACGGGCACATCTCTTCCTGTCACTGTTCCATGTGTCTTTCAAAAAGAGAAAATGAGTTACAGCTTTACATAAGGGAAAGCTCAACACATCAAGGATCACAGTGCTGTGGTGCTGCTGCCTCAGATGCTGAGTGCCCAAACCATGAAGTCACAAAGGGACCAGAATTCTCTGCATATTCATCTGTTCTTGCCCAGTGCAGTCAGTCAGCTTTTCTACAGTCACTGGAGAGAAAGAAACGTGGCAAATCTGGATTTGAGGCACACAATCCCTTATTTGAGGCACACAATCCCTTCCAGCCCCGCTCTCCATACCTGCATTTCAGCACATATTGGTCACCAGATATGTGTAAGCTAGGCTCTATTAGGGTCATTCCAAAATCACACAATAAAAACTGATGTGTAACTTACTTTTGGCTGCCTTTTCACATGACAGAGGAGTTAGCTCTGGTAAACAACAGCTCAGTGGAGAACTCCAACCCTTCTGGGGACCATAACTTAGGAAATACTGCAGCAGCTCTCCTCTGAATCAACCCAGAGGGGAAAATTAGGTGACTGAGTTACACATGGACAAATACCAGTAGAAGAGGCTCATATTGGTCAAAAAAGTCTCCTGCAATTATTTACACACCTTGGACAAAAGTGCTGGAATGAATGGGAAAAACCTTTTGCACTTCACCTGCAGCATCAGCAGTGCCCACTCCTGCTTGTTAGCTCAGCAGGGAAGTGTGCAGGTGACAGATCACATCCCAGATGTCAAGGTGCATCTGCATGAATTCCTAAAATGACATGTGTTCTTTAGCCCAGAGCTTGGCTCCAGGCTAAGAGCTAAATTTGATGTTCTCTGCAGCTAAAACTTCTTCAAAAAACATTCCAGGTTAATTAGGGAAGGGAAATTTTGGCTGCAGTCTGTTCAAGAAGACTGACTTGGGAAATGGTATGAAAGTCATGGTTTTTGCAAGAGCAAAGAGAAAGAACAGACTCATTTCTAAAAGCCCTGCACCTAAGAACTTCAGAAAAGTGCAGAACTTCACTGACATACAGTAAAAGGGATTGCCTAAAAGCAGAACATCTCCTTTGGCTCCGCGTACCATCTCCCAGAGGCACCACATCATTCCTGCAGCTCACAAAACAGCTTCTGCCTCCTTTTAATAGTTTTATTTTTAGGCTTCTCATACTTAATTCTCCCTTTTTCCTTATGTAAGGTGCTTGGAAAGGCTGCAGTGTCAAACAATAATTACATCAGAGAAAATTTAGAATCCACAGTGTTAAAATGAGCCTGCTCTTGACAAGTGAATGAATGTAGGAAGTGAGGGGATACAGTTTTGTTGAAGAGAGCACCCAGCTGGCAGTGTAACAGCATCTCTCGTGGACTGGGGGCACCCACCCTCGGGTGTGGGCAGGCTCAGCCTGGAGCACATCAGTTCATGCCTGCATTAGCGTGGGATGAGATGCAGCTGCATGTTCAGGCAGTGCTGTCAGTGCCTCTTCCCATGAGCAGCCTTGAACTAGGCTAAAAATGCAGTTTTGGATCCACTTACCACCCCTGGGTGGGCTAAAGTGTATGTGCCTACAGCTGCAGCTTCACCTCAGCTGCATCAGGCATTCCCGGGGCCAGGATGCACCCCCATGAGCACCATTAGTCCACTTACATTAGAACTGAAAGAAGAAAAAGATCTGTCTGCTTCACCCAATCTGTGTTCCTGAGGATATAGGTACCTACCTCAGGCAGCATTCCAATACCTTTATAACTTTTTCCCCACCATCTGTGCTGAAGTAACTGGACATATATCTGCTGTGCTAAATTAAATTGTTTTAAAGTTAGAACTCAAACTGACACAACTCTGAATCTTGGACTATGCCCAAGTATTGCCACTGCCAGGGTGTTAAAGGAACTCACTGGTGATAATCTCCAAGCACCTGTGTTGTGTTTTCCAGCAAATAATCGGATTAGGCTGAATTTGATCTTCTACCCATAAAAGCCATGTGGAAATCAGTGATGACTGAGACTTCTGTGGGTGACCAAAGACTTATGGGAAGACCAAGAAAATATTTTCCTCTCTAAAAGACAGCATCACCTGCCTTACAGTGGATTCCAAGTAGAAGTACTAAAATGCTGACAGGTATTTGCTATCTGTCATGCAATGTCTAAAATCAGGTTGTAGAGAAGAGTAGGTGTATAGAGTGAGCTCACACATAGTACATACAAGAAGTTTTCTAGGGATAACAAGTTTATGGACTATATATATTTTTCTCCATATGGGTTCCCAGCTGGACTTCTTTGCCGCCTTGGAAGAGACCAACTTGCTAAAAACATCAATAATGTCAAAATCCAGGATCATTCTAATTAGATGTGACCTTTGAAGGGAAAGCTGAGGGCTGAGAACTCACCTGCTTCCGTGAGCTTACCCCTGCCTGTGAGGGGACACCATGACCACGGCATTTCTATTTCCATTTGTTGCCTTGTTACTCATGTTCCTGCTACCAAGGTAAAGGGAAAGGAGCCTCATGAAAGAGAAGGATGGGGGTGAAGGAGGGCAAACCTGTGAAGTTCCACATCTTCATATCCATAGTCAGTCTTCTATCTGGCATTTGAATCCCTTCATTTTGTTTTTCCTAATCCACTTCACTCCCATTGGTTGGCTTCTGCCCTTCCCATCCTTTGCTTCTCTCACAGAACAGAGGCCTTTGAAGGGCAAGGCCACCTCCAAGTGGAATTGGACACCTCCAAGTGGAGCTGGCCACCAGGAGAGCGTACAACACAAGCAAGCTACCCCACCATGGCTGGTGGCTTCCTGGGAAACTGGAAAAGAAACTTATGAAGTTAAAAAGATAGAAAAAAACTAGTTCTTCAAATTCATGCTAATTTTCTGAAACTATAATTTTTTTTTATGCTCGGTTCTCAGAAGAGCCACAGTGAAATGAATACTAAGCCCCTCTAAATTCCTCTGGACATCAAGCACTTCTCTCTAATGGCTTCTTTCAGAACTTCTGATCATAAACAACAGTCAGACAAACTCTAATATATTTCATTCTTCATTTGCTTCCTTTTGGTTGGGCTTTTTTGTGTGTTTGGGGTTTTTAAAGTAAGATATATTCTTCTGGGATTTACAGCCTGAGTTTGTAACAATTAAGCAAAGTAAACCATGTGAAGATTTTTTATGATCTGCTTTAAATATAAAGTTTTGGAAAGTAGACAATGAAATTATTATTATTTTGCTGAACAGCTGTGCTAAAGCGCAGGGGACAGACTGAAAAGACACTACTATTTGTTTATTTGGCTTTCAATAGCTATGACAAAGCAAATAACAGCTTTGGTCTTGGTCCACAATTGAGTTAATTGGTAACACCTCCAATTATAGGTCCTAAAAAAATCTCCTAATTAGCAGCTAAGCACAGGATAAACTAGGTAGTATGTGTTCATTTGTGTTCCAAGAGGACCAGCAAATACATAACAGTTAACTGAAGATCCAAAAGCATCTTGTTTAATGTGTACACATGCAAGAAGGGATGTGTGTACGTGTGTGCGTTCTGTCCTGTCCTGTGTCCGTCCTGCACGAGGGGCTGGGCTCTCTAATGCATTCTCTAAACAGCTGGGACCCAATCTGAAAACTACAAAGAGTCTTTTTGGGAGACTTTTGCTGCCTCCAGCAGTCTCTGGGTCAAGGCTCGCTGGGAATTGTTTGCCACTCCATCCACTGGGTAATTTCAGAGAGCTCCCAAGGAGATTCCCTCTCTTTAATTTACTATTCGAGCCCCTCACACTGCAGGAAAGTACTCAGAGCACCAGGGGAAGAAATGGTCCAGACATGAGCAGTGAAGGCATGGGGAAAGTAAACACAGATGTGCAAATACCTGCTGGGTAAAAAGAATGTTTCTGGGGACAGTGCTAGAAATCATACACCTAGGCCAGCAATTCAGACACCCAAAGAACACACTGTGAAACTTGGGCAGCAGAGGCACAGGGATGAGACAATAGTTTGCATCAGAGTGAACAAGCGCAGTCAAGAGTCCTGTAACGTGTCTGCAGGCCCGAGATCAGGGGCCAATCTCTTGCCTGCCTGATGATGCCCTAACATGAGTTCATGCATGTCAGTCCATCTTTAGTTTACTGAAAAGCCTGCAGCACCTGTCCTTGGCAAGACAGCTGGTGATGCTGGTGAACAACCTCACCAACCTCACCAACACCAAAGGGGAAGATTGGCAATTCAAGAAAGCAGCAGCTGTGTTTCGGTCCTTAGCAGCATCTGGGACACTTCAGGTTGATGGATAAAAGCAGGAGGCCTTAAGATTGACGCTCAAAAACTCAGAAAGGACTGCTGGGTGCAGAAACAGAGGACAAGACAGTGGCAGAGCATTTCCCTGAAATGCAACATTAGTCCTCCTGTGGAGATGGATGAGGGAGAAGTTTTGTCACAGCTGTCCATGCTGTATTCTTTCTCCTTTCTTTCTTTAAAGCACTAATCTGAGCAGGAGGGCCTGGTCACTTCCTCCTGTCTGCCTCTTGAGGGATAGCCACCTAAAATTTTGGCAAGCCCTGTACAGCTACATTGAACTGGATGTGAGAAGCAGGGAGATGGTGACACACTGCCCAGCCTCTCGCTAGTGACTAAGCCCAGCACAGGGATGGGAACACAGCAGTCTTGTACCCAGACTGATGGAGAAAGACAGGACATGTTCCACCAGGGGAAAATCTCTGTTAGATTCAAGTATCTCCCTCCAGCTCCAGCCTGGCAGGTGAAACATAACTGGTGCCATAAGGCCAACAAGTGTTTAACAAAAGCCTTTCTTTCGGCCCTCTCTGCTCTGCTGTTTGCACGGCTCTATGAGGCAGATTGCTATGTCTTATTAACTAAATAAACAAGCAGCAAAAGTTGAGCAAAACGGAAACACATACACAGCTTGTCTGCAAATAGAGACAAACGCCTCCATCGCATGGCTGCACCCGGCTGTCTGGCTGTTACCTGCTTAAACAGCTCTAATTTCACATTAAGGTCAATGCAATCAGAGCCTCTTCTCCCAGCTGGAAAACCTGGCTAATGAAACACTCAGATTTGGGTTGAATCCACTTCAGTGCATCAGCAGAGCATTTTGAGGAGCTGAGGTGGGTGCCCTGGCCCTTCTTCCACAAGGGTGAGTACCCAGCCAGACTGCAGGAGAAAGGCTGAGCAGGGGCTGCTCTGCAATCTCCTGCTGACATGATGGGGCACTTCCAGCTTTCAAGCAGGGCATTCTCCTGCCTGAATAATCCCACACTGGAGAGAGAGTGCCAAGAGAGCCCTGCCTATGTCTCTGCTCCTTTCTCCTGAATACCCCAGACTGGCTCCACTTCTAGCAAATGGTATTTATCCAGCTTATGCATCCCTTCCCACTATCATTCACACAGCACTCTTGCTTTACCCTGAAAACGTACATGGGCTGAGTAACCTGTATTTATATATAGTCTGAGGGGTTTGACTTCTGAGCTTCATTTTTCACTCTTCAGTTTCTTTTAGCTTCTCCTTTCCAAACACTGGAACCCTTGACCGAATTTTGATGAAGTCCATGAGGATGACAAACAACTAGATGATGACCACTTGTATGTAGGAAGCTATTTGAGCTGATCTACATTCTCCATGTTGCTCAAGATGACATTTAAAAAGAAACTAAAACACCCTTAGTCTTTCATACCTTCAAAGTAACTGTTCTAAGGATAATTTAAAGTATTGAGACATTGATTCACTAAACACTGTTGGCCTGCTTGTATGTGGGCAGACAAAGTCACCCATTATTGGTGATTTATTAGCTATAGCTGCCTCTTTGATCTTCTCCAACATCATGCACTCGATATCCTGCTCCCTTGAGGCAGGAGGGACAGCAGCCCATTCAAAGTTTCCACATTATTACAGTGACTTACAGTTCCTATCCGTGGAATCACCTCCACTTAAGACACTACTTTTTACTGGATTCAGGGGAATCTTCCAGAGCCCTACAATATATGCAAAAACAGAAGTTACTCTTGGATTGAGAAATTATGATACCAGCACCTCTAAATTGCTTTTAGCGGCTTTCTGTGCTGCCTCGGGCTCAGAAGTGCTTAGTTTGCTGACAAAAATCATAGACTCATACACATTGGAGATGGAAAAGCCCTGCTAGCTTCAGCTAGTCCATTTCTTCTACCAGAGAGGGAATATTCCCAGCAATATGTTTTCCCCGCTACTTTGTCTTGTCTATTTTTAAACATCCCATGTAGCAAAAATACATTTAGATTGTCAGGATTTCAGAGCCAAGTTAGCTGTGGAAGTACCAGCTGTAGCCTAACCTGCTTTGTCTGGTGGCAGCAGCTAAATTGCTCTCTGCTGCCTTTGAAGTCAATGGTAAAAGTCTTATTGGCTTCTGTGGGAGCATTCTCAGGCCTTTGGTACGGATGATTGGAGCAAATAGCTATGGAGCACTGATAAGCCATTCTTACACTATCGCTTTCCAGGCCGTAACTGCATTTTAATAGGCAAGAAATTGTCTCAGCAGCAGTCAGGGTGCAATAACAGCAAAGCCATGTGGAGCACGCAACAGACTGGGTCTGCACAGAAGTGATTCCTGCCATGACCACACCGAGTCATATCCACAGGCCCAAACAGGTTTGGTGAAATAGAGGATCCAGGGGGAACAGTCAGAGGCAGCCCCTTTTGTACCTCCTTGAACTCTAAAATCTACCAGAGGTCAGTTCTGTTCCCAGATAGCTCCATTGTGTTTTCCTTTTTCCCTTTTGCTGTTTCATTTAATGTCATGAGTGAAGGGGGCTGGTCACATTAGTGTCCCCCTTTACCCATCTATCATGCCCTGGCTAGAATATAGCACAGGTATGGCTCTGCCCTATTGTCTTAACCAAAGAATACAAAAAAAGTCCTGTTGTTGAATCACAGAAGTTGTTACCATATAAAACTTGACTCACCTTCTCCAGGACAGAACTGCCAACAGCTGCCCCGTGAGATGGAGCACTCAGCAGGGGCAGTGACACAGCCCCGGTGCAGCTCAGTCCTTTTGCTTTCTCTCTTAATTCCAGTAACAACAGCAGGTAGTGAGAGCCAGGGTTGGATTTAATTTAATCGTCATTGTGCTCTACTGGGACAACTTCCTCTGCCTCCACATTTCCTGTCTAGAAGTTCTCCCAAAAGGATGGATTAACCAATATATGACCTGTATGGGAAATGCACTTTATTGAAGCTATTTTTCTAGGGTGGAACTGAACAGTGGTTTAACAGTACATAGCTGCACTACATGAGAGATGGTAAAACCATAAAAATTTTCCTGTATTCAGGTATAACCAGGATGTAAGGAGGCAGAGATAATTATATCTTGCTGTAATTTTTGCCTGTATGCAGAAGGTACTGTCCTTGTGTGACAAAGCATGGCAGCATAACATAACACAGCATAACAGTCAGCACAAGGGAAGCGACTTTCTTGTGCCATAAATACAGACTGATTAATACCACCATGTCAGGCTTCAGCATCCTGGCAAGGAGAACCCACATGCTAAAGCTCTGTGAGCATAGACCCCTCTCCAAAAACTGCTTTTTTTTTTTTTCACATGATGGAAGCAGCAAGTGACGTGGCCTGTGGGGACAGCTGTGAGAGAGACCAAGCACAGTGCAATCCTCTCTTTTACATGAGGCTACAGCAATCAATAGGGGCCATAAGTGTCCTCGAAACAGTCCCACATTAACTTCATGGCAACCCCTACCTGTAGGCATCCCAGGCCAGACTCAGCTCTTCACCTGTACACAGGGAGCTGTTGGCTGCCACTGCCATCCATGGAGCACAGTCCTACTGGTGATGGCTCCTGTCCCTGGCCATGTCCCACCATCTCTGGGTGGCAGCATGAGGCTGCACAGCCCAGGCAGCCTCAGCATGGGAGATGGAAGCATCCAGAATCTCTTCCAGAAGCATTGGTAAAGTCTCTGCTTCCCATTCACATCCCTTCCTTCCCACTGTAGCAGGTTAGCAGTGTAACTCAGTTATTCCAAATTTACATCAAGGTTGGAGATGTGAGAAACTGAGCAGAGGCTTTAAAAGCCTTTTTTTTTTCTTTTTTTAATAAAGCCTGACAGAAACTGCTGCCCAGATTTACCATGAGTTTCCTGTGTGTGCACATGAGTTATGTGCACAGTAAGTGTCCCATCATCATGAATTCTGCCGATGTGCCTCTTTAACAGCACCGATCATAGGGAATTCATTTGGTCTCCATATAGCTGTCACCTGTATTACCTGAGTGATTTCCTTCTAATTTAACATTACTTAATGGTGAAGATAAAGTTAAGTGTTAGCCATGTGGGTCTTTTCTTGGCTTCTCTCTCTCTGACACAGCAATAGTGTGACTGCAGGGTGGTTTATGGCCAATAATTCAAAAGAGCAGGGAAAAGAAGGAGCAGCAAATATCAACTGCTTGTCAATCATCCACAGTCTTTCAGCTCAAATGGTTATACCTGGACCTCTGACCTTTTCTTCTGCCATCTCTGATCCCCATGTTTGTTTGGAGTTCTTTAGATACTGCAACCACCAAAATACATTTTTTAAAGGTTCAGGCTTAGGAAACCTGCAGTGGTTACCCACAGTGATAGGAAACCATGGTATAGAAAGCCATACCTAATGGCTGCAGTATAGCAGCCAAATTGCAACCAGCCCTACAAGCTGGCTGAACACACGAAAATGCTGTGGGGAAATGAAGGGAGTTTATAACATCAGTTATACAGCAACAAGTGATTTGTCTCCCAAGCCCCTGTGTCCCCCCTCTTTTCCTCTGGCTCAGAAAGGTAATCATTCTGTATATATCATGAACTTGTTTAAAGTGGAGATGGAAAGCTGCAAAAGTACAACTTAATTGAACTCTGCATTGTGTTATTACAAATGCTGCCGACCTCACTTGCAGTCCATTATGAGAGGGTTCTGCTGAATGCTTTAATTAAAGACAATAAGGCTAATAAAAAGGCATGATTTTCTTGTCTTCAGCACTGCTGGAGAGTTAGGGCTGATGAGGTTATTTCCTGTTAATGCTCTTCTGTTGTTGTTTTTAAATCTTTTTCTCCCCATGGTTTGCAAATACTGTCTGAGCCTGAGTTGTACTAGAATCATTAAGAACACGAAAAAAATCAGTTTTGCCTCTAAAATGCTCACTAATATTTAACAAGCAGAGCTCCTCTTCCTGATGATTTCCAGTGCCTTACCCAAAGGATGGCTGGCTTTTGCTGTCAGATCCAGCCCCAGAGAAGGACACAGCCTCCCCACACAGGCACAGGTGCACATATGGGCCGGCGGAAGGATGCGCTCTGCCCACGGCACCCGTCTGCAGGAAGGACAGAGTGATGACAGTGCCACTTGCCAGAGGGCAGGATCTAGCCCACGGTGAGTAATGCAGCACCTCTCCGTAATTAACATGCTTACTAACAGCCCATATGTGCCATCTCTGCTTTCATACTGCAGATAGTATTAACAATACCAAGCCAGCAGTGTTTCCAAAGCCAATTAAGGCAGCCTGGCTGGGCTGCTCTGTCTTTCCAGCTTTGGTCCAACAAAGCAGAAGAAAAGGAGGACAACACAGGAAGGATTCAGTGAGGATTATCACAAGGAAGGGGAGGTTTGTAGCCTCAGTGGAGGGAGCCAAAATGCTGTGGGGGAGGGCTTTACAAAAGGGAGATAGAAAGGTTTGCAGTAGGACAGCTCTGCTCTTCTGGCCACAGGGGAATGTGCAGAGGGATAAGTGAGGCAGGATGCACTCTGCCTCTGGATGCACAGGGAGGACACCAGTCCCTCTCTGCACCCCTCAGCCTTCAAGGACAACTGCAAGGGCTTGACCTTGTCCACTCCATGCATTCCTTGTCTGTGGCTAATAGCACAAACTAAGGGTTGGGGGGGGTACAAAAAGGGTAGCGGGAAATGCTCTGGTGCTCCTTGCCTGGATGTGTTTACTGAACAGGAACATCCACCCATCAGCACACAGGCTGAACCCAGCAACTCCTCATCACTGGCCACAAAACAGTTAAAACTTTGCTAGCAATCCAGGCCATATTTGAACAAGAGACCTAATGGCAATTGGCATTGTAGCCCTGCTGTGAATAAGCCAAACCATCCAGTCCTACTGTGATTAAAAACTCCTTCTTGGATTAAGGAACAAGCAGCCAGATGCTAAGTAACTGAACTTTGCCCCTGCAAGGAGGAGAGCAAAGAACTAACCACTGAGCCAGCCCAGTTTGCCAAGACTTTTATAGGGAAGGAACTTTTACAATTAAATACAGCAAAAGGTTTCTTCCACTGTGAGCCTCTGAACACAGGTTGAAAGAAGCAAAGTCGAACGTGAAAGCCAAGTTAAGGAAGGAAAAAAAGAAAAAAAAAAAAAGTCTTGATCTGAAGGTTGCAGGCTCAAAGTAACTGGAAACCCCATCAAGTGACTGAATGGGAACAGTGAGGGGCGGGCAAAGACCACAACTCCTCCCTGGGTAAAGGATGAAGCTGTAATGTGAAGCAGACTGACCTAGTTACATATTTCTTCTTCGCTCCCCATTTCTCTCACTACAGTTGCCAGGCTGGCATGTTGCAAGGCAAATTATACATGAAGTTTCTACCATCTAAGCCAAGACAAGGAGAAAGCAGGAGCTTCGTAAGATGGGGGCATCTTGAGCATCACCATCTCAGGTCCCCTTGGAAGAAAGGTGCTTGACTGTGCCACATCACCCCATCCAAGGTGGCTCTCTCCATCATGTCCTTCCCATCCATCTTTTCTTCATGTGTCGACAGCTCCCTGTCATTTTTCGCATAGTAGAGAAATGATCCCCAACCTGGTGACATTTGCAGCTTCATTCTCCTGAGCACGAGGCACACGCTCATTAAACAAACTCTCTCCATCCTTCTGGTCTGCAGTTCAAGAAAGGGAGCCTTGCTTAGGGCTAGGAAGGTCCTGCAGCCCCACTGCTGGAAAGTGCTGCACAAAACAGATCTGCCCTGGACTACTAAAAAGCCAGCAAGTGTAGGGGTGACAGGGTGGTGCCATATACAAGTGCTGCTGATCCCCTTAATGCTGATAGAGTGGTCATGATAGAGGTGTCTTTCACTCACTGTGTTTTTTTACAGAGTCAGGTGCCCTCTGACAGCTTTAACTTATTCCCAGATACACCCATGTGCTATTGGAGAGGGGCATCAAGCACAACTTTATGGCCACGGTGAGACCCTGCTCCTCTCTGCATTTGGGTACAGCATCCTGAAAAAGCCAGTCCCCAAACTGCACCTGGATTTTCCCAACATGTGGCAGAGCTGCTCTGGCTGTGGCACATGGTGGCATGCAGGGCACACATCAGACCGGGCTGGCACAACTCACTGCTCCTGCAGCAGGCCCTGGAGATCCGCAGGCTGCCATGGATCCCAGGTGACATCGTGACATTTGGCCCTTTTGTACCCAAGGATGGCCAAGGATACCTGAGCACACTGAACTAATGAGTGACTGGAGGCCAGGAAGTTTGGAGAAGCACACAAGGTCTGGATCCATTGACTACAGATCTCCAAAGTATCCACTATTTCCGCAGACTCACAAGCCTGACAATCTTAAACCATAACCCACCAAGATAAGATGGAGTGCAGGAAAAGCACTGCTCTTGCTGAGCAATTAGATAAAGGACCAGCTTCCAGGAGAGGCAAGAGAAGCTACCAAGGGAAGCGTTTCCAAAAGCTGAACAAACCCTTTGGGGAAGACAGTATTTTGGAAGAATCGATGCTAAACATAGGAGCTTTAATGACTTGTGGGGAGTCTCCAGTCTATAACCTCTAACTGGAAATGAGGGGAAAAAGAACACTGAAACCTTCTGGACTTTTGACCATTCAAAACTACCAGTGGTGCTTTTTTTGGCTCAGGAGTATTTTTGATAAGTGCGTGTCTCATTTTCAATGAAAAAGTGCCTTGACAGGGAGAACTGGCAGCAATATGAGAGATTCATGCCCTCAGTCACAGCTACCCCCTCCAGCGGAAGCAAGGGATCTCCAGAAAAGGAGTGGTGCAGATGCTGAAGCAGATGCTAAACAATTATGAAGCCAGCCAGAGTTCATTTGGTAAACAGTTGCTGTGACCCCACTTTTCAGCATCACTCATTCACTTAAAGCCTTGCTCCTGTCTCATCATCACTTTCACAATAGGGTAAAAGAATGTGTTTGCCTGTATGTGTGGATTTGTCTCTCTAAACTAGCTGAGGTGATCCAAGGTCCTGTGGACAACCAGGTAGAGTGATTTTTCCGGTACACCAAGTAAACATTGCTGCTGTGGACCCATTTTTCCGTGTCTCAGCAGTTCCTAGGATTTGACACTACAAGAGGGTTTACCCAAAACAAAGCCCAGTCCCACCCCCTCTCCATTCCCTTGCACGTCTCAGATGTGTTCCAAAACCCAAAACACATCACAGGTGCAGTGTCACACGAAAAAAAGAACAAGGCTGTGCTCAGGTTTTGTCAGCTGAGGCTGCTGGAACACATGAGGGGGGCAGTGCCCTGAAGGAGGGAGAAGGGGATGGCAGAGCCTGCATCCCACTGCCCAGTTCAGCTTCCAAGGGGTGATGGGAGACCTGCAGCCACACAGCTGCAACTGGCACAGCAGGCTGTCACTCTCATCAATCAGGAGGGTAATTAGGGAGTACTTCTTCAAACAGAACTGCCTGTGCTATTTGAAAGCTGCCCCGTGCTTCTGCCCAACAGGGAATACCATGTCCCAGCAGCACAGGAGCAAATCTACTCTCTTCCTTCACCACTGCCCCAAACAAAAGCTTTGGAGCCAGCAATCATTTCAGAGAGGTCAGTGGCTGGTCACCATTTTCCAGCCTTCTCAATCCACAATTTGCTCTACAAGCATCCTGAAGAGAGAGAAAAGGGTAGGTCATTATAGATGTGTTCTCAGGAAGAGATAAACCCATTCCATGTATTAGTAAGCTCCACAATCATCACTGCTGGAAGCTGGGTGTTTATGAGAACTGGCTCCTTTGTAAGAGCTGCACAAACACAATGTGGGGTGAATACCAACTTCAATAGGGGAAACCAAAAGATTTGGACCAAAGAAAACAGTATGATGAATAAACTGAGTATGACTTGCCTCAAATCTCAGCTTTGGGGGGAAGTAAAACAAAACAACATTCAATGTGGGACAACTACAAATGACTCATTCAATCCCGACAGGATTTTTTTTTAACTGAGTTATTATTTGACCTTTTTAGTTTTTTCTAGAAAAGAGGCTCTCTCTCATTTTAAGTGAAAAAGACTATATCAAAATGTAAGTTTAACATGTGAAGATAGATTTTGTCTCAGAAAGTTTCATCTGGTAAAGAAAAGACATGTTCTATTCTGAAACCTGCAAACCAATACTTCCAGCCTTTGTGATCCCCCTCCCTCCATCCCTCACCAGAGATATGCACTGACTCCAATTCATGAGCAGTTTCCATCCTCCTGTAATTTTCCACTAATTGGCAAATTTACTGTGCACTGCACATATTTTACCCATGTCTTCAAGAAACAGATTTTCTGTTCTCCCAATTCCCTTCTCTGTCCCTTCTACTCTCCAGTCCCCACATCTGCCTTTCTGCTTAGAACTCTCACACTCACACAAATATGCCTGTATTTCATCTGCAACATCTGTACAGCTTGACCAGTTTCCTCAGAATTTTTTAATACATACAAACTCAACAAATAATGCAAATGAGCCACCACTTAATTATTTCCTCAACTTGTCACACAAGGAGAAATTTGGAGTGAGGGCCGGAGGTGGTGAGAGAGGCAGCGCTGCTGCTCTCCCTGGTCCCACCGACCCACCCGCCAGCTCTCCAGCAAAGACTCACTTCACAAAATTTAATTACTCTGCTAACATATCCCATATGCTCTGTGGCAGGCAGGGGAGGCTTTAATTACATCTGCTCTATGACATGCTGGGGAGCCCTGACTCCCCATCTCCCAGGGGCTCAGCACAGCACCCGTGGGGTTGAGGGTGCTGCCAGAACCAAAATGGTGTCTCAGCATCGGGCCCTGGGTACAAAAATATCTTATTGTTCCTCCTTCTGCCCCTACACACACACACACACACACACACACACACACAGATAATGGTAGGGCTGCAGCAAGAGAGGGCTCTACTCTCTGGAGGAAAACGATTCGTCCCTCTTAAAAAATGCCGACCATCACTGTTAATGAACTGATTAACAATCACTAATGATTAGAAAGCCCTTCCACACCATTGCTCATTTGTATGGCACTTGAGAGACATCATCTCTCGTTTGGAAAGTGGAGGACAAAACCTATTCCCAGCTGGCCTTCCTCTTCCCTCCATCCTCCCAACACTTCAGCACACCATGGAGCTGGCTTTTCCCCTCCTTCCTCCACCCCATTTTACTTTTCATTTTCACAGCTGCCTCTGCAATTGCTACTTTCATAGCCAGCGGGTGTTGCTGAGGTGGCAGGTAGTCAAAACCATTTTGGGGCACAATACATCAGGTGGTAGACAAGGAGCAGGCAGGAATTTGTTTGACGTGACATTGTTATGCAAAGATGCTCACGGCTCCCAAGGCTCTTCATGCAACTGGATGGCATTTTCTGGAGACAGAAATCCTGCTTTAGGGGAAGAAGGGCTGGAGGCAGGGGAAATCCTTTCATTCAGGATCGTGTTTAAGTGTGAGAGCAGAATATCTATTGTTGTCCCTACGCTTTTAATGTGGTTTGTGGCTTATATGATCCAGCCTGTAATCTGTTCCACATCTTATACTGCCTTGAATTTGATCGAGCCACATCTGAATTGTGATAGACTGCTCTGCTGACTGCCTTGTGGTGAGCCATCTTCCACCAGCTACAGCTAGTGTTTTGAACAAGGGCCAGTCATTATTATTTGCAAACTATTCAGGCAGAGGGCAATTTCCAAGAATATTGTGGGTAGGAGAAATTCCACAGAAGATGCCTTTGATCTGAACTTTCCAAGTGTGGGGTATGAGCGTACATGTCCACACAATTTGTTTGGTAAACTCCCTGTGTGTCCTCCATCAAAGATGCAGCTGCAGGGTCATGATTTGAAGCAGGAATAGAACTGCTTTCCCAGAGATCAAGGATTGCTCCAGGGTCATCCATGGGCTGTGATTTCCAAGCCCCATTGCAGCCATCTGCAGCATCCATCAGCTTTCCTGCTGGATCAGGGCATCACTGACCCAGCCATACTGCAGTCACATTTGGCAGCCATAGAGAGGCGCAGGCAATGATGTGCTGAGCTGTGGGAGAAGAGCAGGGTAGGAGGCCTGTCCTGAGCCACACGCTCTGCCTTCTTACATGAACTGCTCTGCTTGAAGAACGGTGCTTAGTCCACATTTCCCAATTGTTTTTGCTCCTACAGAGACATGGCAAGCTTCATGGGAGCTGCTCCCCCTGCACTTAGCGGAGTCTTGTCCCATGAGCAAGCTCTGGAATTATGAGAGCAGGTCTCGTGGCTGGTAGCATCACCTCCCATCCTTCCTGTCCCTCTCCACTCTGGAGCTGCTACACAGAGCATGAAATGAGCTTGTGCTCGAGCTGCACATCACTGATTTCTCCTGTGAAAGGGAGATAATCCACAAAGCACTTGGCAGAAGGGTGGCACAATGCATTCTCTTTCAGGAGATGTTCATCTCAATGCCCTTCTTTCCCCACCTGAGGTCCCAGTGTGGAATATTCCTTCAGAAGAACACTGGGCTACTCTCTCCCATTCCCAAGAGTACCTAAACTGTGTTTAGGTTATCCAGGTTCCATGCCAAGGAATGGACATGTGGCTGGTCCAGCTCCACTCTAAGCTTTACATAGAAGCCAGTTCCCTTTTCAGGACCTTCACTATTTCTTTTTAACCTAGAGCCTAAAATTACCACTACTCAAGCTGAGGGAAGGGAAGAGGAGGGGAGGTAAAGCAAAGGGAATAAAGGGACAGACAGAGTGTGAAGCCAGCACTTGGGACATCACAGCTAGAAAAGTCAGGCTGCACTTTTGAATGGCTCATCCCCTTATTTAGGTTCATGGTAATGGGAGATCCTGCCCTTTCCTATTTTATGGATTTCAGTAGCATCACTGTCCTTAGGGTGAATCAAATTGATTTAGTCCAGTCCCCCAGCTCAATTTCTAGGGCTGCTTGGCCAGGACTCTCTAATCTGTGAACAGGATTTCATTGTGCTTGGGCACTCCCGATCCTTCAATTTGTGGCTTGGCATTAAATTGGGCTCCAGTGATGCAGGTCCACTTAGATTATGTGTCTGAAAGATCAGGCAACTGTAGCTCAAGCAGTGGGAATATAGAGGAATTCTTGTGTGAGTCTCTCTCCCTGAGTAAAATAATCCTGTGACACCCTGTCTGTGTGATCCAAAGGGCTGTGGTTTTGAGGTCAGGATGAAATCTCATTCAGGATGAAAAAGAAATAAATTATCATGGAAAGCTGGTTTGCAATTAAAAGAAGCATTTCTTTCTAAAGTGCCTGTTCCTCACTTGCAACAATGAAATGAGCTGAGCAGCTGGAGTTGTTTCAGCCCCCAAGTCTGTTTTTCCATTTTGGAGGGCAGGAACTTGTGCAAAAATATCGCACAGGTTTGTTGGGCTTTTTTTCCATTCCTGGCGGAGAGGCACACAATACAAAACCACCTAATTATAGAAGCAATGTTTGGAAATAGAAATTTCAAATCCGCTATTGTGGCCTTTAACCAGAGCTTATCACTTCCAGGCATAAAGAGGTGCTGCAGCCGTTGCTTAGACATGCTGGACTTACCCTGATTGGTGCTGGGAGCTGGGTGGGCAGGTCTGAGCTGCGATAAAGAAATTTGTCTCCTTCCTGTCTCAGAGCAGAGCATGGCTCCCAAGCATATGTTTTAAGAGCAACCAGGTCTTCACAAGCTCAGTTTTTGGCAGGAACCAACCTGCCGGTCCTTCAGTAGTGTATTTTATCCGTGACCTCAAAGCACTGAGCAAGACACTCCAGCCAAACAGGACTGGTAAACTTTTCAATCCTAAATATCTGAGATGATTGGGGGGCTGTCCAGCAGCTTACCAGAGCAATATCATCTGCTGCTGTGAGATGTGTGCCCTGAGGTACAGCAAGAAATCACATGATGATGCTCAGAAGTGTAGAGCCAGCTGGGGCATCCTGCTTGGGAATGTGCAGTCTGATCCCTGCTGCCATTTGGGCATGGCTCCTATGCTGAGCCAACCTCCAGAAGGTGTCCAGGGACATCCTGGAGACAGCACAAGACAAAGCCAGGAAGTAATTTCACACAGGATCCAGCTGGACAATGGGGCCCTTCCTAGGGCAGCCCAGCAGAGCCTGCACCAGCCTCCCTCACCCTGGAGCTGACCCAGAGCACAGCTGTGCCCCGGCAACATCCCCTCCTTGTGGGTAATTTCCTAGGCCCTGCATTGTTTCAGGGAAACACGTACTTGGCAGCTCATGTTTTCCAAACCACCAGCCAGCAAGGATGGAAACAGCATTTTTCCCAAAGAGTCTTTCTCCACTATGTCATGAGGTAAATATCCAGGGTGTGTTTCCTCATCCTTAATATGCACACGGAGGGGGTAGGAAGGTTTGGCAACAGACCTCAGGGATCCAGTATATTGGGATAGCAGAGGTGAACCAGCCTCAGGGTCACTGCAAAGAGCACGGGGCTCCCCTGAGCACCAGGTCAGCGCAGGCAGAGCTGCACAAACTCAAGCAAGCACACATCCCCTCCCCTGCACCTCGCTACTCTGACTGTAAAATCAAGGGAGGGCTCTGTGGAGCACAGAGTCCCTCACAGCCTAGAGATGAGCACCCCCAGAGCTCACCCCAGCCCCCTTGGCAGTGGAGCAAGGGGCAGGTTTGTGCCTCGTGCCCCCCTTCGTGCCCTATTGACTGGACACCACTGCACTGCCTTCTGGACACAATCAATAAGCAGAGACAGGCACTACTGTTAAATTATCCCACCAGCCTCCTGGTGATCTAATAGACTCTCTAGTAAGGTCTTATTAAATTCCAAGCCAAACTACATCCAGTTACAGTAATTACTGAATATTTAAGAAACAGCAATTGGCTATTTAGAGTACACTAAAAAAAATATCTCATGGAAAATTTCATGCTCTTTAATTACTGTGCAACCTATCTTTTTGGTGACACCCTCCAACTTGGATTTATGTGTTAATTTGCATCTGCTCTTCTATGTTTGAGTATTTTAGAAAAGAAGAGAAATTAAAAATTAAAATAAAAAAAAATTGAGAGCATTTCTCCTGTTGAGGGTTGGGACCTGCAGGTAGAGAAAAGCCTAATGAAGGCAGGTGCTGTGCCAGCTTTCCCTATCCCTGTGTGGAAAGTCCAAATGCTGCAGTCCATCACTGCAGCTTTCCACATCCTGCCAGCTCCAAACTCAGCCCTGTCCCTCTGCACGCTCAGCCGTGACATCCACAACCCCCATCACTCCCACCCTAGGGCTCAAATGCTAAAAAAAAAAGCTAAGTCAAGCAAACCATGCCTTTGCTGACCGATGTGCATCCTCAGGAAGTAGGGCAACACCTGCCTGGAGCTCATTTCCCTGCAAGCAGCCAGAGCCGCAGCCAAATCCGAGCGCGGGTCCTCTGTGCTCTCCGAGAGCCATAACCCCAGCTGTGCTCTCCAGCTCGCTCCCTGCCTTATTAGCACTGAACAGCATCCTTATTTAACACACTTCAATTTAGAGTGGAATGGATATTTCTTACTTCAGAAAGTCTCACCTGCCTCTCAAATGGCTCTTGGCATGCTGCCCGCTCTCACTCGCGCTCTGCCTTTAACAAGGCAAGCCTCATTCCTCTCGAATGGAAAAGAGCTGGCAGGGCTTGATTGGAAGTTTGGATTCCTTCCCCCTCCCCATCCACTTAGATGCCACAAGAGCCCCCAAATCTGTATAGCCTTCTTATTGCCAGGAAAGCAAAGTTTTTGCCAACACATCTCCCAGGCTCCTCATCACAGAAAGTGAAGTTAAAACATCTAATGGAGGCACCAACAAAGATTGGCACAAAAAAGAAAGAGGGGGAAGATGAGCACTGTTTGCAGAGCTTGCCTGGCCTCCTGCTACCCCTGCCCCCATCTTTTCTTTCTTTACTGTTCTATCCTCAGAACATCCAAACCCATCTAACAAGTAATTTTTTTTTCTTTCCCATCCCCAACCGCACTCCTTCTGCAGGCAGCTTGAAATGCAGAGATCCAAGAGAAAGGAGCATACCTCACCGCTCCCACTTTCCTAACAAGACCTCATTATGGTGCAGGAAAAACCTGACCCCATCGGAAGTGTCAGACCAAGGCACCATGTTTATTTCTCACATATTCCCCTTCACCTGAAGCTCGGCGGGTGCTGCGGGGAGGTTATTCTTTCTTCCTTTGATTGCCATGGGGAGTAAGCTTTTCTTTTTTTAACAGAGCTATTTTAAAATAGATGTTTAACTCTCTGCTATTTTAAATGATGCATAGAAAAAAGCCTGCAGCAGAGCTGCAGTTCAGCACAAAGACCAGACAAACAGAAGCCCATGTACCTCTAACTGTGTACAGAAGTGAAAGGAATACACAGATGAATGTCTTGAAGAAAATGGCCCTGTTTGGGCCAGATGATGGTCATTCACTGGGAACAGCTGCAAACCTGCTAGAGGCTTCTCCAGCTTGCTTTTGCAGGTCAGTGAATATCCATGGTCATCTCCAAACACTGTGAACTACATCTCTGCAAAGTGAGGAGCAGGATGGAGGAAGGCTGTGGGCTGCTGGCTGCTGTGGACACCATGTGTCTGGCCATCCTTTGTGCTGGTCGTCATACTGTAAGTTGAGTGAAAGTCCATGCACGGCCACAGGAGAGAAGAATTAGAAAGACACAATGCATGTCATCCAGGAAACAGACTTCCATCTACATCCCCAACAGAACCAAGGTAGGAGCGACTAGATATCAACGGTTCCAGGGACTCATCTTGGATTTGCACTGTGATACAGAGGCAAAAGAGTTTACTTAATGGGCATTTATTATTTTAGTACAGTGCAGATTATAACCCTCAGAAGTTATAAAATCATATAGTCGGTGTTTATCTCTGGTATTCGATTATTACAAAGTTGTTCATGCTCAGCAAATATGTTTTCTGATAATCAGCTGGCATTTACTTTATAGACAGCTGTGTTATTAAACACAAAGAGAGAGGAGATTTAGGGATTGTGACAACAAATGGCCCTTGTTCAGTCTATAAAGTATCACGTGCATTTTTCTAGCTGCTCCATCACAATATGTTACTGTAGGTCAAACCTTCATCCAGCCCAGAGAGCCCTGCATCTCCCAAAACTCCGTCCCCTCAAGCAGACAAGGCCATGTCTTCTGCATGGTAAAGGCATCCCATACTTCCAGCTGCATCGATGCTGCTGTCTGGCACTGAATTATTTAGTTTCCTCTCACTGTGAATGGAAATGATCTGCAGTTTAAATGGGATAAAGAGAAGTTTGAATCAAAGGCACCTTAACTCAGTCAAACACACGTTGGAGACTTCCTTGCCTGTGACTGTCAGGGGTAATAACCACAGTTCTGATCAAACAAAAGGCCCTTCAGACCCACTTAGCCCCTCCAATCAGCAGGTTCACATCTCCTCTTCCAGCTGTCAGGGAAGAAAGTATTTAAAGAAGTTGAGTCAGAGGGAAATGAGGACATTGGGCTGTGGAATATGAACAACTTTCCCATAGATTGGAGGCTGATTTAATGCTGGGCTTTCTCAACACCCAAACACTTTGTCATGCAGGCTGGCAACACTCTCCATTTCCTCCTGACCTGGCAGGAGAGGAGGGTCAGTGTTAGCAGCACTCACCTTGGCTAATTCACACGGAAATGGAGAGCTATTACAACTGTCACTGCCACATCAGATGCCAGCTTTCTCATTTCCTAAACCTCTTCTGCTCAAAACCCATCATCTCTGACCACTCCTCCCCTACACACCTGAACCAGCAGCAGCTCTGCACTCTACCCATGGCCAAGTCCTCCCACCTGTCTCCCCATCCAGGACTTCTTTCTCCACCTCCTCTATGCTGCCAAACCCTGGACCTCTGCAGACATCAGACCTCCTCAGATGGTAGTGTCCTTCTCCAGATCACAAGGTGATGGAGAGCATTGATTAAGTGTCCTCATGATATGACAAGAAGGATGGCACAGAGTTGGAGGCAAATAAGAAATCTAATGGTCACTGCAGAGATGTGGTCAGTGGAGATCCTGAGGTTAAACTGAAATCTGTCAGCATTTGGAGAATGAGGGATTCTGCTGTCTGCCTTGCCCCTGCTTCATCGACCCCCAAGCCCGTTCTCCCCACAGGAAAATTCTCCCCTCCTATGGTGCCCTGTGAGCTGCCTCCAGTTTGGGATGCTTCCTTCAGGGGATGCCATTGGAGGGAAGCAGAGAGATGCTCTGGCATCACAGAGCCAGGCTCTGCCAGCACCAGCACCACACCACAGTTCAGACTTCCCTCACTGCCCCTGCCACTCCCTGCCCCCCAAGTTGCTGGCATTAAAAGGATTATGGAACAAAAAGATGAGAGAGAAGGGATTACAGGGAATTATCAGCCTTGATCCTCTCCTAATTAATTACTGGTCAGACATATGAAAGGCTGGCTGCAGCACACTCCACAACAGTGAAGAAGGAATGACACGTGCAACTGGAAAGGCTTTGGTAAATGCCAACCCTTATTTGCTGATGCAAGTTTCTTCCCAGAAAAGGCTTATTTAGAGAGCAGTACCTAGACACGGCTGCTGCTATCATCTGTACAGTTTTTGTTTGTCTTCATACTCACCTTTTTCCCCTTTCTTATGCTTGCATTCTTTTGGGTGATTTGCAGCCAAGTCTGCTCTACCCCAGACCCTGGGACTGGCTCCACAGGGCATCCCTCTCCCTCAGAAGGCTGGGAAAGCTGATGCTTACCTGGCTGACTGGGGATGCCTGGTTTTCTAGTGCAAGGCTGGGCTGACTAATCAAAAGGTATTTTTCTTAAAATTCTTATGGATTGAGGCAATCATCACAACAATCAGAGCAATCCTGCAATGAGGGGAAAGAGCAGGCATGTCATTTCAGCTCTGATCTTTAGAGGAAGAGATAACAGAAGATCTATTTTTCTGTATTTCCTGGTCTGAAAGGAAAGGATGTTCTCATCCCTCCCAAACCACTGTTTACTGGGAACTGGCCAACTTCTAAGTTATTTTTCAATTCTCAGAGTTACACCCCAGTAAATAAGAATTAAATTAATGGCTAGCATCTGCATATTATGCTTTGCATGCTTTCCAGGATCCAGGCCCTGTAGCGAGAAAGAGACAATCTATAATGATAGATTGGTTTCACCAGTCATAGTCATTTTTCCTAAGAAGAGAGGTCCATCTAGTCCTGGGCCTGTTCCCACCTCCTTCTCTGAGAGACCAGCTCTTTGACTCTTTGACAGGGTCGTGGTGCCAGCTGAGCAGAGTTAACCCCAACTGATTCATGATTCCTGACTAGGCTCATGTGCTTCCTTACGGAACTCCACACCTTGAATAAGGGTGCCCATGATTTTGGGGTGCCCAGCCTTCCTCAGACAACCTCCATGGCCTGGCATCCCACAAGTACACCTTAAATCTCACTGAAGGTCTCTGATGGAGCACCTGGAGTCCCAACCCATGTCAGATGTTTCCAAGTTACCTGTAAGTGAAGTGGTTGTTTCCAGCCCTTAGTCCCAGCTACACCATCAGCGTCTCCCAGCACCCTGGTCTTGCTTCCTCACCCAGCTGAGCATCCCCAGCCTGATGGGTGCTTTAGGTCTGGCTTGGGAAGTGCAAGTTCTCTGTTTGCAAACACCACACAGCTCAGCAGCTCTGGACTGGCCACTGCTCTGCCTTCAGGCTCAAAGAGGGTGTGCAGTCACAGCAGGCTTCAAAGTGGAAGGTACTTGCAGGATGTGGCTGAAGATCATCTTTTTTGCATCACACCTTTCCCATGCACTTTCCCTAACTGCAGGATCATCCCCAATAGAGTCACAGCCAGAACACTACGTCAGATTTCCATTCATGACCCACAAAGCCTTTCAGTGGAGAACTCAGACCAGACTTTTGCACCACCTCCAAGATCTTCCAGGTCTGTCCCCATTGCCTGCTTTTTCACTCTCTTTTAACCTGAACAACTCTGCAGCAACCTCAATCAATAAAACAAAGAAAGGCAAGGTAAGCTGCCACTAAACACCACCTGCTTAAAAAAGATCAGCAAGAATTATTTGCTGCTACACAACAAATTTCTGCCTGCTCAGTCCCCTGGTTGCCACGCTGTAGATGCCCAGGATGGAGCAGGACACTGAGGTGGAGGAACCAGCCGGCGTCCCCTTCCTCACTGCACAGAGCAGTTGGCTCTGCTGCAGCTGCAATTTGCACCATATGTTCATGTAAGCAATGAAGCAGGGATGGCCACAGCCCTCCCCTTGTTTCTGAAGCTGAGAAACCCCAGTGGGGGAGCCCAGAGACCATCCTTCGGCATCCAGCTGAGGGTTTATCAAAGGGCATCCCCCCAGCTGCTGGCACAGGCAGGCGGCCTCTGCACGTGAGCTCTGCTTTTGCCCAAGGTACAGAGGCTCTTCTCTGCTCTGCACAGAAAAGGTTAAGGGAAAGCAAAATTTCTGAGAAATACCAGCATGCTGGTTTTGACAAATGCACAAATTTGAGCCGATATGGAATGCAGATGTATGTAAACACTCATGAAATTATCCGATCCCTCCTGCATAATGTCGCCTCGCAGTCGCAGAGGCTCTGAGCACTCTGCGAGGCCAACTCAGTTCAGATCCATGTAAATCAGGGAGAAGGTGCTGTAAAGGTACCAGGCAAGAGTGGGAAAAGAATGAGGGAAGAAGACACCTTGTCATTAAGTTAAAGATGGTCCTGCTTGGCAGCAGGACAATCTGGCTTTGGGACTGGAGTCAGTGGGAGTTTCAAGAGCTGCTTGCCTGCTCTGCCTGCATCAAAGCCTTACCCCTTTACAGGGGCTGGAATGGTAAATGCCAGGTTACAGATATTGAACCAATTGTCCCAAGACCACACCATGAACCCTGGAAACAGAAACCAGGAGTCCTGACTCCCTCATCCTTGTCCTAACCACTTCATCTGTGCCCTCCATACCTGTTGCCATGGAGATAATTTCAATGCCACCCATTCCTTACTAGGACATCACTGAAATGGTCCAGCAAAAGCAGTACATAAGCCCTCAAGAGAAAACATCCTTCCGTGTTCCTGCTTCCATGGTGAGCTGCAGCAGGGCTGGGGCAGAGGTGAACAGCTTTCAAGGCTTTCTCCACATGAGAGCCCCTTTTTAATATCAAGCTCACATATTTTCTATTTACCTACTGCCAGCTGCACCTGCCCTGATCCCAGCCATAAGCCCTAGCAGAAGTTAATCTCCCCATCCCCACACCGCACCTGCAAAGCCTCAACTCCACTTCTCATAATGGTCTGTATGAACAGATCTCTTTCATTAATCCCCCACCTTGCCCTGGCCCCCGGAGAGCTTTTTGGCACCAGCCATCTCCCCTGTTCCAGCACTTCAAGCTGGATTTTGAGATGAGAGAATCTTCTTGAGCACAGGATTTTCTGATTAATATGGAGAGGGTGAGGGACACATAAAAAATGAAAGCAGAGAAGGTGTCCCATATTCTTCCAGGGAACTTAAAAAAAAATCAGTCCTTGGGCATAAAGGAATAGAAGTGAAAGCAGTAAGTCCTGAACTGCTAAAGATATCTCACTCCCCTACCCCTCAGTGGAAGCACTGGGACTCACCAACCATCCCACTGAGGATCCAAAAACCCTTTTCCTAGAACAACTAAATCTGTAGGCTTCAGGGAAAGGTAAACAAGCACCCACACACATAAATAAAGCATGGTAATAAACGTCTTAATAATTAGCAGTGATACAGATGCAGCTGAGCAAACAGCCCTGGATCCAAAAAAACAAACAAGCCTTCTGCTTTCTGTCCTAGCTCCAGTGATAATTGCTTGCACGCCTTCATCACAGGGGATCCCAAAGCTCTTAGTAAATAGAGACAGGGATGTCTATGGAATGGAAGCCGGGAGAGGCAATGGAGTGGTGCAAACCTACTGCATGGGCTCCCAAAAGCCACCTTTCGGTCCAGCACAGTCACTGCCCACTGGTGCCACAAGGAGGGTGCACAGAGTATCTCCAGCAAATCCTTCTGCTCTCCAGGAACCCCACTTCCAGATTGCTGAGGGGGAAAAAAGGGGGCTGAGGAAACCTGGGCAAGTTTCCCCACCTTGCAGAGCAGTCCCAGCCCACAAGGTCTGTGCTCATATGGTGGTTCCAAAGCTGCCACTGGGCTCAGTGGGACAGCCCTGCACAGCTCCTGGCATCTGTGCTGGTCCAGGGCCATCTAGGACAAGACTAACACTCGGTCAGGAGCAAATCTGCAAGACTTTACTCTCAGTTATTTTTCGCTCAATTATACCAGAGGGAAATCATATTACGAGAGCGATCAATAAGGAAAACTGAGCTGGAGGAAGGAAGAGAGCAGTACAGAAACACACACGCTCGCACAAACCCCTCTCTTCTGAACTCCAGCTGCAAAAAATCCCAACCCTTTGAACTTTCCCTTTGAGTCCTGAGCTCTTCTAGCTTTTTTCCTTCTTTTTTTTTTTTTTTTTTATTTCCCCCTCCAGACTCAAGGATGCATTTCTAACCTCAGAAAGAAAATCCTCCTTCTGTAACAGTCATTAATTGGCTTTGGGGAATCTGGGCCACCAGATATGCCCCTAATCCTATACACACTTCCAGTCCCATGCTCAGAGTTGGGTCGGCTGGCACTGCTCTCTGTAAGACTTGTTAGGGGAATTAGCTGCTTTCTTCAGCCACTGCAGCTGTCTGGTTTGATATATATTTTATATGGTGGGGGGGGAGGAAGGAAAAGACAGTCAGCAGATCATGTTGGGGATACACTGATGTGAATTTTCCTCTTTCTAAATAGCACGTTTCTCCATTATCAAGACACACAAAGCATTGTCAATCACCTTGTCCTAATACAAAAGCAAAGAGCTTGCCAAAAGGTTGGCAGCAATCAGCACATTCTTGTGGGTGGCAGGGTGTTATGAGACTGAGTGCCAGTTTGATAAGAGCTGTTTCGACTGGGAGGGTGTTTGTCATGATTTAAAATGTTAAACTGTGGAAGTGGTACATAAAGGATGACACAAAACTGTCTGAAGAACACATCCACATGGCTTCTTCTCAAAGATCCTAGGAGCCAAACACAGCTCAGGGTTGTGAATTCCCAACTGCTCTTAGGAAAACTTTAGCTCAAACCACTTCCAGTGTGGGAGGATTTACAAAGCAGTCACCAATTGCAATTCACCATTTCCCCAGGTTGTCCTATCTCCAGACAGTGCTCGCACATGCAGGCATCTCCAGGCATCAGCTGGGGGAGCTTCCTCCACAACATGGAAAGTGATTCCTGCAGAAGATAATTCAGGCAGGGGTCAAACTTAGTTGCCCTAAGCCTCTTTTTAGAGATCTCACTCTCATATCCTTTCCAGTACATACCAGTAAGAACTAAAATGAAATCAAAATTGAATTTAATTACTGTCTTAAACAAAAATAAGCCTATTCACTAATCCAAACACACATGAGAATCTTTACTATAAGGAAAAAAAAAACAACAAAGACCCACATATTGTTTATTAAATTATTCTTTTTCTTATTACTGTCTCTCCTGGTTCAGACTGAGGCACTGAAAAGCTACGAGACACATTGATCTTGTGCTATTTCCCATTTAATACTAAAGCACTTGAAGCTCATGGGAAAGGTCATTCTGTTCACATCTCTACCTGAGGAAATTTGGATTGCACAAACGACCACCCAGACGCTCAAGTCTCCCAGCTACCACACATGGCTATCCTTTTTGGGTCAAACCCTGCCAGGCTACGTTTAGCATCCTGTCGGTGTTTTTTTGAAAGATATAATGTGTCCTTTGAAAGGAGAAAAGCCAGCACAGGATGGAGTCAAGAGGCTCTCCAGCTGGAAGGTTATCCTGGAAGCTGCCATAAACTGTAGAGGTGAACTCCAAATGAAAGATCACACAGCAGGGACCTGGAGGTAAGCAGATGGCTTTGAGAACTGGGAGTCTCACACCACCTACAAGCAAGTAATTACCAGCAAGTCACAGCTGGGCTGGATGACATGAGCAGGTGAAAATGTGACCATGCTAGGGTGACATGCTAGTGTGATCACACTGCCAGCATCCTCTGACACTTCTCCTCTTCCCTTGGTGGCCCTAATGCTACTGAATGTAGGGATTATTTCCTTTAGAGAAATCAGAGACATTTCACCTTAGGAGGCCTCTAAAAACAGGGGTGGGCAGGAAGTTGACCAGATGCTCTGAAGTGGTGGATGAGCGTAGCTATCACTGCAAGAGGTGAGGAGCACATCCAGACAAATGCAGAGCTTGACAAAGTGGCCTTGAGACCTGGTGAAGCACAGGCTGAGGTTGGGAGGGAGATTTCTTCAGCCAGAGCTTGGCAAGGCAACCTGGGGCCACAGTGTGGGAGTGACATTTCGGCTAGGTTTGGCCATGAGGATAGGAAAAACTAGCTTCCTCAACTGCCTGCTGTTCACGTGGTTCTGTGCTTGAGCAAATACAGACAGGCTGTTCTGAAATCGTGGAATTTGCCCCCCTCCTGAGTTCCTGGCTGCAAGCAGGAACTTACAGTTGGGAGGAGCTAAAACCAAATTCCTGGACCAAAATTGTGGACTGGTCTGTAAAAGCCAAACCAACTTCAGCAGCCAGTCTGCTCCCTGTGTCTGGCTTTTTTTCTCCAGCTTCTTTGTCCACTATGTCTAGAGTGTAGATATATTGACAAAGTCTCGGTAAGGACCCTGCATTTGTTTCTGTGCACCTCTAGAAAAGAGAACAAGGAGAGGGATGATGCCAAAATGTCTCCTCCAGTCCCTGCAAGTTACTGTAAAGTAAGTTTACAACTCTACCATCATTGTGAAACTTTTGGGCAACAAGCTGACTTCTGCCTTTGCTGAAACCTGGAAGCTCCTGGCCATTTCCTCATTGCTGGCCCTGGCAGCAGGAAGAGGTGATGAACCCCCCAGTGCTGAACCTCCCAGTGCTGAACCAGCTGCAAAACACCCGCAAGTTTTGGCCTGGCCTGCTAGAAATTCCTACAAACATCATTCAAGAAAGGTAAATCAGAGCCCACACCTCCCTGAGATACGCCCCCCTTCTGCATTAGCTTTCTAGCAGTGCTTTACAGGTCTCCTGCAAAGGACCACCTCATGCTTTCAAACAAAAGAGAGAAAAAGCATCTCATCAATGAAGGCAAACGTACTCTTCCTCCCCACTGCCTCACCTCTTCCTTGCCCCCATCATGCTGTCTCTTTATAATTTTTTTTTTTGGCACACCAGCAGATTCTGACAGATTTGGGCGAAGGCAGGCAGCTCCATCGCAGCCGGTGTGCCGGGGATGTCAGTGTCGGATCCTCTGCTCTTCCCCTTTTTTCTCAGCGGCGCTCGGAGCCAGCCTCTCGGATCGACTGGCGGATGACACGCCTGGCTGGGCTGAGGCGCTCGGATCGACGTTTCCCCAGGGTGCTGCTCCTGATGGAGTTTGCAGCAGGAGCTAAAAGCCGCATACAGATAACTCTTCCTTCCCCTTGCTTTTTCTCCTTCCTCCCTCCCAGCAATTCAGAGAGAAGAGGGTGAAGAAAATGGCACTTGGATTAAATAAACTAACAACCAGCACGCAGGGCTTTTAGCTGTAAGTGAGCCAAGTGTCCTGTAACATTAAATAAATGCAAGATTAACCTTCAAGGCTTCCACACTAAATTATTTAGCTTGAGAGGCAAAGAGGTTGGGATTGAAACAAAGGGTAAATATTTGAGGAGCGCGCTGCTTGCGCTGGCTCTGTGGCTGTTTGCCCACGGTGCCGGGGCTGTCAGCACTTCCCTGCCGTGGGGACAGCCGTGGGCTGGCTCTGTCCCCAGCCCATCCTGGGATTCAGCTGTGAGGGTGGCAGAGGGGACAGCCCTTGTGCCACCAGCCATGGCATCCTGCCTGGCAGAAGTTGTGAGAAATTTGGGGGAGAGCCCGAGTGACCTGAGAGAGGCTGATAAGTTGTGATTTCACTGAGCATCCCAGGCTCTGCAATTAGCAGTTACATCTGCCTTCTGTGCTGGAGTATTATTAACTGCATAACTTACATCCAACCATTTCTGTAGCCACTGTAGGCAGGGAATTATCTGATAACAAAATATCCTGCTGTTCATGCTAAGTGACAGACGCAGAAATATTAGTCTGTTTAATCAAAGCACTAACAACACCAAATAGATGAAAATATTTTGCCATTCCCTAGCTGATCTCCCCTGTTAAGATCTTTAAGAATTATTCTGTCAAAGATATGCCAATTATTTTCCTTTCAGTAAAAAAATATAAAATGTATCCACTAGTGGGAAAGCATACAGCATCTGTTTAACAGTAAATTGCAACTTTACAGTGTATTTTAAGGTGAGAAACACAAAAGGCAGCTATGGCCAGGACCCATGTAATTAGTCAGGATGCAATTAACATCTCTGTACTTTCTAGAACTGCCAGGCTTCAGAAGGAGAAGCAGCCAGGAACTCAGTGTTAACTCACCTGAAAAAACCTCCCCTAACACACTTTTTTCGTAGAAAGAGCATCACCAAATCACTGATCAATGACTGCTTGCATGGCCCATTTCCTCATCCACATTCCTGTCCCAACCTGGTACAGAGGCAGAGCACTTCAGGTGCCATGGACCTCACAAGATCACAACACACTGTGGCACTGCCCAGAACCTGTCAGAAATTAAGTGTTAGACACCAAAAAAATGGGGGTGGGGGGGAATAACACTGCAATCAATCAAATAGAAACATTTCAGCTACTTGTCAATGCACCAAATTCACAACATCATTTTGAAAGTGTGTGCAGGAGGGAGCAAGACCAGGCTGCCCTCTGCCCCAGGCTGGTACTCAGCAAGATAGATGGAGCTTCTCTGGCAGCTTCTCAGTCTGTGCCGTCCATGTACAATGCATTAAACCCCTCAAAAGGTGTAAGGTCAGGGATGGATTTTCTCCAAGTGAAGAGAATCACTGGAGTAGGATTTTACCATCCTTCACAGCAAGGTGTGTGCTTTGGATCATCTGCTTATGTCCATGTACCTAAGCCCTGCTGTTTCAGAAATCAAAGGCATTGGCATTGCTCTTGATCGCTCAGTGTCTCTGAGGAGAGCTTTAGATGGTGGGGTTCCGTCTCCAGCACAGGGTGTGGGTGTGCCACAGGCTCCCCCATAAAACTCTGCATGCTCCCCCTCCTGCTCCTCTCCCCCTTGCACCAAAGCCTCACGACCACGTGCGGCCTCAAGAGCTGCTTGCCAAAATAACCCTTCACCCCCAGCACTCCCGTGAGACCCCAAGACACATCCAGGAGTGGTGTAGATCACAGAAGCATAGACTAGATTGGCTTGGAAGAAACCTTAAACACCATCTAGTTCCAACCCCCCTGCCATGGGCAGGCACACCTTCCACTTGACCAGGTTGTTCAAAGCCCTGTTCAACCTGGCTTTGAACACTTTCAGGGATGGGACATCCATATCCTGTCTGGGCAACTTGTGCCAGGGCCTCACCAACCTCAAAGCCATGAACTTATTCTTAATATTGAATTTAAGCCTACCATCTTTCAGTGTGAAGCCATCACCCCTGTCCGACCACTCCAGGTGACAGCAGGTAGAAAGCCGGAGATGAGCTGCACAGAGGGATGAGCCACCTGCCCCTCCTGCCATGGTGATGTGCAATGCCTTCACTCATCAGCAGACTAAGGCTTTCCCTCTGCTGCCAAAAAAGCATGCGTTTTAGGGTAGGCTAAGTGAGGTGAGCAAGCTGTGAAACCCAAGTGGCACTGAGATTCATTGCTTTCTGCCAATTATGAGTGTGACAATAGGTAAAGAAGCCATAGCAACAAAAACTTGACCTGTTCCACTCCAGAGGTACAGTTGAAGCCTATTCTAGCTGTAATGTAGTCTCTTAACACCTACTGCTATTAATGGTTCCTGCATAATAAGGGGGATTACAGATCTATTACGGATCTGTCACCTCCTAAAGAATACGCCATTAATCATGATCATTTATTTGCAAATTGGTTTATAATTTTGCAAATCTTTTGCAAATTACTTTAAATAGCGGAGTGGGGGGGACTTTCAAAGCAGGCTTACATGCTATTTCCCTGCTTGGCTAATGACCCATTTTGAGCCAAATCACTGTTTGTGCAGGTCTGCATATGTATATAGGTATTTATGTATGGGAGCAAACTGGATGAGCACAACCAAACACGTGAGTGACAGCAGTTGGCAGGAAACACATAGGACAGTGTATCTGCTTCTGCACAGATACCTTTTTACAGGCTGATTTTCACTTGGGCAGCTTTTACAGATGATTAGCAACTGAGTATTTGTGTGTGCCTGCCCACTGGTGACCCCACTGCCTAGGACGCAGTGACTATCCTTGCATGCATTTCCTTGGCCTTTCACCAAGCTGGTGTGCATGAGATTTGGAGGCTGGGCCCAAGATTCACTCCCTCCTCATCTCAGTTGTAAAAAATCTTGCTGTTACATCCCACTCCAGGGCCAGCAGCTGATTCACCCTGACCAACTAAAAACCCCTTCAGCTGCTTGGAAAGCCTTGCAGGGCAAAGCACAGGACAAGAACACGTTGAACACTTCCCACATCCCACAGCTCAGTCCAGGGTTGGGTTAGCACAGATTAACCTCCTACCCTCCCACCCTCACCCCCAGCTTCTGTGAGGCTCTACCCTTCTTTCTGGCTTTCCTTTAAATTCACCCCAAAATCCCCTTACCTACCAGAGCCTCCCCTCCACACTCCTCATCTCCAGCCTTTTGCATCCATCCCTGCTTCCCACCCCCACGGATTAAGTAGACTTTGCCTGGATTACAGCTGCCAGTCAAGTTCAAGTGCATTTTTAATAGTTTAATTTGTGGCACAAGGTTTCAAATAAAATCATCAAGTGCAGTCGATTAAACTCATTAAGTCCTTACGGACTCGTCTGTGTACTGTGCTGTTATCAGATTCAGAGACATGAGAATTAATTAGGCTGCTGTTATCCTTTGTCTGGATTACTGTGCCAGGCCCAGCAGCCGGGTGTTTTCCTGTGAAAGCATGAGGTCCATAATCTCCTTACGAGTACAACCGGGGAGACAGTGGCCTAAGAGATTTCTTCAGCATTCCTCAAAGATCAAACCACACAAAACACACTGTTCTTTGATTTGTTTCTTCCCCTCCTCTAGTTTTCTTTCTCTTTTTTTTTTCCTCCTACCTGAACAGCATGGCTCATGACTAAAGGCAGTGCAGTGGTAAAAGGGCAGGTGAGCAGCAATGAGCTGCAAGTATCGGGGCTCCACACATTAATCACCCCCTCCAGAGTACACCAGGGATGTTGTGAAAGGCTGCTTCTGCTTCAAAGGGATGTCCAACAGCCCTAACTCTCATCTGACAGGGCTATTTCTGCACTGCCACATCCACTGTATCACTGCCCACATTTGGCGAGAGAGACTAAGGTACCCAAAGGGACTAAGGGTATCCACTGCACCCCTACAGATCCAGAGTAATGTGAAATCACAGCTGACATCCTGCTCAACACACCAGGATGCCCCAGCTGCCATCATTTCTGCAGTGAGTGTGGTACTTCCAGCACATGCTTTGCTTGCCTCTGGGAACCAACGCAGATGGTGACCTGTTTGGAGAGGCAGACATGAGGTGGAAGGACAGTGCAAGCCTCTGGCTGCCAGGTCTGTAGAGATCTAAAGGTGAGGATGTACTGAGATGAGCACCCACGTGGGTGCTGCAGTCTGTGCTGTGGGCAGATGGGCCAAGGTGAAGATAAACAGGATAAATGTAAACACCCTGCACCTGACTGTACTTCCACTTGCAGTATTCTGGCCCCCATTCACAGAGCAGGATCCCACTACACAAACATCAACACTACACAAGCTGTATAGTCTCCGTATAATTTTCCCCCTATTCTGCTCTATGGAGCAGAAATACATATTATATATGTATCTCAACAGAGCTTTTAACAAGTAAATTCTCACATTTGTTACATCAACACGGGAAACCAGTACCTGTACTATGCAAATGCCAATATAGGGAGCTGGACCTTTGCAGCACAGGCGAGGTTTATGGACTGCCTTCCCACCCTAGCAAGATTCAGCCACAGGCCTGAGTAAGTAAAGATTATATCAGAGAAGAATTTCAATACCACAGGCAGATAAGCATCTCTGACTTTCTAATGCCATGAGGAACTTCACTGAGAACAGAAATTCTCTTCCCTCATAGTAAGGCTCATTTGTCGAAGTCAGCTATTACAGAGGAGATGTGAGATCCACAGCAAGTGATAGCAAGTGGGTGCCCATGTGTCACAGCCGAGGGTTGCTGCCTCAGCCAGACCTGTGATAGTGAAGTTAGCTGGTTCTTGACAAAGCAGTTATTTCCTAGAGCAACCTGTGTGCAGGAGGGCCTTAAAAAGGCATATTGCCAAAGAGGGGTTTATCCAAAAGGCTTTTCTGGTGAACACAAATCCTTTCCAATGGGTCAGCGGGTGGCAAACGTGCTACAACAAATTTATGAGAAAATAACCATGCTGTAAAGAGATGAACTTAAGGGACAAAGAAAAGCAATCCATATTTAGACTGGCAAGGGTTTTGTGCTTGCTAACAGTCCTGCTGAATTGCATCTGAGGGGAGCTGAACTATAGCAATTTCTAAACTAAATCACTTGGGCCTGCCAGTACTTTTACCAGTTTATTACAGAAATTTACTCACAAGGGTCAGTGACCCCTCAGTCAATGACTCCCCCAGGTGACTTCCTGAGCTACATTAAGCTATGAGCATTTGCTCTCATTCCCTCTGATGTTCTCTTTCTCTGCTCCTCCTCTCCCACTTCCCATTTCATTCGCCTCCACTGAATCCCTTCTTTTTTTCTCTCTGTTGTCAAATCAAGGGAGTAGGGTACAATGTGACAAGACAGTGTCGGCAGAACAATAAGGGATGTAGACGTGAAGGAGCAACAGAGAGGCAAAAGGGCTGGGAAGGGAAGCTGAGAAGCCTGAATGTGATGGAGAGGAAAGGGAGTTGTGAGGAGCTGCAGGAATGGCAGTAAGGCAGCTGCACTTTTGGGAAGGATGAAGATTTTCATACCTGCTTCCCTGTACAAATAATATGAAGACAAGGGTGAGGAAGAGAGCAAAAGTGCAGCCTCCGAGATGCAAAAGGTGTCCAGAACCATTTTAGCTACTAAGGTGCAGAGAAAACAGTGGCAGCTGCAGGGCATAAGGAGAGGAAGAGGCATTAGGCTTTGGTACAGAGGAGGGGGACTAAAGGGCAGAGCAGCGGTATGGGCAAGAGGGAAAAATTAGAAAGTCTGATGGCACTGAAGGAGATAACAAAGAGGGCTGTTTTTTAAATGGAGAGGAGGGTACTCCCTCCAATAGCAGACAGCCAAGAATGTCAGGTGAATTCTGCTCCCATTTCCTAAAAGTGAGTGTAGACAGTCATGCATTCCCTGAGCCCAGAACATCTGCACTTGGACAAGATGAATCCTGCTGAAACCTTGTGTCACTTTAGCCAAACTTATCCAGGTTCAGAGCACTTTTCCGTGACTGGGCAAGGTCTCTAGGCCTGGCATAAATCTAACCCTCAGCATTTCCCCAGCAGAAATGTAAACTAAAGAAATTCTTCAGGAACTACTTAATACATAACCATGTAGTAGAAATTGCTGAAAATATAAAGGCAACCCAGTCTACAACAGGATTCCGGCAGCTGCCCCAGCCCAGCCAACCTCCTCCTCCTCTGCAGTTCTCCACAGATTATTAATGACAAGTGAAAAAATACAGGAAGCAGGCTTCCTTTTTCCTTTCCAAGTCCAAAAGAGTCTCTTTGCAGCATCTCCTTCTCACTCGTTTGTTTTTTTCTTTCTTCTCCCCTCATCCATGCTTAAAAAACTGATAAATGTCTCTTTAAGGACGTGTCTGCCGCCTTGCTGCGCACCCTTATAAATCAGATAAATATCTCGAGGATCCTTATCCTGGGAAAATTGAGATAATTGCACTAAATTGAAGAGCCTCATTTTTTTTTTCCTCACCCCCTCCCATCCTTCTTCTCTTTTCAGCTGGAGTCTCTTGTAGTAACAGGTGTGCTGACTGCTAATTCCTGCACAGGAATTACCCCCTCCATCTGAAGGGATGGCCCTCCATAGCTCCAGGCTACCTCCTGAAGTGAACTTTAACCAAGATACCACATCAGTCGGGAACATTTTCATAGCTCCATCTGGGTCTCTCCTGGAACTGTTCACCCTTGCTGGTGCACTTCTGACACCTGCCAGCCCAGGACAGGAGGACTGTGCCTGTAAGGGCAAGTTCAGCTCCAACACTCCCCTTCTGCCAGGGACAGGTAGCTGGAAAAAAAGGAAAACAAAGAAAAAAAATGTAAGGCTGGAGATGAATAGGATTCAGATGAAAGAAGATGAGGCATTAAGGAACAGCAGAAAAACTAGCATGGTAGTCAAATCCAATTAAGCCAAGTCAGATCAAGTCAAGAAGGCCCTCAGTGATCCTGTACTCCAAGAAGGTCCTGAGGTCTCTTTCAACCCATACCTCTTGGTCCTATGGCAGGACAGAGGAACACTATTGCTATATGGGGGGAGGCAAAGACCCCAGAATCAGTCCCCATTTCTCATCATAATCACCATGTGCTTCTTCCCCACCTACAGAAAGGAGAGCACCTCCCTCCAGCAGCACCTGTTACACTGAGGTGTTATCCCTCCCCTCCACTAAAGGAAGGTGCCATAGCCACCAAAAGCGCAAAAAACAGGGTAACGGGTAAAGAGACCAAGGAACAAACTGTCACTCTGCTGGTTTTCTCCCAGGTGAAGAAAACTCTACAAACCAGAAGCTCACATCTGTGTTTGGCTTTTGGTGTTCTACGGCCAAACACACAAGAAGATTGGGACTGTCAGAGGGACTGAAGGTGACTGATGTTGCCATCCAAAGGGGAAGATTACTTCTCCAAGAGATTTCCAAGGAGCACCTGGGGTCACCAGGGGTGCCAGCAAAGAGGATTTTTAGGATACTTTGCATAAGATAGGGAGATAAACTCAGAAGGGTCTCAGTGAGCAGAGATTACTCTACATGCAGAAAACTCAGGAGGTGGCAGGCAGTGGATTGTGACATGATGGTGCTAAAGATGGCCCTCAAAACCATAGGCCTCCTCCAAGTACAAATCAGACCTTCCAGCCCAGCCAGCTCCTCTAAAGCCTGCACTGGCTGGGGGAAAGCAGAGCAGACTGGCTCCCAGCCCCAGGAGATAATTGCTGAGTTTGGGCAAGTGGCCTTGAGCCTGCAGGTGGGTTGAGAGAGAGGAGGACAACAGCTGTTTCTACTTCACCCACGTCCTCCATGCCAGGACAGCCTTCCTTTATTCCCAGCAAAGCACCACTCTCTGCAAATTCATCAGGGCCCATTCTGTGGAAAATGCTCTCATGTACACCAAAAATAGCCCAAGAACCCATGCAGGCCTGAAACAAGATGAGTGTGGTAGAACAAAGTGGTTCAGAGCTGTGAGCCCACTCAGAGCTCTACCAGCACATCTCTAGAGGAAACAGTTTTAAAGTGAAGGACAGTCCATTCAGATTTGATTTAAAGATAAAGTTTTTTACAATAAGGGCAGTAAAACACTGGCAAAAGCTGCCCAGAGAGGTGGTAGATGCCCCATCCCTGGAAACATTTGGGGTCAGATTGGACAGGGCTCTGAGTTATCAAAGTGATCCAGTTGAAGATGTCCCTACTCACTGCAGGGGGTTGGACTAGATGGCCTTTAAAGGTCCTGTCCAACCACACTTCCATGATCTCCACCCATTCCAGATATGAGGTGGAAAGAAACAAAATTTGGGAATCTGGGAAACAGCATCTCTGAAGTCCTCTGGTGAAGAGGAGAGGGAAGAAGACTCATGAATCAACTCCCTCTTTTCAGTTACAGCCCAGATTTTCTCACCTTTCCTTGCCAAAATACCAGAAATAGCCACCACAGGGTACCATGCCCTGAACCCAGAACAGATGCAGTAGAAGGTGACTTGTCTGCTTGCTCCATGTTATCCACATAGATCCACTGTGAGTTTAAAAGTAGCATCACCAATCCAGAAAAGGGGGGTTGGTTCTCCATAGCTACCCTCAACACTTGCCCTGGCTCTGCAAAGAGGCTGAGGGCAGCTTTCAGTGCTTATGGGACAGGACGACCCCTACCCAGCCTTCAGAGTCTCTCCTGGCATCAGCAGGCTCCACACAACATCTCCATTCCTCTCAGGAAGAATAGGCTTGACGGTGTTTTGACTCCTTTTTCAGAGACTCCCACATGGCACTTTACAATCCAACTTTGCTCTTAAATACACATCCTGGGCTGCATCCCAGAGATGTGTGTCAGGCACGAAGTGCTGTCAGTCAGCCCCAGTCACAACACATCAGGGCTTAGAAGTCTGACTGATCGGGGAGAGGGGGGAGGGAGCACAGGAATGAGAAGA
>VXBQ01015095.1:962670-989221 GCA_013400175.1 Phainopepla nitens | reverse complement strand
GCAAAAAAAACAAAAAAAAAAAAAGGAGAAGAGAAAGAAAATCAAGTGGGAAAATGGCAGGAACTATTCCATACAGCAAAGGATGTTTCTCATCTGCAATACAGCACTGTCAGGCACCAAAAAGGACAAAGATGTTCAGATACAGGGTCACAGGAGGAGGGTGGAAGAAGCTCCTGGGCTGAAGTCTGGTGTCTCTCGTACACTCTCGTGGCTTCAGGCAGCAGGGGCTGAAACACACTGCCGCATCAGCAGCATGGCAATTAATGTAAAGTGGGCTGGAGGGACGAAGCTACCAGATAAAATGCGTGCCTGGCTAAATGCCACTCTGGAGCTGGCTCTGATATCAGCTCCCTCAGCCAAGAACGACCAAATGGCCACGGCAGTGTGGCTGCCTCTCTTGTGCCACAGAGGAGTTCACAGAGCCCAGGGAATGTTCCCTGCAGGAATGACTCAGGGCAGCTCTCATGCCATCATCCCAATGTTTGCCTACATAGACAGGTGCCTGCAATCCTAATGGTTAAGAAAGACAAAGCTGGAAAAAATAGGAACAACTGAGGAATCAACTAAAGCTGTGCTGATTTGAAGGCAAAGGTGAATAAATTTAAATATGGATTCTGAGGAATATCTATGAGAGGGCACTGTAATGGAGATGGAGAAGGTCCCTTCCCATTCTGGGAGATGAAGGACTTGGAGAGGAGAGCTGGAACACTGCATAAAAGTTTGAGATTACTCAAGTATGTTAATTCTATGAATTTCAGTATCTTTCACCATGCATGAAATGAGTAAATACTCATTGGGCTGAAGAGAAAGAGAGAAGGGTGGTGAGGAGAGACTCCATAGCAAAATTTATGCAAGTATTCCCTGGACCTTGAACAGGAACCCACATCTCTTCTAGTCCCAGGTGAGTACCTGAGCTTCTAGGCTGGAAGTCCTGGTTCTTTTCACTTCCTCGCTGCAACCCAAGGTTTAAAATTATTTAATTACTCCTTCCAATGTTGAAAAGTTAAAATAGAAGGACTGAGTAGATTCTCCTGCCACCTCAAAACCAGAATTACCTGACAATCTGGAGGGTCTTTCCAGGATTCAAGTCTCTTCCAAAGGGAGAAAAGATAGGAGCAGGGAAGGCTCTAGCCATTACACTACTTTGTGAGAGTGGCCCAAGTTTCAAACTCCATGCAGACCTGTTCTCTGATCCATGCCCAGAAGATGTCTCAAACATTGGACTTTGCTCAGACATGCTCAGAGTAACTGGCTGGTTCAGCACACAAAACAGGCAGGTCTGGCAGAGAGAAGAAGCAGATTCTCAGGGAGGATGGGAAACACAGAAATATGGCAAAGATATTGCAAGGCAGCTGAGCAGGGGCTCTAAGGATCCAAACTACACCTCTAAAGCTGTTTTTATGTTTGGGGCACAGCATACCTGGGGCTTGTTTCTCCACAAATCCATTAAAGAGGACAACAGACTTGTGCTCACCTACATCATGAAGCTGATACAAGGGAAGGAACTGCACGAGGAGCCTGCTGCTCAGGCAAACCATTCCCATGCAAACTCCAGTGCATCTCATCACTCTCTTGTCTACAAGGAGGCACTGTCGCCCCTCTAGCTCATAAAGGAGGTGAGGGGCACAAACCATGAACAATTTCAAATTATTCATCACTGAGGCTCAGACCCCCTTGCATAAGCACTGTCTACACTTCTGGCTTCATGGGCTGAGTTTAGCCAGCTCACATAGCATTGTGTTGGATTTTTCTTTCAGCTGCCTGAAAAACGAAGGGAATGAAGTGGGTGGTGTACACTCTAACTTCATGAGGCATTTGCTAATCTCTGAGGAGGAATCTCATTAGAGAAATTGAAGAGGTCATTAGGGGTAGGGATGGGAAGCTCTAGAAGTTACACATCACCTAGAAAAATGACCAGAAGAAATGGGAGTCTCTGTGCAAGCTGGCTCATGGGGAAAAGTGAGTCCATCACTCTTGCTTCCTTATATTCACCATATTCAAAATCACTGATGTGGTGAACTGACCCTGACTGGATGTCAGGTGCCCACCAAAGCTGCTCTACCACTCCCCTTCTCAGCTGGAGAGGGGAGAGAAAATATAATGAAGACTCAAGGGTCAAGATAAGGACAGGGAGAAATGACTCACAACTATTGTCATGGGCAAAACAGACTCATCTTGGGGAAATTAATCTAATTTAATCATTTAAACCTTGGGATCCTGTGCTCAATCACTTGCTCTCACCTTGGAAGAGAGCTTGTGATTCAGACCAGTAGACCCTATAGCTGAGGTAAAGAGCCAGCACTCTTGCAAGTCACTTTTTTGATCCAACAAAGGAAGAAGAAATGCTATCAAGGGGAGGATATGGAGAGCCTTGCCTTTCACTGGCTTATCTGAATCATAACCAGAAAGTGCTGCAAAACATCTCTGCCAACCCAAGAGGAAAGCAGCCTGCCCTCAACCCACAGGGACGTCAGTCCAACAGCACATGCTTGCAAGCCCCAGCCTGGCTCTGGCTGGGTTAATATGACAATCCATTTCTGACAGCGTGTCAATACAAAGCAATTTAGGAGTGCATGAAAAATCAACCCGAGGTAACAGGCAATTTCTCCGCTCTGCTGGTCAGACGGAAGCAGGGAGCAATGAGGCCATGATCTCAGAGCACACTGAGCTCAGCAGGGCCCGGTCTGCCAGCACCTGCTGGCATCTTAGCTGCACTCACCTGAGAGAGGGATGGAGCGAGGCAGGAGCAGGACACCTGCTGTGGCACACAGTCTTGAGATGGCAACAAAGCAGAGCTGAGGGTAGCATCCCATAAAGCTTTTGCTAATTGGGGAGTATATGAATATGTAAAGTAACAAACTGCCTGAAACAGAGTACCTAGACTTAAACATACAGATGATTATAAGGCAGAACCTAAGTCTTAGGTCCGTGCCACCTGTCCTGTGGGCAGGGAACCACGGGCTGAACCTCATCAAGCTGGAAAGGGTCAAGCAGGTGGTGTAGAAAACCCAAAAACCAGATTCCAAAAAATCATTTATTTTAAGCCAGACACAGAGCATGCCTGGATGGGACCCCAAGCACTAACCCCATGCTGCTGCCCTCCTACCATGTACTCCAGGAGTACATTTCACACTGGTGCATCTCCCCATGCAGGGACTAAGAGAGGCCATGGGAATTATCAGGGAGGTGCAGAAGGTGCTGTGGGACAGAAAGCACAAGGCGCTGGTATCACTAAAGGCTGACCTGCCCTCCTTCCCTCTCTGTCACAGCACAGATTGCAGGGAGGACACCCATGTGTCTCTTGCCCACATGGTAGCCACCAGCAGCCATCTCAGAGTGCTGCCTCCATGCCGTGAAAGCACATTGGCACGAACACCAGGGCTGGCTTGGAAAAGCAGAGGGTGAGCCCAATCCAAGCAAATCTGGTTGCAAATGCAGAGCACAGCAGCAACGTGCTGGCAGTACTTATCCAGCATGATGGGCTGAGGGACACTCCCACCACACTAAAAGCATCTCAGTCTGTCATTATTAAAGCAGAAAACACAACAGATGCAGCTTGTGTCTCCAAGTCCAAGCTTTTGCTCCCTTGCAACCCAGGATGTTGCACTTTGAAGAGTTGATTCAGATCGCTCACTCACCTAGAGAGGCCAGAAGTGCCGCCTCCTCTGAAAGAGTCAGGAGAAATTACACTTGCTGCCTATTTTCTGGATGGAACAACTTTAAACCAGGCTGAGCTTCCCACCCATGCCACACACAGAAACTCTGGAGGGTGCCAAGAATGGTAATGCAGAAGTCAAAAAAAGGAAGAATGGATGGAAAGAGGAAATATAACATTGTTGTAAACATGCCAGAATAACATGCTGGTTTAAACCTATACTTGGACATATTTTAATCTGGGACATCATGGGATACAGCCAGGGAGGCAGGGTTTGAGGTTGGATCCTTTATGTGCGGTTGCATTAAAACTAAGATTCCCACTTTATTTTGATTTAATAAGCTAGTTAAATCGTGTTAACAAAATTAAAAGCCATTATTAAAGGCAGATGTACTGGTGTACAAATAGCTAAGCATCAGCTTTGACTTTAGATGATCCACAGCTTCAGCGTATGCTTCTAATAACCAGCTGTCACTTACCAGAGATGTGGTAACTCTTATTAAATCCTAAATGGGCATATGGATGTTACATTTAAAGTAGTATTTTCCCCTCCTCACTTCTATCTTTTCCCACAGGCAACTGAGCCAACTCACAAATTTCCTGCATCATTTTTTCCCTTTGTTAATGGGATGCATGTTGCGATCAGAAGGGCCAAATGATGACCTGTCTTTTTTGTTTTTTACATCCCTTTGGAAAAATCCATATGACGCTCTGTGTGTCAAAAGAGTCATAACACATCCCAGATGCCTCAGCACTGATTGCACTTTTTCTGCTTGAAGCCACCAAGGTCCCCTGAGAAGCCATTCAACCACAAGCCCAGTTTGTCCAGCGCTGCCATTTTCCTAAACTGCTTTGCAGTAACAGGCTGGTGAGTCCAGCTCTTGGAGAAGCCACCACCACCAGCCCAGCACAAGCACCTCCTTCAACGCAAACTGCGTGTTCAGGGATCTGGAAACTGGGGCACTGCTGGGCTTGCAAGAAGCAAAATCTGTTTCTGGGATGGGAGTAGGGGAGAAGAGTTAAGAAAGAAAATCCATCTCACTTGCAAGGTTCCAGTAGGACTACAGTAGAAGTGCCAACAAATTGAAACAGTGCTTGAAATCAGGACAACACTTCTACCATCCACCGTTTTTCACATTTTTTGCTTTTTAACTGAGGTAAATACACTCAAGAGTGCAGGAGTCAGTACCTCCTAGCATTGTGGTGTCTACAGGATGCCATCAGGGAGCTGCCTCTGCCCAGGTGTCAGCCACATGCACCAAGCAGAAGGTGATGCCAGCGGGCCCCACCACACTTTGCCTTGGTCTTTTTTCCATGAGGAGGAGCTGGCCCCCTCCTTTGGCTCTGTTTTTCCCAACATCAGCAAAGGAAGACAAGGCTTTGGACATGACACAAAAGAGCATCTATGAATATGTTGCTGTAAGAGAAACAGGCTTTCCTTGCCCCCCACAGAGATGAACAGCTGGGCTGCCTGCCCCAGGCAATGGTCACTGCTGCCCTGGGAAGCAGAGGAGAGCATCAGGGCACTTGCTCTCCTCTAGGTGCTGCTACCAGCCACAAACACAGGATATTTGTGTTCTAAACCTTTCCATCCTTATGTCTGAAGGTCCTGTACATTGTGCTATCAATCATTCAGAGAAATATTAAACTGCTGGAGAGCTGACGATATCATTTGCTATGTTCATTCCCTTGAGGATCAAGTGTCTCAGCGAGAGCAGGAGCAGAGTCCAAATGCAGAGCCTCCCCTATCCTTGATCTCATTAAGGCCCTGCTGCTTCCACAAACCCCTTTTCCCTTCAGGTCTCTCTTCCCACAGCATTGACCACAGCTCATAAATTAATAAGTGCATGTACTTTTTAAAATCAGGTTTGTGGCAAGCAGATGTTGAAGTGGAGGAAAGAGGAAGAAAACAAAAACCAACACATACAAACAATTCAAACACTGTGAAATGTTTAACAACATGTAAGTCATTCAAAGCCACAAAACCCTTGGTCCCTGTCCCTGGCTGGATTCACTAATAGGTTTGCTGCCAGTGCCAGTGTGGAAGGCAGGGGTGCACAAGGACCCAGAGCCCTCTGTTTTGCCTTCAATTATGTGCCAAGTTAAAACCCAGGGAAAAAAAAACAACCAACCTAATCCACAGTCATTCTTTAATCCTGTGCATCTTATTAAAAGCAAGAGGACAAGATAATCCACCCAGACTGGCAAATTGGAAGCTGCTCATTCCCACTCCAGAAGAAATCAGCTCATGTTTTCTCCTGAGGATCCCAAGAGGCTCAAGTCCAGAAGACAATGACAACATGCTACAGAAAGAAAAGAAAAATTAAAAAGGAAGGTAATTAGGGAAAATGTTCAGAGGAAAACATTTCTGTAGTGCTGCTGAGGCCATGAGGAGCTGTCCATGCAGCAGGAGCTGCTGGCTTCTCATTCCTGGTCATCAGAGGATCACACTGGAGAGACAGAGCTGGGACTGGACCTGTTAGAGGGATGGGTAGCTCCAGGGACTGGGCACCAACAGCCTGAGCCACAAAAAAGGCTGAAGGAGACAAAAGGGACTGTCTCTCCTGCTATGCAGCCAAAGAGGTCAGGGCTGGCCAGGTCACACAGATGGAAAGAGCTGGGCAGGGGAGCACTGATGTGGGGCACTCATTCAGCACTTAGTTCTTATCCCTCACTCTGTCAGACTCCCTTGGGAAAAGGATGGAGGCAGTTCAGAGGCACAAACACACTCAGTGGGAAACAACAACTCTGCTGGCATGAGCCCAGGGGCTGGAGAGGTGTCAAAAGCCAGGAGGGGCAATAAACCTGGTTGAGCAAAAGTACCAATGTCCCTGTTTCCCTCAGGAAAGGTGGGAAAGAGGAGGTGTAAAGTCAGCAATGCCTTCACAAGTGTGATGGATGAAGACATATGAAAGGATGGAAGAAGTCCATTTTTGGCCACCACCACTTGGACAAAAAAACAGAAGTAGCTCCATTAGGAGAGTGCTGAAAGTTTGGATGGACACTGAGATTTGTGTTAACATTTTTAATAAAGAGAGAGAAATTATTAAAAATGCCCCTTCTAAGAGACTAACTACCAAAATAAACCTAAAAACGCAAAGGAGAAGCTTGCACATCCTAGCTGCAACAGTTACAGACTTGAACATCAACTGTAGATGCATCACCAAGACATGATTTTGATTTAGACTCAATATTGGTGAATGATAAAAGCAGAGTGGAAGAGATGGAACTGGAAAATAGCCTTGGACAGACTGATTTATTTAAAACTCTTGCCTCATTTTGACTTATTCTAAACAGAATAGACAGGTAGACAACAGCAGAGTTCTGCCTAAAGGTTTCTGGTTTCAAAAGGGCAAACCTAGCCTTGCCTATAAAAGGTAGGTTCAAATGTCTTTGAACCAAAGTCCCTGGGGACTTCACCCCAAACACAGAATAACAGTGAAGGAGTAAATCCTGGGTGCCTCCTGACTGGCTGGAATGAGCAGAGCAGTGCAGATAAAAGGAATAAGAGAGAAATGATTAATCAGTAAAGAGCAAAATTTTAGGGCCTGAAAATAGAAGAGATGGAGTGGGAAATGCCAAACATCAAAGGAGTTAGACCTGAGGAAGGATATTAAATAGTGAAAGGTTCTCTGGTCATACAAACACAAAAGATAATAAAGACAGAACAAGCAGTGCTGTGATTCAGTCTGTGGGAAGAGAGTTCACAGGAAATCCAGGTGAGGTCCCAAGACTAAGGGAATTCTTCTCAGCAGCTCTGGACAGTGACAATAATTACAAGCATATGAACTTAGCTGGGTGACTGATACAAAAAAGGTATTTACCACAGCTGAGAGAGAAGTGAAGATCCAACATCTTCCTGTGATCAAGTCACAAGGCCAGGTATCTCACAACCCAAATTCCTGTAGGAACTATTCCATGAAACAGACAGATAGGGAGCAAGGGCTCCAATAAATTCACCAGTAAGGAGGTGAGGAAGTTAAAATGCAGTACCTGTAAGTAAGAAGGATGAAAAAGCAATCTGAGCAGCTGTCACCCATGGCTGTGCACAAGGGAGGGAGCAAAAACTGGGCAGGGCTGTGAAACGTGGGGGATGCCAGACTATCCTGTTTGGGAGTGGTTTTATTTTTATCTCACTTTTTTGTGTTACTAACTGACCTTCTAGATGAAGGAAAATACACGTTTTAGTGAATCATTTAATGCAGGGCCATGATGGGAAGTGATTTGTTGTGATAAAGAGGAAGAGGCTTATCCCAGGCACTGTAGAGGCAGAGTAGGATTTGATGGAGGCGTAGCTGTGGACAAGGAAGGAAGGGAACAGCTTACAGGGAGTTTGACAGTGGAATTCCCAGCAGAGTGGTCCCAGGACTTGCCCCTGGTCAACAATTTCACTAATGAGTCCTTCTTAATTAAACTAGCCTATGAGAAGCAGGAGAAACCAGGGAAGACAATATTGATATCACACTGGAAGCCCAGCTTGAGCATGGCTCAATCCCTGAAGCAAACCATGTAGTTTTCAAGAATTTCTACTGCAATTGGGGAATTCATAACTTGAAAATGACTGAAGAAGAAAAGATTTGATTGTAGGAGTCAATTACAGGCTGATTAGTGAGATAAAACCACCAAGCAGGTAAATTTGATCCTAATATGTATGCAGGAGAGGATTTCCAGCAGAGGAGGGCATCTCCCAATTCCCAAATCAAACTGGTCAGCCACATTCAAGAGCAGCAATAGACACAAAGAAAAGCTGTCAGGATAACCAGTGGATGGAAAATGGCCCAAGAAGACTGGGTACATGAATTTTTATTTTTCAGGCTGAAAGATATGTGATTTCTGTCTCCATTCCAACTGTAGTCAGTAAACATGGGAAAAAGCAATGGTGGTAGAAGGATGACATGAGTACTAAAAATATGTCAGCTAGAAACATGTCTAAGCTCAAAATTATGCCTCACCAAAGCAGGGAGGCAGCAGGGGCAAACAGTGAAAGAGCAAGGAGGAAGTATTTTTAAGATGGCTCCTGCTAGGAGTATGAAAGGGATTTTATGAGGTGGTTCCCAGCTGGGAATTTGGCCAAGGTACTGGGGTTAACACACCCACTACTCTGAAAAGTACCAAGGGATTTTCAGCAGCCCAAAATTGCCAAGACCTTGGTTTTAAATCTCCACTGCTGAAAAGCAACTATTTATTCAGCGCAGTTCCACTTGAGCAACTATGTGAAATGCTGCTCTGAGACTCTCAAAAGTCTCCCGGGGAGCAGGCAAAAAAAAAAAATATATGTGTTCTGTCTGGAGCTGATTCTCTTTCCACACTTCTGTCCCTCTCATCATGCTTCACCACTAACAGGATTTGCATCAGAGCAGCCCAGCTCTCAGAGTCAGGCAGCTCCCAGCCCCTCTCCCTAAGCCTGTCACACCATGGAGATATCACCTTTGGACATCTGAGCACGAGAAGCAGGGTCCCAGGCAGCCAGGGGGGACACTGGCCACACAACAAACACCTCTGTGCCCCTCCTGGCAGGCAGAGAATGAGTTCAGGCATCGCAGAGTATTGTACAGTTTAGACATGTCCAAGCAATTCCAGCTAGGAGCAGATGCTTTCAGAGCCACTCAAGACTTTCTTAATAACACAGGCTTACCTGGGCTGAAAGAAAACTGAGCCATCTCCATCCTAAGCCAAATAAGAAGATACCAGAAGCCTCCATGGTTCCCAGGTAGCAAAGAGCTCATTTTAACAGGCACCATGTCTTTATGCACAGAGGATCAGCCACTGTTTGGCACACCCAGCTGTTCCAATGCCTTCGTATAATTTTTTATGAGCTCAATGCACTGTGTTTTCTTGCAATGACCACCAAACTCTGCAAAAAAAAAAAAAAACCTGCTCAGCCAGGACTCCCTGTTTTGGGGGGAGTAATTTTGGGTTTTTAAAACCTTGTCCCTTCTTTTACTCCCTATTATTTATGCTGAATGATACAAGTGAAAGACTCCACACCAAAGCCTGGACATGAACCAGGGAGCATCACAAGTCCTGCCCTGCCAGCAGTGACCAGCCTGCACAGCACGGTGTGGAAATGCCAAAGCACCACAAAAGAGCAAACTTGAGCACACTAAATCCTCCTCCAGCTGCTTGTCGTTCATCACTTGCTGCTCAGTTTGGCAGCAGGGCTGAGCCAAGAGGGAAGCCCAGATGCTGGGAATGGGGCAGCAGGAAGAAGGGTGCTCTGCAGTGAGCTCTTCTTCCCACATGTATTTACATGCCTCTGTGCAGAGAGGTGGATGGGAGTGGATGGATTTGTTGACACACAGAGGTTTAGCAGTGAAACCTTCCACTCCTCTGAGCCTGTAGCTTGGCACAAGAGTGGCAGGTCAGTCCCCAACACAGTGACTTCAAAGGTTGCCAATGAGATGAGCTATTCTCCTCCTTGTCCCAAGGAAGCACCTTTCACCTTCCTCAGCTTTGGGAGGCTGTCTGGATTCCAAATCACAACAGAGAAGGGCCAAGCAAACTGCATGGGATGCCGGGAGAGACGTGCCCAGTGCTGATCTGTCCCACCCCATAGCCAGCCCTGCCTTGGCACTTCACACCCACTGGTGAAACCGGGCTGCCGCTGCCATGCCACACGGCCCACACACTGCCTGGCACCCATCACCCCCCCAGCCCCTCGGAGAGGGGCCAGCAGGGGCCCAGGCTGCCCAGTCCCCAGTGGTCCCTCTCTCACCCTCCTTGCTGCCCCCTGCACAGGCACACTCTCCTCTTCTCCCCTTCCCCTGCCCTTCCCCGCTTGTTGCACGAAGGGCGCGTTTGACCTCAATCTGTCTGCTCGGATTACAGTCCGGAGCCGTTCCCCTCTGCTGAGCACAGAGCCCCAGCAGGGCTGCGAGGCCACATCTGCCACGGCGGGTTATAAAACCCAGGGTCAGCGAGGGCTGCCACCCTCACAGGCCGTGGGGACACTGAGGTGAGAAGGGGCAGTGCTGGCTGCACCCTGCCACAGCCGCTGCTCCTGGCTGCTGTAGGGGACAGGCACCACCCCACCAAGCTCAGCTCACCCTGAGAAGTGGAGGTGAAGCAGAAAGGGTTAAGTGGTGAAGGAGAAATAGGGTCTTATTATAATGGAGTGGAGATGGTTGCATAGGCAGAAGTCCAGCTGTAGGGTTATGGATCCTTTGGGTTTGTAGCAGTGTTTCTTCAGAGTACTCCAGTGACACTCATAAATAAAAGTAAATAAAGGTAAGTATAGAAAATGCAGTAGGGCACAGTCTTCAGCCCAAGGCAAGTGACTCAGCCTGGCTCAAAACAGCTGCACTCAATAACCTGTTCCCAAAATCAAAGTGACCTCACTCTGCTCTCTGAGAGGCATTGTTGCCCATGGCATCCCAAAAAAGTGCCTGGTCAGGAGACAGGCTCCCACCAGAAGCCCCTTTAGCTTCACTGCATCCTGTCCCATGCCACAAGCACCTTCTGCTCTGGCTGAAGTCCAGCACCACACCAGAGATTTACCCAAAGGAAGGATTGGATAGAGGCACCAAATTGCAGGAAGGACCAGAGGGAGGAAGGAATGTGCCTTCCACCACCAAATGCAAGAAAAGGACAGAGACATTTGCACAAGAAGCTGACTGGTCAGTTTGGGAAGAAGCAGGAGGGTGACAGCTGCTGTAACAGTCCTCACGTGCACACAGTCCAGCAGACTGGTCTGGAGGGAAGGGCAGCAAGCCCTGGAGGCTTCCACTGTGTTGGTTGAGGATGACAGGCCAAGTCTGACAGCTCTATGTGCTGTCACCATCTATTGTGTTGCATTCCCTGAAGGACAGCAGGGCCATCAGAGTGCCCAGAGCCCCAGCAAGTGCACTGCCAGACAGCCTGGCACAGCCAAGAACTGTCCCCAGCTGCACACGCCTCTCCTCGTCAAGCCTCTCTCCTCTCTTTCTCTTAGGAACACTGACAGACATATTCCCCCTGTTCAGAGGACAGGTCTGCTGGCAGCACCCAACCCATCACAGCCATTTCTGACTGCATCAAAACCAGTCCTTCAGGAGGGATCCTCATGTCCAGTGCCAGGGTGGTCAATGCCCTGTGGACACGACATTTCACCGCAGGGTGAAGGTTGCAGCCCATTGTACTGCACAGTGTCCTGCACCACAGCAGCTGATAAATCAACACAGTGCTGTTCAAGGACTGAACAGCAGCCTTGGACCCCTGACCAAGCCCAGAGCCATTGGCTGTGGGGTTCACTCCGCTTACTCTGCAGAGCCGGGTCAGCTGAGAAATGTAGATTCAGCTTGTGAAATGTCTCAAAACCTCAGGTACTCAAGTTAAACATTTCCAGCCCAGCTCTCCCCAGGGAGCAAAAGAGGTATCAGTGCTGAAGGAGAAGCCCTCCTAAGTCTTAGATTTTTTGTCCATGCCCAGAACTTCTAAGACTTTGTTCCATCCAGTGACAAGGACATACCACAAACACAGGAGCTGCAGCTAAGATGCACATATCTTGCAAAGGACGTCTTTCAGCACTCCTCCTCCATTTTATCTTGCTCTATCCATCGCCCAGTTCGGAGTCACTGCCCACCAGACACATTACTGATAGTCCCTAGGTGCAAATCCAAGGGAAACCCCAGCTGAAGAAATGATGGATCCAAAAGGGTTATGACAATCCACAATCCACCAGTTCTCTGCTCATCTCCAAGGGGAGAAGCCACCAAATGCTCTGGAGTTACTGCTCTGCAGGTAGAAAGCCCAGCATGTGCCACCCTGGGGCTGCACAGCTCTGCTACTGCCTGGCCTGTCTTCTCTCTCCCCACAGCCACTGAAGCTCAGCCAGCAGCTGGGATGTGTGGTGGCATGACAGTGACGTGACAGAGGCCTGGCTGCAGCTTTGTGCCAGAGGCCAGCCTGGCTGCCATGTCCTGGGGCAGCAGCAGCAGGGAGATTGGCACATCCCTGCAGCTGCCCTGATGGCTGGCCTGGCAGTGCTTTCCTTCCCCTGCTCCCTTGTCCCTGCCTAGCCCACAATCCACAATGCAAAAGTTTCCCCTTATTTCAGCCCAGTGACACAGAAAAACAGCCATCAGGATGGGGGGAAGGAGTCAGATGCCAGTGTGGAGAAATACTCCAAGTCAGACACACAAACAAACCCAAATAACTGCTTCTATGGATGTCACAAGAAGTAGCACAAACTGTAGCTGCAGGAAAAAAATCCAACAGACACCAATTAAATGCATGACTTGACTGCCTCTGCCGTGGCAGCCAGTGGTGGCTTGCTGGTGGCAGCAAAGTATCACTGGTCACTGCTGACACTGCTGAGCTGCTGCCTCTCCCAAGGGATGCCAAGGACGGTCAGTCTCACCAGTGTGACACATCCCTGTGTACCAGCTGGCTTATTGCCAAGTAAACCATAAAGTCACTTATGTCCTGCCTTAAAAACAGGGGACTGTCACTCTGCCGTGACCCCAAGTCTCCCTGGAGTATTAGCAGTGGATGAACACAATGGTAAAAAAAGTCTCTTAGATTGTCCAGAATCTGGGGTAGCATAGATGAGGGCATGTCTGCTGTTGCTATGCAGGATGCTACAGACGGGGCCAGCCCAGCAAAGGTCCTGCCACACCCCTTGGCTTGACAGGGAACGGGATCACCCCATGACAGAAATATCCAGAGCAGCTGTTGGGTAGCAATATGGGACAGCCAAGAGAAAACCCACAGCCCATCCGTGAGTCACAGTTTTTCCCTGCCTACCCACAGTGATGCTGCCATCTGCTTTAGATATCCCAAAGACAACTCTGGTGTGATAGCCACAACAGCACAATGCTGTGCCAGGCAGCCTGGCCACAGCATTCCCAGCCGCAGGCACTTCCAGAAACCAGCCCTCCTGGTGCTGGCAATCAGGCGTCGGCATCGTACTGCAGCTACCCCGGGCATCTGCATCACACTGCAACAGGTGCCCTCCCTGGGGGGCTCTGGGCCCCAGTATTCCCCATGGCATGGGTGCCTGCTCCCCTGCTTGCCCTCTACACTGCACCCCTGGACAGGAGCATTCAGTAAATCAGAGCCATGTCTGCAAGAAACACACATCCCACCTTTATTTAATCTACAGCCACTAGAGGGTAATCCAGTCCTCCAAGTTAGACCAGCTCTTGCTTTGATTCACTGGGCAGCAGGTAAGTGCCTGAAACCCAGCAACTAATTACCAGGTGCCTTTCGACAGCTCCTGCCTCAATTAACATCCGTGCCTCCGTGGCTAGTCAGAGAGGCCTTCTGGCTACCCCTGAGCCACACAGTTTGGAGAAGGCACCCTGAGTCAGTGCCACACGCTCAGATGCAGTTGAGGCTGTTTTTTCCAGCTGGCTGCTGCCCCTCCTCCAAGCTGATTAAGAAGAGTACAAGATAATAACACAAATAAAGAAATAACATTTTAAAAACCCACCATAACCCTGAAATCTTCATTAATTATGAATTTTGCATGGCAACTGTTACTAAGAGAGTCTCCTCTGAAACTGATGTTCAAAGAACTTCATATCAAATCTTCAAACAGTTGAGAAGGTTCAAGCTACAAAGTCGAAACATCTGTTGCTTTCCATGCATTTTTCAATGGGGAGATCAGAGAGGAGGAAAAAAGTGTACAAAATAATCCTGGTTCTTCTCTATTATTTAAATACAATGACAGTCTATGATATACACTCTGTGCAGAGAGAGAGAAAGAAAAAATGAAGTCAGAGTGTTATACAGTTCTACCTACTGGAGCCAAAAATATAATGCACTTCAATTTGCTTTAAATGTAGCCCTTCTGGGAAATGCTGTATTAACAGCCCTTGGGGATGAAGTCTAAAACGGGAAAAGAAGGGCAACATCTCCAGCAGAAACAATGAACTGACAGTCCCATCCCTCCTCCCAGTGCCATCCAGAGCCTGGCTGTAATGAGAAAGTTTGAAATCAAGACTATGGGATGCACCTCCCAATGACATGTATGCCACTTCGCTTCATCCTTGCAGCCAGCAGGGAACAAGCAGAAAGGACTGTCATCTCTCCCTTGTGGGAAGCACCAAGCAGGCAGGACCACCTCCTAGATCTGCCTTCAAAACATACTCTCTGCACTCAGCTTTTTGCCCTAAGGGCAGGCAGAAATCAAGAAACCGGTGCCTCTTCACACCTGATCAGTTCCATCTAGTGAGGTCTTCACTAGACCCAGCTGTGGCATTTTTCAAACTTTTCAGCTGAGAAAAAATAGCATCATTTTAGCCCAAACCAAACCTTTCAAGCAATATAAAAAAATAACCAACTTTCCCGTTTTTTTCCCAAGACTTTGCAAAATATTTGGTGTCACACAGGATCAATGTTGCTTTCAGTATAACATTGACACTTTTTTGTTGAACAGTGAGAGGAAAATTCTAACAACATTTGGATTGAAGACCTCAATCCAACACTCAGCACAGCAACCTCTCACAACAGTACCCTCAGGAGCATGACCCAGAGGTCCCTGCACTTGTGGTGTTTCCACAGCTTTCCCTGGAGCCCCAAGTATTGCTGCATCACAGAACTGATCCCTGAGAGAGCCTTTCTTTCAATGGGAAAATTCATGTCAGCTTTCAAAACCTGTGCTTTTGGGGAACGCTGCTCCTCTGAGAGTTAATGCTGGAAGAATCCTGGTCTGTCACAGTTAGGTTCATCTAATGCCAGGAACCAAGACCAACCAACAAACTGCAAGTGAAGAGCTGGACATCAAGGACATCTGTAACATGAGGCTGGGACCAGCTTCCTGTCTCACTGCACCAAGTCCCTGTTGTCACAGACGCCATGATATATTATCCTTTAATAAACATAAAGCTGAAAGCTTTGGTTCAAATCCCCCAAAAATGAAGGTGGAATGGGGCGTGAGAGAGAAACACAGCAGCTCCCAGAAGCCTTGTGAACCACAAATTCACGCCCAAGTCCTCCTCCAGCTCAGACCCACCAAAACTTTCCTCAAACACAGTCTTCTACTACCGTGGCGAAGGTGAGAGTTCCCCACACTCATCCCTTCCAGTAGAAAGGTGTCAAACCCCTTCAAAGAGGCTTTTTCTGCCCCCAGAACCTTTTTTCAGCCTCTGATCTTTTGGAGGCAGCTGAGAAATTCATCTGCTGCTGGCTTAGTGCAGGTAGGGATGAAGTATCAAATGCTGCTCCTGAGGGCATGTAAAACGTCCTAGTGGCAGCCACACTGAGCTCCTGGCCATCCTCTTGCTTTCTGTGTAATTTGTCATTTCAATTTCAGCCCCAACAGTTCAACAGACCTTGAGGCTTGGATAGGTCAGAAAGATCAGAACAAGAGGAGGAACATGGAATTAACATTTTCAGAGAGCTCTGTCCCAGCAGCTTTCCCAGCTCCAATCTCATCCAGACCCACCTGGGCCCCCAGGGCGCCCAGGCGGCTCCTGCCCTGTGAATCCCATCAGGTTTTGCTGGGTCCTGCCCATGCAGCCAGCCAGCAGTGGTCAGAAGTGAAGGCTGAAGCCAGTGCAGAAATTCCCTCCTCCCCAGGCAGTGCATTTCAATTACCACAGCACAGGCTTCCAAGTGGATTTATCAAACTGGGCCTATAAAGAAAATTGAATAATCTCGTGCTTCAGACCTATAAAATTTAAGTATTATACTTGAAAGTACTTTGACAAAGTAATAAAGATGGAGAGTGAAGGAAAGGAGTGAGGAGATCCCCTCCATCATGGGAGGCTTCAGGGCACATCCAGCTGTGAGACTGCATGATCTGGATGGAAAGCTGATAAACTCTAAGGTATAAAGGTGCTTGATTGACCATTTTGTCCAAAAGTATTTCCCTCGGTGCTGAAACTTCAGACATCTCCAAAAACTAAAGAGTACAGGGGGAAGCTGGAGATAACCAAGACCTTGGAGTTAGATGTCCTTCCAAAAACAGCATCTGTGAGCACTCTGGTCTTCACCTCTCTGCTGAGCAGGACCAATAGAAAGGGGATTATATTGCAACAAGTAAGATTTAGGTTGGTCAGAAGGAAGAACATACTGAGTGGGGGAAATCCTGTTGCACAATGCTGTTGATGAGTGCAAACATACAGTTGTTCCTGAAAAAGGAGTTAGGGGAACATCACACCACAACACTAGGATGTTGTGGTGTGATATTAGGATGAGGATGAAGACAACACTAATGCATTGGGCTGGTTCAGCATGAGGTCTTTCAAGAAAATTGGGAAGCCAGGCGACATGAAACACAGCAACAGCAACAGCCCTGGCTCTTTGGGAGTTCTTCTGCTCAGTTCTCCACATCAAAGGTCCTTCTTTTTAAGTCCATCCTTGACTGTAACACTAACTCTCAGCCAGGCTGTCTTCCCATACGTCCTGATACTAAAAATGAACACGGATTTCTCCCCACAATGGTGTCCTGTCTTTCCCTCTTTCACTCAAAGGGACCTCACAAATCTTGACCACCATAACAGCATAGTACTGGGATTAGCTGCAAACACCTCCTCCCTCTAGCAGTAAAAACACCCTTATTGTGACAGTACTATTTTCTTTGTTTAGGTAGGAACAGTGGTAGGAACAGTGTTCCAAGTTTTTCTTTCCCAGTTCAGCCCTTCATCAATCCCTTGCAAACTACACTAGCTCTGGAAACAGACAACCTGCAGTGATCACCCAGACAGGATCTGTAACCCCAAATGAGCAGCAAACTACAGGAAGGACTGAACTTCTTGGCTCTGCCTCCATCCTACCTCTCCAACACTTATGTGATCCAGGAGCATTAATCCAAGAAATGTATCCATAAATCGTTCTCTCTGTCTCCTCCCTAGCACAAACACAGGGGATCCCACCTCTCTACATCATGTTTTTCTAGCTGGTAATTCTGGAGTAGCATGCTCAGACACCCAAACTGATAACATGTGTTGAGGCAGCCCATGGGCATGTGCAGTCCTTCCACTCCAGCCAGCCCCATTTTGGCCTGAAGCCCTATCCCTTGACAGGACACCAGCTGAGGGCCCCCTTTCCACCCAGGTGGAACACATGCCCAACTTTCCACTTCACAGATGGGCTGTTTCCCCTGCTAAATCAGCACGCAGATCTGGGAGGTGGTGCAGAGTGGTAAAATCATACAACCAGCCCTTCAGAAAATTAAAAATAATTATCCAGCCTATTAATTTACCCTTGTGATTTCCCATCACAGTTAAAACCCTCTGGCCAGTGGCTGGAGCTCAAGCAGACATCAGACCCCTCTTCCTTGCTTATTATTTACTCTCTACTCACTGCTTTTCTTCTGGCCCAGTGACTCCACTGTTCACACATCCCTGCTCTGCCTTTAACCCCATTTTCATTTAGGGTCTGATTAACTCTTGATGCTGAAGGTTTTCACCATCAAAAGGCTTTGTTTCCATGGTAACTCCCTGGGGGAGGATTATTCAAACCAACGGGTCCAGCTAGCACAGGGTCAGCAGGATGGAGGAACCCCCAGGGATGCTCAAGTCCTGCTCCACAGTGGTGACCGTGCCTCCTCCCACCACCAATTACTGCAGATGAGAACCGAAATCCCGCTGCCCTCTTTAACTCTCTCTGCATTAACACTGGCTCACGGACATTTTTTTCCTCCTTTTTTTTTTTTTGCGCCATGTGTCACTAATTTTACTCATTTTCTGAGTTTGTCTAGAATAGTAAAAGATTTGATTAGAGTGTTCCCGGTTTTAATTGTAATTAGGACAGTCATTGTACGAGCTATAAAAGGAAATTGGGCTACCGCTGAGTGGAAGAGCCCCTGAGAGAATAGGAGCTGTGAAGGGAGAATTTCGTTCATAAAAAAGGAAAAAAAAAAACAGTTTGAGGAAGAAATAAAACTCCAGCTCAGGATAGTGTGACAGCCAAAGTGGTCCAGGCATCTGGGACCATAATCAAAGCACATTTCCTGGGGATTTCAGTGTCAATTGTGAGCGGTTCCTTCCCCACTGCAACCTTCTGTATGACCTTGGGCCAAGCAGCTCGGCCCTCGTGCCTCAGTTTCCCCCACAGGGACTCATCTGCGTGGTCTATGAGCTATTGGCTTAATTTACAGAGTGCATTGTGATCCCTTGTGAAATGGGAGAGGCAACCATTGAAATAACCCATCCAATCCCCATCCCTTACCAGCAGACACCTTGCTAGAGGCACCACAGCTGCTGAGGGACAGCACCTGCAGCAAGAGGACAGGAGATGCCCCTGGCTGCCAGCCAGGTCCCCAGGATGGACACTGGACATATCTGCTTTTTTCCAGCAGAGGGAGGGAAAGGCCCATTGAAGCCCATCCAACAGGGTTACTGCTGGGAAGGGCACCCAGAAATAGCACATGCAGTGTCACATCAGTCCCCACCTGAAAAGCTCCCAGAGAAGAGCAATTCCTCCACACATAGATGGCATCACCCCAGGGCTTGCCAGCCCAGGGCAGATCTTGCTGGCCACCTGTGCCAGAAAAAGGGTGGTGAACCACCAAACCATTGAGGAGCACAGGACACTGGCGAGATGCCCGCAGCGATGTTTCTCAGCTGACTTCACTGTATGGAAAAATTGCTCCTGACAGTCATGGCCAAGATTCCCCGTGGTCATAGTCTCCAGACTGGTCACTGCACCCCACTGCCACCCCTTCTAAAGGGGGACCCTCTGGAAAGGGCAGCTGGCAGTGCCCAGAGCCATGCCACCTGCCCTCTGCCCCACGGCTCTGCAGGGGTGCAGCTTGATGAGCCTGAGCTGCCAATCTGGTGCAATAGAACTTGAGACAAATCAATTTTCCCCCTTCTCCCTGCTCTAATTCCACCAGGGGAGACAGTCTTTTTCCTGAAGCAATAATTTGCCTCAGTTAAAAAAACCCCCACACAGTAGAGCTCTGCTCATGGCACATTAATGTGTATCAGCCATTGCCTGCCACCTCCTAATGATCCCACCTCCGATCCGTGCCCAAAACTGTGGGCTTTTTACCACTACATTTAAAGCAGAGAACAAACATAAACCAGTTGCCTCCCAGCATGGCTGCGATTTTCATTAGTCCAGGCAGGGAGAGAAAGGGGTTGTTGCTCTGCTCAGCCCTTACTGCCTTCAAAATTTATGGATTTTCTATTTTTTTTTTTTCCTCTTCCTAGCAGCTCAGAAGAAACTTAATCATCACCTCTGAGGGGGAAGAAACCCCCCGTCGAATCCTTCAACTTGCAGGATCACATGATGCTGCTCTGGCCTTTCCTATGCAATGTCTGATGACAGCACATGGACTGGCACTTGCAGCCCACGTTAATGTTCTACCTGGGTTTTAATTTATATTCTATTCTATTCTATTAATATACATAGCTATCAATTTTATATACACATTTAGATAATAGACTATGGATTATATATATATGAGTGAGAAATAAAGTTTCTCTTCCATGGAAAGTGGCTGCTTGAGGATCCCCCCCTCCCCATATTACGCTGAAGATGTGGCAGATCCCTTTCCTGCAGGAGTACAGAGCTCAGGGGGCAATGAGGGATGGCCCAATTAGCCCAGCTGCTCTCTTTATTTGTGGGTCTCTGGGCAGCATAAGGACCAGGACTGCCCAAGGTGATGGTGCAGAAGAGGAAGGGAAGGTGCAGGTGGCCATTTCTGGGATTTGGGGATGGTGGGCAAGTAAGATGCTCCTGCTGACCTTTATGCTAAATCTGAAGAAGAGGGTGAATCTTAAGTCATTTTAATGACTCTGGGTTTCTGAGCACACCAGTAGTGACACCAGAAGCAAACATACACTGAGGGACATCAGTGGCAGGTGAAAGAGGTGTTGAACCCCCAAGCCAAGCACTCATTGCTTTCTGGAGCAAAGTTCATGAAAGGCAAGAGGGGCTTTAGTGATGACTGCCACTCGCACTACCAGCATGTGGCTGTCCATGACTGTGCCTGGGGAGATGAGTGTGTCCCTGTACTGCAGGCTCTGGGTCCCCATGTCCCACACCCACCACAGCCTGAGGTGACACATTGCACTGAGCACGCAGTTCTGCAGGAGCAGAGTTACCATCTGCATGTCCTGGCCCTCACTGCATGTGTAAGACAAGCAAAGGATTATACAGACACCCAAAGGTAGGACAGCATCATCTTGCACGGCAGGAGCACAAGGAGGTGCACAGGGAAAGTACAAAACCACAGTGATGGTGAGGGGACAGAGGTTTTTGTACAAAGAGCCCAAGAGGAGACCTTCAGACACCACACAGGTGCCCTGGGATGTGCCACCCACCTGGAGCCCAAGTTTGGGTGAGGTGATGGCAAGGGGATTTCCAAGTCTCCCAGGTCAGCCAGGAAGGCCACAGGGAGGGCTGCCTCCACCTCCAAACCCCAGCCAGCTCCAGACACACGGAGGCTGCTGCAGATTTGCTGGATTAGCGCCATCTCAGGCAGCAGCGGTGTATGTTACTGCTGGAAGGTTCACATTTTATCATTTAATCAAACAAAGGGCATTTGTGGATTACACAATCATTTGCAGGCCTTGATAATCTTTTTCTGGTTAGCTCTGCACTAGGAGTGAGGAGGCAAACAAAGACATTTGTAGCTGTCGTTAGAGGCTCTGGCTTCCTGCCAGAAGCTCTTACTCCTTGGGAAAACTGGTGCAATTTGTATTGAAGAACATCCTGGTGATGGTTAAATACTAGATATTTATTTATTTATTTATTTATTTGGTCAACCAGGGAGTTTTAAAGTTTTTGTTCCCTGGTAAAATAATAGAACAAATTTGAAAATAAAAATCCTGCTTGTTAAGGGCTCAGAGTAAAGCACCAAGGTGCAGGAAGGTCTCTTCAGGGAGAGACCCTCATCTCTGTGCCTTGAAAAAAGCAATGAAAGTCCCACTGTATGTTGGACTGCCAACTTATTTAAATACAGTTTCTGTACCCACCACAGTGCTCACCTGTTTGATGCCCAGCTGCCACCTGCTCCCATGTGGCCATGAGGATCGTGTTTGAAGCACAGAATTGGGGAAGATGGTTTTTTCCTGCTGCCCTCAATTAAATCCTTGTGATTTTCTTAAGCATTTGAAAGGTTGGTGAAAGAAAACCTTTTTTTTTAAGAAAGAAAATCAAGATCAAAACGATCTTTGTTTTATTGACGCTATGGCAAAAATAATGGATGTTTAATGCCTGCCAATGATGTTCTTGCTGGAGAGTAGGAAAACTGCAGAAGAAAACATGAAAAACATCCAGTTTATACACACACTAAATGAAGAGAAAATATGTATTCAGCATCCTCAGTACAATCCGCCCTGCCAGCCCAACGCCTCAGAAGACTGGCCCCAGGGCAGGAAGAGGCTAAAGAAACAATAAAAACCAAAAAAGCAGCCTAATTTGTGTGACTTTGGTCTTGTGCACTGGGCTCCTGCTGAGGAGTCGTGGCCCTGACCCCACACACCCAGATTCACCCCCTCCTCTCTAGGAATGTCTCCCCATGCCTGCCACGGCCACTTGACACAGCTGAGGCAGGGATCCCCCTGGGAGGAGGGTGCTGAGGGTGACCACCTGCTGCCCTGGGCTTCCTCTCCTCCTGCTTCACTTTGGGACCCTGCAGAGACTACACTGCAGTTTGAGGTACCCAGGGTTACAGGATGATGCAGCTCTAAAGACAACGATCAGGAGCTAGAAAAGATCAGGAGCTGGAAAAGAAAATGGCCCTGCAGCTCGCAGAGCCTGCAGAGACACGACTGCAGCATCGCCTCGGCACCATGCACTTCCTCCCAAGCACTTGTGCTGTCACCCCATTATGTCCCTATGAGAGGAAGGGCCAGGATGTCCAAGGGGTAGAAGGGGAGCTGTCCCAGCCTTGGTTGGTTCCTGTGGATCCCAGTGAGTGGCAGAACAGTCAGGCAGGTATCTACCTCTCTGTGCTTGCAGCGTGGCAGGTTTGGCTGCTCTGCATCTGATCAGCAGTTCTGAGCAATTTGAAAGGCAGTAAGTAAAATCAAATGGTTTAAAGCAATTTAACATGAGCCACCTAGGAAAGGGGCTGATGAGGAAGCCACCTAAATCCCCCTGTAAGTGTCTGGAGCTCCTTTGGTGGGTGTTAACCACCACAGCTCAGGACCCCACACCTCCACATGCACTGTATTGCTGGCACATCATGATGCTATTTTGCATCACATCCCCCTGGCACAGCCACAGATTTGCCCACTGCTCCCAAAGCTGCCTGCTCCATGCACCCACATCATCCCAAAAACACAGGCAAAACACCAGCTTTAGCAAAAATGTTTAATCTCTCCTTGATGCATGTGTTTATTTACAAGTACTAAATCTGAAGAACATTAAAATAGGAAATAGCAGGATATTTACACGATCAAAGGGTGCTTGACCAGCCGTGCTGGCCTGTTGCTTCAAGTCTGAAACAATCACAGAAAGGGAATCAGGACTCCGGAGTGTGATTTTTTTTTCCCCCATTTAATTTTCTAAAATTATTAGAATTCTGTGCCTCTCGCCGGGTCCACCTTAGGTTTCCCCCTGCCTTCTTAAAGGACAGCTTGTTGTGCGCTTTGGTCGGGAGCGGGTGAGCCTGGGGGGTCCCCCCACCTATCCCCTTGCTCCCTGTTGCCAGGCTGGGGCCAGCTCTGGGTGTGACATGGGGCTCCTGCTAAGGGGGATGCTTCCAGGCTGGACTGCACATTTTTTTAACCCCAAACTGAAGCGAAAGGCAACGAGAGCAGGGAGGGAACCCCTTGCTGGCAGTGGTGTGGGATCAGCCTGCACGGTCCAGCTGCCTCTGGTGGGGGGCCAGAGCAGGAGTGCCTGGAAATGCAGGCTCTCAACAAGGGATGCTTCTCCATCTCAGCCCATTCCAGGGCATGGGCCACACCAGCAGTAAGAGGAGTCTTGTGGATGCTTCCCAGCTTTTCCACGCCTTTCCCCCTTCCAAGGCAGGGTCTGACAGGGCCAGTTCTGACCCCACCAGGCCGGTCAAGGGAGGGTGGGCAGCTGCCTGGCACAATTAAGGACGCTGGGCATCATGCGAAAGGCAAAGGTAGCACCAAGAAGCGCCAGAGGCTGCAGGCAGCACTGCAGTGCCCACCTCACTGACCACCACCCTCCTGTCAGAGGCAGCAAGGGCACGCCCGAGCAGTGGGGAGCTGCTGGGGCATCCTTTGGTGGAGAAAACCCCAGCTCTCCAGGAGGAAGCCAATGGGAATCCATCCCTAGGATCACACCAGGGGCAGTCAGCATCACCAGGGGAGCCCAGAAAGCAGAGCCACACCATGGCACTGCCAGCCTGCCCAGCATGACCTCCCCAGGAGCCTCTCTGCTGCCCAAACCCACCATGGCTAAAAAACTCATCTGTCCCTCCAGCCTGGCTGAGGAAGCACCCACAGCATCAGTGCTGGGAAAGAAACGAGCTAACAGACCTCAGCAATTAACAGTGCTTCCAGCCCTCTTTGTCTAAAGTGAAATTTTCAGGGAGATACTCTTAGAAACCCACCTCCATCCCCTCTCAACCACCACAAAACTCAGGTGCTTGGCTCCCTCAAAAGCAACCAAAGCTCCCCAAGACACTCTTACCACTGCAAGAGGCAGAACCCACACCAGTCCTGGACAGGGACCTCAAAGCCATCGCTCCCTTCATCACACTGCAGTGACCAGCGATGCATTGCTGCCATCCTCCAGGCGATTTCCAGGACCTCCACCAGTACCATGCAGCCAGCAGTGCCACAGGGAAGCAGTTTTGTACCAAAGGGAGCTGCAGGCACCCCTCCACCCCATCACAGCAGCAGCGAATTCTACAAAGAGACCCCCAGAGGGTTCTGCCCCACCAGAGCACCCAGGGAGATGCTGGCAGCCAGCAGTGGGCCCAGCACAGGGCACATAGCTGTCCTTTAAGGCTCTCCAAGTACCACATTTGAGATGTGAACCTCTAGAAGTCTTTCTTTCTGTTGTTTCTTTTTTTTTTTCTCTTTTGGACAAGAAAATGGCAAATTAATTTCAAATTAAAAAAATAGGTAACAGGTCTAAACAAATCTAATATTCAATACTCGCAGTTTCTTTGTTTTATGGGTTTTTTTTCTTCTGTTTCTTAAAAAGATCAACTCAGACTAAAATCTAGCACAGTCATGCAACAGCTCACAGCTCTCAGAAATCCAGCGACAGCTCTGGGTTTGTAGGTTTGGGAAACAATTATAAATTCTTTTTCAAACATAGTTTTGCTGTTGTGGTTGGATTCTTTCGTTGTCTTTTTTTTTCTTTTTTTTTTTTAATCAGCATCTTCTCTCCTTTCCCTCCTTATTAAAACAAAACAAAACAAAACAAAATTACAACATAATGAGAGATGTGCAGGCTTCAAACGATTGTTCTGCATGGTGAGAAAGGCTTGGAAGTTCCTTCCAGACCATTTGGTATCCTTTTTTAAATTTTTTTTTTTTTTGCAGTGGTTGTTTGTTTTGTTTTAACTGTCTGTGTAAATTCATCTCATTTTTATATTGGTTCAATTCTCCTTCAGTTAACTATACAGCACCCCACTGGGGCACGAGAATTAGATTGTAACCACATATATATATATACACATTTTATTATTTTTTTTTAATTAAAAACTTCATTATTTCTCCCTCTCCCCCCCTTAACTTGCAATTTAAGGGAATGGACAGAAATCAGCTGGGCTTCTCTCCACTTGGATTTCGACAGCCATCCGCTCCTGGCAGAGTGTGGCCCCATGTGCCATGGCCCGGGCAGTGACAGGAGTTCTCAGTACAGAAAAGGAAACGGTTTTGCTCTTTTTGTTTTGGAAGTTTTTGGTCACCTGCTGCCATTCAGGGCAGCATTCAGCACCTTTTCATCTCTGGAAAGCACAAACCCACAAGGAACTGACATTTCCAAGGGGGAAGCTGAGGGAGAGACCTCAGGTCTCCAGCGAAGCCCTGTCAGGGCAGAGGCAGCGAAAGGGAGACAGGGTGACAGCAAGGAGAGAAAGGGGGAGAAAGAAGGAAAAGACAGAGAAAGAAAGGTCAGTCTTGGGTGAAAAGTCCTGCACACGTTTGGGCTCCTCAGGTGGAAAAGCAGGTGACAGCCCTGTGGCAACCAGAATCCCAGTCCCTCCACGGGCTGGGAACCCAGTGGGGTTTGCCAGGGGGATCCCAGTCAGGGGTGCAGAGGAGCTGCCTTCCCTTCACTGGGGATCTGGTCTCTTCCCCTGCATCAGCACAAAAAGATGATGGGGAAAAACAAACATAAAGGGGCTTTGTTAAGGCAGCTCTAGTGCCATAGAATCTGCCACAAAAAGCCAGGCTGGCTCTCCATCAACCCCCCTGACAGCCCCCAAGGCCCCACAGCAATCCTCCACCCCGCATCATCCCAGGACAGGCAGGAGCAGGCAGCTCCGCCCAGACGACCCCACGGCCACCAAACCAGGAAAACAAGGACAAGCTCAACAAAACACCCACCATCCCTCAGCAATCACCCAGGAAAAGAAAAACCAGCCTTGGGATCTCCCTTCCTCTCTGATTTTGACCTCCAGAACCACTCAGCAGCATTAAAATAACAGCATCTATCCAGCTAACAAAACTCCCAACTTTTTTTTTTCTTCAATTTTTTTTTTTCGCACTAAACAACATTCAAATAAAACATGGCACAGGACATATTTTAGAAATATCAAACCTCAGGGATTTCTCACTTTCCTGCCCACCCCTAAAGCCCCAACCCCAAATCTCCCCAGCATCAGTCCTTTAGCTTATCTCTTAAAACCATTTTTGTTAGTTCATTGCAAAAAAATCAGAATATTTTTTCCCCTCCCATTTTTTGTTATCATTTTCTTCCTTTAAATTAAAAATTTTGTTTGTCTCGTGTAAATTGTGCAAATATAGCAGTTAACACTAGTGGCAGAAGGCCAGAGAGAGAGAGAGAGAGAGAGAAGGGGGGAGAGACAGAAAAAGAGAGAGGAGGAGGAGGAGAGGGGGGGGACAGCTGGGGGGAAGGAAG
>VXBQ01015095.1:851927-962615 GCA_013400175.1 Phainopepla nitens | reverse complement strand
CACCCACCCTCCCTTCACCAAAGTAACAACAACATCCAAACGCCTTCCTAGAAAGCCCCGCGGTCCCGACCCTCCTTCCTTGTGGGCTCAGGGGCTCTGCCCAGGCCAGGGACGCCCAGCAGGTCCATGGGCAGGGGACCCCCTGCTCCTCCGCCCTCATCGCCGCTCTGCAAGGTCCCTGCTGCCTCCCGCTCGCGCTGGGGGGTTTGTCTGTGGGTCAGGGAGTTCTGTGGACGCTGCTGCTGTCCTCGGGAGTTGTGGTGTTGCCGCTAAAGCGCGAGGTTTCCGTGTTTGTCCGTGGGGAGCGTGCGGAGGCGCGGCGGCTCCCGCGGGCCCGGCCGGTCCCAGCCCCAAAGTCTTGTGCCCGCGGCTGCCGCTGGCCGGTCCTTCCTCCCTCCCTCCCTCCGTCCATCCATCCGTCCGTCTGTCCGTCCTGCCGCCCCCGCTGCCGGACACTGGCGCCGCCTTCTCAGCTGCTTAAGGCCATTGTGTCGATCGCCTGCTCCAGCTTACTCCGCAGTCGCTGCCTCCGGGCCTGCTCATCCTTCTCCAACGCAGCTAAAATCTGGGGAGAGAGGGGAGGGGAGAGGGTGATGGTGAGGAGGTGCCCTCCTACCCAAAGCGGCTCCTTGTGGCCCGCTGGCTCTCTGCCAGCATTAGGACATGGGGATGTGGGCCCATAGGAAGTATTCTTGTGCCCCAACATGGTCAAAGGAAGTGCAAGGTGAAGGACAGCACTCTGAGTGGTGCCATCCCCAAACCGAGCCCACTGGGACCCCCAAAGGGGCTGCAGTAACACCAGGGACCTGCCTGACACTAATGAGGAGCCAACTTGCTCATGGGGAATCAAGAAAACACAGTCAAACAGAGGATGAACACCAAACCCAAGCCAACCACACCTTCCCAGCACATCTGTGACTCCCACAATCCTGTAATGCCTTAGGGAAGCAGGGGTTGTGTTTCAGAGACCACAGTCAAACCACGAACGGGTTCCACTTGCACAAAAACACCAAATCCACAAGGCTTCAGCTGCCACCAGGGTTAAAACTGACTCATTTCATCACAACTGGGGGGCAGTGGGGTGTTGGAAGGGGACATCAGATAGATGCACCAGCAAAGCCTGGGAGCCCCCAGTCCTGTTCAGGGGGTGCACCCACAGACACCTGAGAATGACTTTCCTCCCTTGAAATCCTTTCTCTAAACAAGCTGCTGCTATGGATGACAGACTGCAGGCTGGAGGGACAGTCCCCTGCCCTGGGCCAGATGTGACCATGCCCCCAGGGCTGGGGAAGGACTGGCAGCAGCAGAAAGGTAGAAGATGAGACTCAGAGCGAGGAAAAGGGAGTAACAAAGTCTAAAACAAAGGGGCAACTGCCCTCCCAGCAGCCAGGAGTCTCGTCTCACTAACATCATGCCAGCAGAGCAGAAAAGCTGATTTAAAAAAACAAACCTGACAGAAATCTCATCTCCTCGGGTGAGCTAGTTGAGAGAGCAAATTTTTTGCAATTATATATCAAGGCATCCGTCAAAGGGGACTTGATTAACCATTTCATTGGCTGCATAATTGGAAACCAACTGTTGTATAATTAATAGACTTACTAGGAGGCAAGCAAAGTCCATCAGGAGCCCTACAGGTAACTTCTTAATGGGGAATCAGCTCCCTTTGATTAAGAGCTGCTGCAGTGCTGGCGAGTTGTTGAGAGGCACGCAGAGCATGCTGAGGAGCATCCACTACACTGCCACAACAGCCTCTGGCCAGCAAGAGACTGGGTCTCCCCCAGGCTTTTTTGGGGCAGGACCAAGCTGGCCTCTGTCTCCTGGGACAGTAAGAGATGCCTGATGTGGAGTCTCCTCCCAAAAGAGAAGGGAAAGCTACATCTGGGCACTGGTGTCAGCTCCTGAAGAGGGGAAAAATCACCAGAAAGAGCTGGACACATCTGATTTACCTCCCCTGGCAGCAACAACCCAGGGCAGCAGCTGGACTGGCAAGAATTGTTAGATTCTGCCACAAACTTGCTACTGGGGACACTCCTCCCCATCCATCTCCACAGATGCTCTCAGCCCTTGTGCTACACACAGAGTAAAATACTTGTAGTGACACTCACACAGGAATCAAAACCCCCCATACCTGATAGGTGCCTAAGCTGGAACCAAATGAGATTGGTCAGAGAAATGAAGGGAAGCCTATTCCGCCTACCTGCCTCCTCCACCTCTCCAACCAAACAGATGTATATCCTGGAATGTCGAGGTGCTAAATGATTCCCAAACTGCCCATGCATTTATTTACTCCTCTCTTATCTCAGCCTTATGGAAACAATGCAGTCAAAGAAAACCTGGGCTGAGTGTAGAGAGACCCAGGTTTGTCACCTGCTGTAAGGAGCCAGGACCACTGATTACCAAGATGCAAGTACCCAAATGAAAATTAATTATGATTTTCATTCACAGCCAATGACACCGCATTATTGCACTGAACAACAGGAAAAATTATTCTCTCCCATTTTGCATCAAAGAGGGTGCAATCGGGCTGCATATAATTGTGCTTAATGAATGAAAACAAACAAAGGGAACAGCTGCGATTTATTAATCCCATTACAAATAATAAAAGAAGTTCCTGAGAGCTGTGAACACACTTGTGATGCTCAGAGAGCGGGCAACAGCACGACACTCAACAGATGTCAGGCTGCTGTTAGCAGGCAAGAAGAGGACCTGTGCCCCTAAAAAGCAGCTCATTAATGCCATGGGTTCATCTCACATGGTTCCCTCCATGCTCTCGCCCAGGGCTTGGAGCATTTATTTAAGGATTGTGGGACTTGTAGCCTGGAGGAAGCAAGCACTGGATGATGGCTCAGGGATGACAGCTGGACCACAGCAAATCTAGATCTTCCAGACTACTCCACTTTCACTCTCATGGTAGCCACAGAACTGTGTATAAACTGTAAAATCCCAAAAACCCCTTCATGGGCAACCCATTACCCAAAGCAACAGAGGCTTCTGGGATGTGCCATCCAAAATCGTCTAAGGGCTGGTACAGAGATCCCACCAGCATGGTCACCAGTACATTGCCACCAGCTGCATGGTGACCATCACACAGCATCTTCTCAAGAACCAGGAAAGCCAGGATCTTCTCTTCCCACCTGTAAAGCACCGAGTTCCATAGGATATTTGCCACCACAATCCCAGTGCTGACCTTAAACCCAGCAGCCAGGTCTGCTACAACCTGCCCATGGACCCCTCAAATTCACACCTCAAAGAGGCACTGGGAGAAGCCTCTTGGGATTGCTGCATGGTACAACAGGGACCCCATTTCCTCTCCTGGCTCTGAGTGGGAAGTTGTTCCGGCACTCTGTCACCTAAATTAGCCGCTGTTCAAATAGAGTCATCAAACTTCTTCATTGGGACAATAAAACCTGTACTGTCATGCTATGTGTACAGACTTATATTTTACTGTAGTTACATATTTTATTGCTTTAATAAGATGTAGGCTGTGGATTTGAGCAGAGTTTTGAAAAATTAATTTGTATAAATTACAACAGAGGAGTTCTTAACCATCCTTACTGACATTGACAAAACAAGCACTGGAGAGGCCACTACATCCTCTGACATCCCTGGGGAGGCACTGGAGATGCCACTACATCCTCTAACATCCCTGGGGAGAGGAGCCAAATACCACCCGCAGCATTGGTACCACCATGGTGCAGGATTGGTGGCAGTGGATAAGGGAAGCATGCTGAGATAATGCTGGGAACTCTGCAGCCTGATGGAGCTTATGTGCCAAATGTATAGAAAAATAGGTGTTTCCCACATTACTCACTGCAGAAAATATGAGGAATGAGCACTGCCCACTCCAGTTCCTGGCTTCATGCCTCCCAAACCTTTCCTTCTCCACCAGCCCAAGCACAGACATGGAATATGTCACTATTCCACATTTCACAGTGTGTTTTCCTATAGGAAAGAGCAGGGGACTGCAGAAATAAGGACAAAAGGACTCAAGTGGCAGCTCAGGCCTGACTCTGCCTCACCACATCTTACCTCATCCTTGTACTTGGTGATGTAGGAGTAGATCTCGTGCAGGGCGCTCATGCTGTTGAACTGGCTGAGGTGTAACCGCGACTGCTCCGCCAGGTATGCGCTCATGTCCTGGTCACTGATCGCTGGCATTTTAGCTATGTCTGCATAATATCTGCCAGGGAGGAGCAAAGAGTGGGTCACAAACAGGGACAGGCAGGAAGGGATGGGTCTCCACCACAATGTTCACAGAGAACAGCCACTGGAAAGGCAAGTGAAGAGCATCTTTCCTCCAAGCAGTGACATACCATCACCCATTACAACACTTCTCACTAAGAGGTCTCTGAGCACTCCATGGAGAAGTTAGCACCCTTAGGAATGTGGTCCTGATGGAACAGAACCCAGCTCAGTCCAATTCTGCTCAGCATGCTGAGAAGGCAAGCGATGTTGCTCTAAAGTATTTTCCACCCTCTCCTAAAATACACATTTTTTGTCCTTCCCATCCCATTGGCATGTTTTTCCACCAAACCACCTGCATTAGGACCCTCCACGCCTGCAGCAACACACAAAGTTTTACTACCATTCTCCTAAGGTCACCATGTCCCTAATGTCCCTTTGCATTCAATTAAATACTTGGGGTGTGAACACATGACAAGCTGACATCCTGCCCCTGCAGCGATACACGTGCTGTGGTAGTGGAAAAACAGAATATCCAACAGGATGTTCATCACAACCCTGAGAGGACAAAGCTGCAGCATCTCATTACAGCAGGAGAGTTACACCAAGCAGATGCACTAGTGGACTGGCTGCTGAGGACTTTTTGGAAACCAGGGTTGTGTCCACTGGCCTAGTTTAAAAGAAACCCCACCCACAGCAAACAAGCTCTGGCTGCTCCCAGGGAGCAGTACTGCCAGCATTTCCACCTGGAAATACAGAGTGCCAGCCCCTCTCAGGTTTGCTCTGCTCCTTATGACTCCTCACTCAGTAAAGTTTCTGGTACAGTGATTAGCATCATTAGTGTCATCAGCTGAACGCTGAGATGGAACACTGCTGAAGCACTTGGATAGGAGCAGATGGCAGCAAGACCACTTGAGAAGATGAATATGAGGATCCACTCCATCCCATTGCACTGAACTCAGCTAGTGATAAACTACTTGGGCAGTTCTTACAAAAAGGCTCATTCATACCCAGAAAATGATGCAAGAGAATTTCTGGATGCTGCCAGGAGAGCAGCGGTCTGAGGTGAGGACCTCTGACTAATCCAGGCATCTCCTACACCCCTAGACAGATCACTCCAGAGTGACATTTCCTAAAGCAGCAGTTTCACATTCCAGGTGTTATCACGACACATAGGATGGGAAGAAACCATCATTTTTCAATACAAGTGTGCATGGCTCACATGGACCAAGATTCCAGTCACACCATCAATTTCCAGAGGACACCTGTGACCCCAGCAGTAGTCCCCTTGGGTTTCCCCAGGTTTCCCACTTTCTAAGCCCTTCCCTGTGCTATTTCTGCCTCACATTGGCAGGATGCCCTTTTTTCAGCTGGTGCCTGAGCCACAGCAGCAGACAGACCTGCTGTTGGGACTGGCAGTCCCACTCAGCCACCCCCGCACCACTCCCATCCCTCCTCTGCAAAGCTTTGCGACTATAACTGTGCCAAAAGCCAGAAATGCTGATTATGCCATAAATCCCTGCAGCAGAGGAACAGTAGTAGACATAGTCACCCCTGCACAGGGCCTCTCTGCCCCCTGCTCATCTGCCTCTGGGACCATACCGGAGGTAAGCAATGGCAGGAACATCTGTCACCACTGAGATCTCCCACCTCCTCCCCAGGGACACAGGATGTCTAAACCAATGTTTAACTCTAAAATGGTTTTATACCTTTTTTCTTCCAGGCACATACAGAGAGCTGAATATTTTTGTCATAGAGATGGCAAGGTCAGAAAAATTCACCTTATGAAGCTTGTGATGTTCCTACGGGACCCCACTCCAAAGCCCCATCCAGCCCCACACAAAGAACTTCCTCCTATTACAATGCAGCTCATCTCTCATCTCAGGCATTGTATTTCAGGGGCACCTTTCCTTCTGATCCCAGCCCTACCTTCCTCGAGGGAAGATGCTTGTCTTTGTACTTGCCTGAAAAACAGCAGGAATGCCAACAGTGCAACAAAAATATCTGTGTAAAAGCGAGTACCCAAGGATGACTTAGGCTACAAAGTTCCACCCTTACAAACTAGAGAATAAGACTTTTACTGTTGTCTGGACATCCTTAATCTAGTTCATTCTGTATTTGGTCAAGATGCTGAAAAAGGGCCCTCAGTTAAGAAAAAACATCATCTTTAGCCCAGCACATCATTGCAAAGGAAAAGTTGCATCAGCAACCTGAAATCTGCCATTTTTTAAGTTTTATGAAATTGCACTTCACAAGAAGGCAACATTTTAACTGTAGCTCTATTTAGAGGCCTTTGGAGGACATCTCCTACCTTTCTTTCCCAAAAGGATAAAGCTAAACACAGCATTATGCCTGAGTGCATCAATTTGCAATCAGTCTCATTCAAACCCTGAACGTTTAACACTACATTAATTCAGCAGGACAGAGGGACATCTCTCCTCAGCTAACAGGGAAGGTGGAGGATGTTGGAAGGTGTCAGGGGACCTGCTCCTCTCCCTGCTCCTCAGCACAGAGACAGCAGCCTGAGCACTGGGAAATGGTAATTTTCAAGCATTTCAGCAAAACCTGCTTGTATTGTTCTGGTACAGAAAAGGCACTTCTCTAGTCCAAGGCTGAGTTCTCACTGCTCTTCAAAAGCAATCAAGCGAGGTGTTAGTAATTCCCTAGTACACACCAAGTTTTTACAACAGAAAACATCAGACAACCTAATAGTAGAGGTTGCTTTTAGCACCCCTTAAGCAAGTCATAAATGGCTCTTCAAAACAGTCACTGCAAACTAATTCCAGGAGACAATCATGAGAAAGCATTCATCCCCCAAACAAGAGGATCACCTTCTGAGAGCATGAGTACAGTCCTGCTTCAGTCAGCTACCAAGAGGAGCCCTCCCAACAACCCACATCCCCACACATCCATGAGCATCCACTGCAAGTCCCCCAGGTGAAGCAAGGAGCTATTGTCAAGTCTACTCACCTTTCTACCCAGCTCTTGTAGTTGGGGATGTCCTTGGCATACAGTAGTTTGTTGGAGGGAGAGTCCTTTCCTAGCTTGTGCTCAGAAGTTGAGCAGGAGTCCATGAATGTCTGAGCCACCACAGATAGGCAGGCATCAGTAATACTGTTCTTGTGAATGTCGAACACAAACTGGGGGTTCTTAATCACATTCACCCAAAAACGTAGAGGTAGACTGAGGGAAGAAGGAAATAGGAGTCAGCACCTGAACTACACCCTGCAGGGCAACTGGCACATACATGCACCTCCAGTTGTGGAGAAGGAGCTTCCCATGACCCAGAATTGGGTAGGTTGCTTTTCCCAGCATTCCAGGGATGCAAACATCCTGGGTAAATGGCCATTCCCCCGTGCCCACCCCACAAAGGCTGCAGTTCTCAGTGAAGAACTTCCTCAGCACTGCCAACATCTCCAAAGGCAAACCAGGGCAGTGCAGATCTGTGGTTCCTCCAAGGATCCACTCACACTGAAGAGAGACCTTGCTGAGCCCATGGGTCACACCAGACACGGTCTCTTTCTCTTACATTAATAATCCCTTCAAAGGCGCCGTGTGGCATTTCTCACATCTCCCGTGTCAGAGGAGGGAGTCAGATGGACTCCTCAAGGGACTCATTAGCGCATTTAACACCAGAGGAAAATTTAGGTGGCCTCAGATGCTGGAAATAAAGCTCTCAGCTGTAGAGACAGCAGGTCTCCTGGCAAGCCATCGACTGGTTGTTTGCTGCATACTGACATGCGTGCCACCCTCCATGGCTCCACTTCCCAATCCTGCTGCCCCTCTCCTCTCCTGGGAATGCCTCACAGCCTCCCCCATCAGAAATCCTCCTCACTCTGTCATCCCCCAGCACCTACACTCAGTGAATGCTTTTATCTTAAACAAAACACACTTTGTTCCCCAGGACTTTCCTAATGAGGGTACTGGGTGCATGTACATATTTCATTTGTGAAGGGAATGGCCTGGAGAAATTAGCTCCACACATCGAATTAGCGCCCAGAGATAAGCACAGGCATTAGTATGCAAGAGCCTTCGTGCCCAGCCCCTGAAGAGTGGGGCTTTTTTCCTCCCTTGCCTTTCACTCCTTCTTTTAATATGGGAAGCTGAGTTATAAATCAGTTCCAAGCACTTCCACACTCTCACATCTCCATTTAAAAATGTTTCTTTTCCTGCCCTGCTAATTGCAAACAGTTACTGAACTACACAAAAGCGATTTGGCTGCCATTTAACAAATGCCAGACACGGGGAACATACGTACCAGCCACAGCAAAATCAGAGAGATGAGATCGGTGAGGCAGCAGAAATGAAAAATGCCAACGGGGGCTAAGGAGCCAACACCTGCCGGAGCCCTGGCCCCAGCACGGCACCCAGGAGGCCTCAGGAGCTGCCCCACCCCAGTGTTCAGCCAGCCATTGGCAGAGCAGGGGCTGGCTCTGCGGGCAAGGGCAGGGAGGATGCGCACACAGACCTGGGCTGACTTTGTTAGGGCACGGCTGAGTGACAGCAAGGAGTGTGGAAACACCTTCAGGACAGCAGAGATGAGAATTGGGGCTGGCATCCCTGCAGGAGCCCGGAGGATGGAGAGGCCAAGGTGAGATGGGGAACGGAGCCGCTGTGGCCCTCAGCGACTGCAGCCATCAGGGGGAGCGTGGTGCTTGGGATCTGGGAAGGGCTGAGGGAGCATTGCATTCCTGGGATTTTTTTCTGTGAAGGAAGGCATGCAAGGGATTTACCCACATCCAAGATACAGAGATATGGGCCTCTCTTTTCCTGGATCATTTCCAGGTACATATTTCTGTTCCCTGTGGGAGGACTTGGAAGCTGTGATGTTGTTAGCCCACCCCCCAGCCCACTGTTCTTCTCCATTACCAGTTACTCTTCCAGGTGTGCCTGACATCATAATCATTGATCTGATGCTTATCAGCTTGCTCATCCAGGAAATCAAACATGTATTTGATGGCGAGGGGCAGTGCACTCCCACGGTGAGCTGTGCTAAAGATGGTCTCAAACAGGTCATCCACAAATTTCTGCAGGGTGCCCTGGGGAGGAATAAAAGAAAAGGGCTGCTCAGCAACACCCTGGGCCAGCAGAAAGGTGAGTCTTTAACTAATGGTAAGCCTTTAAACCAATTTCACTTCTACTCCTACACCTGAAAGAGCAGCACAGTACAGTCTGTGTAACCCTACTGGTTCTCAGCGGCTTATACTGGGAAACAGACACTGCAGTGATGAGGTATCTCCTTCACTGTATGATCTGACATGCTTAAAGTATACAAAGAAAACACCATACAAAACAAAAAAGTGTTGTATGTGCTGAGGGAAGTGGAACATGCTGCAATGCCAAATGCTTGGGTAATCACCGTTCCCACATCACCAGTTCTGCAGTTTTATCCCAAACATCAAAGAGGCACCTACATCGATCTGCTTTGCAGACCAGCAGCTGCCCAAGGATACAGGGAACAGTAAAAACACTAAAAGGTGCAAAAAGCAAATAGGAAAATCCACTCAGGATATTCACCGATGGTTTCAACACAAACTCTTCACCTCCAGTTCAGAACAAAAGACCAAATGAGGACTTCTTCCTGTGCTAGAGCCAGAGTTTACAAAAAACCAGTGCTTACCACTTCTGGACAACCCAAATCTCTACCCTTCCCCACTCAGATTTCAAAAGCCAGGCATCAGCTCTGGGTCTGTGGGCCATACCTTGGTGGCTAACAGACGGGTCAGGTAGATCTCGGAGACCATCTTGCTGCCACGGTCGCCCTCCCGCTGGTCCATGTGGTCGTGGTTTTTCACCAGGTGCCAGAGCTTTGTGCCGCTCTCCAGGTCAGGGGTGATCATGGGGGTCCGTGAGCGCAGGCTGTCGGGGCTGCTGGCTGTCCTCAGCATGCTCTCTGCAAGCACAGGGGGATGCTCCAACCCTGCCACCCCTGCCTCGCCACCGGCCCCACCATCCCCCTTCCCTCCACAGGAGCTTTGGGATTCAGCCTCTGCAGCCACCATGAACTGGCAGCTCTGCTGTCACCATCCTCACAGCCTGCTGGGCCACAGGCAAGCCTGGCTGATGTACAGGGGCCAGGACAACATGGAAGGAATTCTGCAGAACCTGTCCTGCTCCCGGCACGCAAGTGCCAGGATCACAGATGCTTCCTGTGCCAGTCTGAGCTGATCACACTCCTTCCCATCCAAACCAAGGCTGATGTACACCTGCCAGCACGTTCATGGGAGTCTTCAACTCTGCTCTTTTAAGCTGTAAGTGCCTCTGTGCTTATTTTAATTAAATTTCAGGGGAATAAAAGGGAAAGAATCCCTTAACAGCAGCCATCTAACATTTGCCTTTTTCCCCTGAGTCCAACACAGAGCAAAGAAAGACGGCTCTGAGGGCACCTGCTCCCTCTCCAATGCTAGAATAAATAGCATCGTGCAGGAGAGCTGGGACTTTGCAAGACTTTGTCCACATGAATTTTAGTTATAGTCACTTGTCCTGTGCCTTGGTCCACATGCCCAGCCCAGTGCCACCTCCCCTGCCAGCCCAGAGGAGGATGCCCATGTGCACTCACCATATCTGCTGAGGGACTTGGTGAAGGTGGAGGAGTTGGAGATGTTGTACGCTGAGTTCTGCTTGGGCACCAGGGCTACCGAGGAGCCATCTGTCACCTGCAGGCAGAAATGGGCTGAGCAGGCAGCCACACCAGAGAGGCACAGGGGGAACAGCCCCAGCACAGGGAGAAACCCCTCCCAGAGGGATGCAGTGACACTGTCACCACCCCAGGGACATCATCCCTAGCAAAAGAGCCTGACATATCTCTGTGAGAGCTGGGGGAAGGGGCAGAACAGGAACACACCGGAAAGCTCAGCATGAAAACAGCAGAGTAAGGTCAGAGTGGGAAACAGCCTCTATGAACCCTGAAAATACCCCATTTAAAAGGACCATAAACATGAGGTGCAGGCAGGAAAGTGACTGCAGATCTCCTGGCCACAGCCTGGGAGAGCTGAACCCAGGCCCCGACCAAGATGAGGAGGGGGAAAAGATGCTCAAGTTCAATGACTGCTCAATGTTCTCCATCATGGACAGCCTTACCTGGTAGTGGGCCAGGGTGTTCAGCCTCTTCCAGTCATTGTCAATCTTTGTGGTGACATCTTCATCCTGCAGTATGATGCGGGCCATCCTGCCCTGCCGCCACTCTATCCCCATGAGGGAGAAGGGCTTGTGGTTAGCAGATAATAGGAGCACAAAGCTAAGGCAAAGATAGAGCACAGTCCCAAGGCATCAACTTAAGAGGACTCCCACCCCTCTCTGAGCCCCAGGGCTGATGACTGTCAATGTGTTGGACAAATCCAAGCACTCAGGGAAAGACAGCATCAGTTTGACCCTAGTGACTGTTACCTTTGCTCCTCTCCATTCCCCTGTCCCCCCTTTAAGAACAGGACTATTAACACTACTCTCAACTATTGCTGGCCTCCTTGGATATCAAGACACCTCAAGCCTGCAATTCAGACCCCAGAAGAGCCAAGGTGGCTCCTCTCCCCAGCACCTCTACAGGCAGGATCCATGCTCTCGTGCCAGGGCTCCCCACACAGAGTCAGTGCCACCAGCATGGCAAAAGTGGACTGAAAAAGCACAAATGTGCTTCTGTAGGATATGCTGATTTTCCTGCCCTGCACAGATTTATTGGCACTTCTGCTCTTAGTCACATCCCTGTTCCCCACAGGGAAGTGCTTGGCCTGTCTCTTACCCAGATCCATGTCTCCAGCTTTGGGTCGCTGGGAATAGGGCACACCCTTGTAGACAGCATCCAGCAGCTTCTCCTTCACCTGAGTGATGGTGTCGCAGTTCAGCACCTTGACAGGGATCTCTGGGGCATTCTCATTCTCAGGGTTCACACAGTTGAGGGTCTGCACAGGGTCAGAAAGGGTCGAGTGAGAGGCTGTGACACACTGGTTGCAAAGGCAGGTCCAAGGACACAAGGCTACAGGCCGTGTCTTCTTAACTCCTGAGCTGCTGTGGAGTTGTAGCCACATGGCACATTCCTGCTCTCCTTTCCCCTTTTCCCACCTCTCCCTGCCACTCTCAAACCTCCAATTCCCAGAAAGGAAGCAGAGTGTCAGTGAAGGAATCCTAGGCCAGCAGACCATGCCCAATGGACCAAAGCCTGCTGAAAACGAGCAATGCCCAGGCACACTCCAGTCCCCTCCCAAACCATCCCTGTGGAGATTGAGCTGCAGGTGAAGAACCAGCTGCAGGCTCAGCCAGGGGAAGAGTCTGGCTTATCATTTAGCTGGACAGAGGACATGGCTCAGAAGGAAGAGAAGCATCTCTCCATCTCCTGCAGTAACCTCAAAGCTCTAACTTTGATCCCCACCAAACATGAGCTATGGGCTGCTCCATGTAGCACAAGCTCAACAGCATCTCTCACCCAAACCTGCCATTGCCAGGGGTTTGCTTGGAAAGATATGGAGCAGGATTCAGTTCATGTCTGGCTTCCTTGGGCCTGTGGCAAGAGCAAGCCTTGCCAAGGAAAGGCCCTGTTTCTGACCTTGTCTGGCATGGGCCCCACTCAGATAGGGTAAGATGCACCACAGAAATGCCGGAGAGAACAACAGACAAAACTCTCTCTAAAAGTATTTTGTATGCCTCCAAGACCTTGTTAAATAGCTGGACCTGGGAGTCCTGGCAAGCACCAGTACCACTGAGGCTTCTGCTTGCACTAACCAGCATTTTGTAGTCAATCTGCTGCCGGATGAGCTTGTCCTCGCTGAGGGAGTAGCGAGCCTCTCCTGTGATGGCATCAATGGGTCCCTTCTCCATCTGCTGCTTGATGGCACAGTAGAGCATGAAGAGTGGTTCCCCAGCACATTCCTGTGGGACAGGCGGATGGAGGAGAGGAGAGAGAGAAGTTAGAAGGTGCCAGGCACCAGCTTTGCCTTTCAAGAACCATCAGTCTCCTGTGGTCCTGCAGCATCAATCTCCACACACAGTGTTATAAGGAGTCTCCATCCCTTGCTCAAGACTGCAAGGAAGGGGGTCCATGGTAAAATTAATCCCGTGATGGAACTCACTCTCTCCTTCCAAGCCCACTGGAAGTTGTTTGTCTATCAACCTGTAGGCTCAGATTCCCAGAGCTTCCAGACACTTCCAAGTGAATTCTGCCCATTCTGCAAGCCAAAGATGAGCTAAAAAGGGTAAATTCAGGTCTGCTGAAGAGCAGATTGAATCTGGGGACCTTGAGCAAGGGATACAGCCTGTCTTTTGAGCTGCTCCAGACAAGAGAAGCACCTGAGGACTGGAAAGGGCACACTGCAGTGGGATAGCCTGGGGGCTCTTGCCCAGATACCACAATGCAGTTCTGACATCTGCCAGGAGCCCAGTCTCACATGAGGAGGTCAAAGGAGGTTTCTTCAAATGACAGCTGGGCACAGCCAGCCAGACCCACTGGAAAGGAAAAGCAAGGGAGCAACCCACAGACAACCCTACCCTGAGCCTCCAGCTGATGGAGGGGACCAGGCAATGAGGTTTCCTGCAGTTAAACCACTTGCCACCTACACATCTCCACTGCCAAAGCCTTGTAGTCAGAGCCAGCTTTAGCTACCAGACAGAGCCACATCAGCATCTATCTCATACATGTGAGGAAGGGAAAGGGAAACTGGACCAGACACTTCCCCCTAAAACATGCTGGATGCTGTATTCAGAAACACTAAAGGACCTGCCAAGGTTGGAAGCACCAACCAGCCTGGAGCCAGGATTTGGCACAGCAGGACCGGGAGTGGACACCCGTTCATAACCCAGGGCCCAAACATGTCCCCTGAGCTGCATCCCAATGAGCCCTTCCAGATACAGGCATTAGCTCTAAGGGAGAAAAAAAGAGTACAATGGGAACAGAGAGGATGGAGAGAAGTCCCAGCAGATTTTACCCCACTAGCCCTCATCCCTCCCTCCCGGCCGCCTCACAAATAAATTGTACTTTGGTGCAAAGTGCGGCTGCTCTCCCTGTCACCATATGCTGTTAGCATCTCGTTAGCATCTGCGGTAATTAAAGAGACAGCTGCTAACGAGCAGGAACAGGCATACATCATCCCCAGACCTTCCGACAACATGCCTGTCTTTGAAATTATGTTTCATTTGCAAACTTGGCTTCATTAAGTCAGCTTGGAAAAGTGAGAGACCTGAGTGGGTGCTAGGCTGCACATCACCGGCTGCCTGGCAAGGCGAGGCTGGCTGCAGAGTGGGGAGAGCCCAGGGGTCCCTGGGCACCCCAAACCTATCCCTCTGGTTCTGGTGGAAAGAGTTAAGTTGCCTTTTTTTGGTTGCTTGTGAAAACTCCTTGTGAAAATTCCAAGTCTGTGGAAGTGGTATGGATGGAGGATAGCTTGGAGCAGGACTCTTGCTTCCATCTGCCATGGCTGCTGCAGTCTCGGCCCACAGCTTTCACCTCTCCTGTAAGGTATAGGTGCTGCCCCCACATCTTCAGCTCTGCATCCACCTCCTTCCTGGGATACCAAGAGAGATGGGCTCAGTCTTTCCTACACTGGCTTTTCTGTCTGTTCCTAGTGTGGATCCTACCCTTAAAATACAACACCTCACTCCCAGCCTCACTGTCCCCAAAGGCTCTTGAAGACCAGGGCCAAGGTGCTGCTGTGGGTCACAGCTCACTGAGACAATGCAGATGAAGATGGTTTAGGAATCATCTTTGACAGAGACCAACAAAATGAACAGGGACCAAAGGAACCAGTGCTGGGCAGCTGACCTGAGATGAATTCCATCAGGTGAAATACAGAAGGAGACCAGTGAGATGTGGCCGGCTGGTCCCTCAGGTTGATGAAGGACAGCCTGTCCCCTAAATGTGACTGTGCCCACCCTGCCAACCCTTATGCAGTTTGCTCACTGCTGGGGACCTGACTGAGGGGAGCTTTGGGGGCTCTCCATGAGAGCCAAGCTGGAGCAGGGCAGCTGCAGACACCTTGTGCATGCCCATGTTGATATGTTGGGAGCAGGCTGAGACAAGCCAGCTAATTCCCAAACTGTCTTACTGACTAGATCTAGCTCATCAGGCACCTAATATTGTGCATTTTTCAGCACTTGTCTCGATTTATCCATCTCCCTTTCCCTAAGGTGTCTCATTAAGAGTCTGATAAATGCTACTACAGGGTCCTCCTGAAAGCGTCAGCCCTCGCTGGCTCCCCACGCTGCTGGCCCTGGGCATGAGGGGCTGTCCTGTGCCTGCCCCCATCTCTCAGCCCAGTGTAGCTTGCCCTGCTCAGGCAGGTTTGCTGAGAGCTGATCCAGAAGCTGGGCACCCAGCTGTCTGCCTCATTTACATGCACAATTACTGCAGTTTGGGGCACTTTCCCTGCTGGCAAGCTGTCTGCTGTGATAATCTCCATCTACTCCACAGCCTTTTCCTGCTCTTGCTGCCATCTGTGATCCTCACTGCCCAGAGACAGGCAAGAACAGCCTCGTGGGTCTCCTCTGGTGGGACCAATCCAGAAGAGGGCATGAGCACATCATCAAGTCTCTTCCAGTTTAACTCAAGTGACTCCAGCAGTGGAGTTTCAACCACTCCCCAAGGAGATGAATCCCAGCATAACAAATTTTTTAACAGTCAGCAAGTTCATCCAGGCCCTCTCTGTGTGTTTCTCTTGTAATGGTGCACCTAGATTGCACCTTTCTCCTGCTGCTACCACCAAGAGACTGGAGGTGTTTTCCCATGCCTAAGTCATGGTGTAGCCAAGGACTTCTTTATAAAGAGGCATTGCCCTGGTTCCACCATCCTCACACCTCTCACCTGCTACTCCTTATCCTCAGACCTGCTCCACAACTGGTAATGTGCCCAGAAGCCTCTCTGAAAGGGGACAAGGACAGATGCAGGACATTGGTGGTGCATGAGCTAATCCAAAGTAGCTTCTGAACACGGCCCAGTCCAGCCAGGGACAGGTCAAGGATGTCAGGTCCCACACACAAATACAACGTCCCCAGATGCTGTTGTGGGTGTTCGTAAGCTGTGCACTGCACTTTGCACAGCCAAAGCATAACCTTGTTCACTTCAAGGAGCCTTGGAGGAGTTTATCCACAAGGACAGCTACTTGTGCCAGTCCTACCAAGTTCACAGAGCCCAAAGAGCGTTCTGCCAGTGTTCCACCCGATCCCACTGGGCACAGCTGATGCAAAAAGGCCCTGCTGGACAAAGCTCTGGCACAAAGGGGCAGTGGGAGGTTTGACATCTCCCTATGACCAACACAGTTCTTCTCCTCTCCAACCCCTGACAAGCAAACTCCAGCATGCTAGATAGATTTTTACAGATACAGGCTATTCCTCGACAGAGGCAAAAAGCCAAGTGCATGTAAGTGATATTATAAATCACTCTCATTGACGATCACTTGAGTTCTGCTGAGACTCCTGCTCGCTCTCATCTCTCGGCTGGAAAAAGTTCAAACTCTCTTTATCTTAATGAGGGATGAAATCCAACAAAAACAGCTGTGTGCCACCCAGCCTCACTGCACGGACACCAGGCAGGGTCCCAAGAAACAGCCCTTGCTGCCTGACAAACCAGCGGCAGGATCGCAGGCGTCGTTCACACATCGGAGTCATCCCAAACTTGCAGCAGGATTCAGCCTGGGGTCCACGTACTGGAGCTGCTGCTGTGTAATCTTCATGGAAACTGGTGCAGCTCTAGCGAGTGGAAGCACTGTTGCTGGTGGAATAAATGTTCTCAATATGGGCAGATGCACCAGTGGTACAAAAAGAGCTTGCACTGTGGCATCCTCTTCTGCTACCCCGATGAAATTGGAAACAGGTGAATTCAAGCTAAAAGGCTCTGCAGCCTCATGCAGGTGCAGTGGAGAGCCCTGTCTCTGGCTGTCAACAAGCCCCTCAAGGCATCCATCCCCACCAGGGCCCCTTTGGCAGGGGAAGAAGCAGCAGAAGTGGAGATGTAGGAAACAATCCCCCTACCACAGAACCTCAGTGTTGGAGAGATGAAGGAAAAGCAGCAGCATTACATGAAGACTGCAGCTCATCAAACTACAACTCAAAGAGGCAGAAACAGCCCCAATCACAGCCATGCCTACAGAGGGATCAGCTCTCAGGGCTTTTTCCTCCTGAGTTACACAAGCAAAGGCAAGAGAGGAATAGGGACCACCCCAAGACTCAGCTGAGTTGCTTCAGATTTATCTTTCCTCAGGGTACCATTGTTAAAATCTCAAACCCACTATGCATTAAGCAATTTCGATCTGGATTTCATTTTCCAATCTCAGCTATTTCCCAATAAGGCGACCAGAATTGCATCTCAGAAACCCAAGATGGAAACAGAGATCTGGGAAGCAATCTCCACTCTGGGAGGGAGCAGCAATGCTCAGCCTCGGCTTTGGGTAGCATGCTACCTGGCCCAGCGAGGCAGGAACCACCTCCCTGTCCACACGGGGTTGCCATCCCTTCCCAAACTCACCTTCAGAAACTTGTACAGCAGAAACGTGAACCAATTTGTCAGCATCTTCTCTGCCACTGACTCCGTTCTGTAGGGAAGGTAGAGAGCAAAGCCATCAGCAGAGAATATTAAAGGTCTCTGATCTCACCCGTTGCCACTTCACCCTTAGACTGTAGCTAAATTATTTTTGGCTTTAAAAGGCTTCATCTGGAAAGGAGGCTCAAAGCAAGGTGCACAAGCAGACAGCACAAGCTCTGCTGGAAAGCCTGCCCACCAGCAGCCCCCCAGGAGAGAAAAGCAAATTGGTCTCCAGCGTATTTGGAGAACTGCAACAAGTCAAGCTCAACCTTGTCCCATTGGGAGTCTCACCAGGGGATGAGAAGCTTTCTGCTCTCCATGGTACTTTCTACTTCAATGAACTTTGTTTCTTCTATGATGTCCCACTGGAACCAGGCAGCTCTCTCCACAGGAGGATTGTATGAGGCACCTAAGCCAAGTACAAAGTCCCCAAACCTACCTCAAGCTCCTCAGTTAAAGTACAACCTGAAAGAAGGGCTGAGGTTGCAAGGCAAAGACAGATTTAGCTGGAAGCCCCTTTCCCCACCTGGGAGCTGCTGTTGCCTTCTGGTCCTGCAGTGCCCTCAGTACAGCCTGTCCTGATGCAGGCCACCACTACTGGGACATGGGACTTCCCTGCAACCCGTGAAGCAGTCCTTGATCTCTAAAATATCAAAGTCCAGGAGCCATAGTAGAGCAGGAGGACATTGACCACCACCAGTCCACTGGTACATGGCCTTGGTTAAGCCACAACCAGATTTAGGTCTGGAAACTTGACCCAAATATTTTGGCTCAATAGTTTTTTTGATCAAACTTATCCTCACTACTAATTCAGCTGAAAACAAGGGGATTGAAGAAGGAGATATTAAGAGCAGTGTTTGGAAACTTAACCTGTTTTCCATGTACTTTTGGAGCACAGACACTGTGCCAGGCTTGGAATTTAACCCTTCCATGCCTGCATGGTGAAGTTTAGAGTTGTTGTGTGTCTCCGTAAAATGGGGTGGTGATGTAGAAGTTTGCAAGTGTACAGTGCTGCACCCACTTGCTCCAAAAGAAATTTAAAAATGGAGCCATGCCTCTCAGCTCTTGGATATGCAATTAAAGGAAGCAGCCAAAGCTGTCTTGAGAAAATCTAGATATTACCCCTAGTTTCCTAAAGCACAATTCAAATCCAGATGCCATTGTGCTCTAAAGCAGCACAAGAGGGAAGGCCCAGAGAAGTGTCTGTGTCTGCTGGGAACCATGCAAAAAAGGAGAGTAAGCTCCCTCAGGAAGGGTGTGAAACGTGGTGGGTCTGAACAGAATGAGAGACCTCAGGGTGCTGGTACTGCAGTCAGGATGTGCCACACCAGCAGAGAGAGGGACATGGAGGCACAGAGGAAGCTGAGGGTGACACCACACCCTGGTGAACCCTGCAGCCCTACAGGTGAAGCTTAACCTGCCTGTCTCTGCACCACACCTTATCTCTCTGCCATAAGATTAAAACTCCCCTTAACATGTCCATTATTTTTAACATGGCCTTCACTCAGCTTATCCAGCCATTAATTATCAGACCAGCCACTTGCAAATGCAGATGGTCCTGAAAGCACAGGCAATACTAATAACCTCAGGGACATGGCTGCACTCCTCTTGCACTAGGAAAACAAATGGTTGACTCAAGAAGCAAAATCCAGAAGGAACCAAAATGTTAGAGCCATCAAAAGGAGTCCCACTACCCAATTCCATGTACTGCCCAACCACAATGCCATGCCCAGCAGATGGGCCAGGAGCAGCTCCCAAAGACCAGATGGCTGGGGCAGGAAATCCACTTTCTCAGAGTTTATTCAAGCTGACTCAGTGTCATATGGTCCCTTCCAAGGTTTTCTCTTGTGCTAATGGGGCTTAGCCCTTTTTGCCCTCCCTGGAATAGCACACCCTCCTTAAACCATTTGAGGATAGCATTACCTGAGCCTTCAGGGAAGGGAAGGCTTCATGACCCCACCAGGAAAGAATAATTCACCACAGGGAACAAAAAAAGGGAGAAAGCCAAGGGAGAAGTGGACTACAGCTATTCAGCAGACATCCTCCCTGGCCCTAGAAAGGACCTGACAAGCCCATAATGCTTATGTGAAGTGCCACCACTCAGGCTCTGGCAGATGTTTGTCTTTATCCATAATAGAGGCAGATGCCACAGCAATGGGGAGATTATCCAACAACCAAATAAATAACAGCTCTCCCCAGTTAGATCAACACTAATCCAGTTGCCCTGGGCAGTAAGCACACTCACACCCACAGCAAGGCTAATCAAACAGATAGAGAAGCACAGCTCTCGGCACCACTCGCTCTGCACTGTGGCTTCAAGAACAGTGGCTCTTTGTTAAATATCACTCAGGGAGGCACAGGCAAGGTGCTGGCCAGGGGACTTATCCCTGTCCTAACTGCAATGGCCCTCAAGCCCTGTGGCTGGGGACTGGCAGTCCTTGGGCACTGGTGCAGGCTGGGCTCTGCCCCCGTGCTGCTGCCACAGCTCAGTCACCGCTGCTGCCAGCCTCCTCATGATGCCTTTTATTTATATTTTATTGATTTATTTCAGGAGCTGGAAATGCATTCTAAATATTTCAGTGAAACCTGGTGTTATGGAGGAACGACTCGAAGAGAAGAGCCTAAGAATGCAATCAGGGGAAAGGGATGGGGAACAGTGGTTGGCACCTCCAGGACCCACCCCACTCCCAGACAGCCAGCAACTGCACAATACACTGCTAAGGAGATGCTTTGAGACATTAAGGGCACCCTTGTAATGTGATAAATGAAGCAGAGAGAGTAAGAAAGCAACGTGCCTGATGAGATGGGCAACACAGACGTAACTGGGACCAGCTCACATCTGGGCCTTCTCCAGGTGTTTCCCCAGGGCCAAGCACACAAAACCTGACAGGCTTCGTCCAGTCTGGCCATGCCATGAACATCAGTTGATCTTTGAAAGATGCCCTGGGTTTCTTGAGCCTTTTTGGTGACATGCCAGCCCTGTGCCTCTCAGCCATCCTTGCATCTCTGCCAAAGGCTGGTGGCACCAGGCTGCTGGGCGTGGGGATGGGGAGGCACCGCATGGCGTGCAAAGGGAGAAGATGGCACGGAGGGCCTCGAGCTAAACCAGTGGAGCTTATTAATAGTTTTTGTTCAGGACTTGGTGTATCTTTCAATATTCATCAGCCCGTGATGAAGGAGAGCTCAGAGCTATCGTTAAATATTGATGGGGCAGGCAGACTCACAGCAGGGCTTGGCAGGCTGCCTCCTGCTTGCACTTCCCCCGGCCCCAGCGAGACTCCCGGCTTGCAGAGATCTGAGCGACTTCCCCAGGAAAACCCCCATGTGACTGGCAAGGCAGGTAAGCCCTGAGGAGACAGCGGGGAAAGGAGGACTCCTGCCTGCTGCCAGCCCACAGAGGCACCCACGCAGCCAGCAAGCAAGGCAAGAGCTGCCCCACATGCCAAGAGATGTAGGGGACTACCTGGTCACCTTCCCTTCTCCAGGTGACGTACAGCAGCACACCACAGTGCCTGGCACTAGCATGTACCCTACCTGCACCAGCCTGAACAGCTGGCGAGCACCTTGCTCTCTCCTTCCCAGGCAGCATGAGCCTACTCAGGCCAAACTGAAGCGACAACATCCCATGGCTGCTCCTGAATTGGCTAGGGCCAGGTAGTCCCATGTCCCTCTCATACTTGCACACAGACAAGCAAGGAAATGCTTGACCACACACTCAGTGCTCTCACTGCCACAGCCACCACCAAAGCCATCACCGGCAGCATCCCCAAAGGACACCAGCTCACATCACTGTGCTCAGAAGTGCCTGGGCACTGTCCCACAGCTCCACCCTCTCAGGGGGACACTCACCTCCGCAAAAGCAGCTTGGGGTGGTTCTTGCTCTCCAAGTTCTTCTCAATAAGGTCGGACAGGAGCTGTTTCAGCACCCCTGTGGCATACTCCATCTCGCCCTGCAGTGCCGTCATGATGAGCGAGGCCACGTTGCCGCGGTCCCGCATGGAGAAGCTCCGCTGGGCCTCCAGAGTACGGATGAAGGTCAGCAAGAAGTGCTTCTTGTTCAGGAGCTGACCAAAGAGGGTCAAGGACTTCTCCACATTAGCCTGGACCTGCAAGGATAGAGCAAAGCTGAGAGACAGGCATGATGGGGAGGGTGACGAGAAGGTGGCTGGGCTGAACCACACTCTGAATTCACCCTCAATCCCACAAAGGGAAATGATGAAAAAGGGTGAAAAAGCAGCTAGGCTAGGTCACTCCCTACTATCAAGCTTCCCCTTTGGTGATCAGTCTCAGCTCCCCTCTAGAAGAGTTAGCTAGTTTGTAAAATCCCAGCATCAGCTTAACACAGTCTCAGGACATCAATGTATATATGTCTATATAGACGCACCTTCCACACAAAGACTCTCTCCCGCTTGCGTGCAGACACATAAACATACTTCCCTCCCATAAACAAACACTCCTTCTCTCCCAAGCACACACACATATTATAATTTTCAATTTCAGCTAACAAGCAGCTCAATTCCCACCCAAATCACTGCAACATGTGCTTTGGGTATTACATAGAAAGCAAATAAAGCCACAACCCTGAGCACCACCAGCAGCAAACCCGCCCGGTTTCAGGGGGGATGGATTTCAGATAAGGAAATAATAGCAGAAATCTGGCTCTGTCCCACTGCAGACACACCCTAAAACAGCCCCTTTACTCATGAGACATTTGAAGTTGTATTTCTGGCCATATTTGGCCACGTAGGACCCAGAAGGGATTGAGCTCAGATGCTTTCATACCTGCATTGCCATCAGCAGCCCAGCTCTGGCCAGTGCTGACCACATTTGTTATCAGAAATGAATATTTTTACAATACTTTCCCATTAGAAAAGATGGTTTCCTCTGAATAAAAGCCTTCCTGAGGTAAAAAATCCATTTTTTTCTTTAATTCCCTCCCTTGTCTTCCTGATTGGGAGAACGAGCATTAAATTTCGTTTCATGTCGGTATTTGGAGACAAAACAACACTTTTCATTTCAAAACACCAGCTCAAAATGAAGAACAGAGTTTTGACACATCAAATCATTTCACTTCAATCAAAACTTTGGATTGGTGCTCATCAGTTCAGTGAAATTCCTTGCAGTTGTATCTTCCTTCTCCAAAATACTCCTTCCCGCTGGACAAAAACCTTGTTTTCCCACCAAGTCCTTGTCAATTCCAAGCCCCCATGTTCAACTTGCTGATCATTGGCAGAAATAAATGAACAATACAGAATTAAATATTTAATCAGGCTTAAATTCTCACAAAGTAACCAGCTCCCCCTAAACCCTGCAGAGGAAGGGAGCTGGTACCAGCGCTCACTGTGGATTAGCATGTGTGTGAGCAAGCACCGCTTCATTCCGTCACTTGCAATAGCTAATGTTACACTCTGAGTAAAGAGACAAATAAAAGCAAACCTGATTAAATTATATGAAGCTTACACAACTCTAGTTGCTTTATTTAATCTCTTTTGGGGATTTTTTTTTTCCCCTTTGCAGATTTAACCCCTTGCTTCCCAGGCCAGGCTGAGCTGGTGTGCTCTCTCAAGCAGGATGTTTTGAGTTAGGAGCTGGAAGTGGACAAAGTTCACTCAGCCTGCCACAGCAAAAGCAAAAATTTCTCCTCTGATACCCTTTTTGATAGCCTTTCCACTTTCCCTCTTTAGGAAAAATCTTTAAGAGCAAGAGCAGAGGTGAGAGGAGAGCCAGGCATCTGCACAGACAGGAAGGGCTGTGCCCCAGGGAGACCTACACGCCTGCTTTGGCTCTGAGCATCCGGAAACCTGAGCTGCAAGGGGAAATCCATGGAAACAGGGTCCCCACCACCCTCCAGAGCTGGGATTAGGGGCTGGGGAAACAGAGCAGGCAGAAGGCCAGGGCCCACACCACAGTCATGCTGGCGTACAACACCAGCACGTGCACTTGCAGTTGGTAAGAGCTTGTTGTGTTGTAATTAGTGACCATGCATCTTGCACCAGGGCCAATTACTTCTCCTAAATACATTGTGAAGCCCACATTGACATTAATTACTGTGCTGGGTCAGCAGTGAGGGGAAGCGAAGGTCACCCCCCTCCTTCCTCTAATCAAGAGTGGCCTCAGCAGCGCAGCACACGAGAAGCAATTGCTGTGCAATTGCATGCACTAAATTATACAGAAGTGGGGAGGCCAGAAGAAGAGAAGCTGGTTTGGGGAGCAGAGGAAGGATGCCAAGGATGGGTTCTACATGTGGAAATGGAGCCAAGCACAAGCAGGCGATGTCAGACAACCCTGCTAAAAACAAGTAACTGGTCAGGCATCAAACAAACCCAATTGAATAAAGCAAGTGCTGTAGAAAATGACAGCAGCAATGATATTAATATAAATATTGATATTAATGTCAGAGAGCGCAGTAACCATTTGGCAGCCAGTCCACATCCGCGCCGGCTGCCACGTGGACAGATGCACCACGCCGAGCCAGCATCCAGCATCTCTCCAGCCCGGGGACTCGTGCAGGGGGCTGTGCAGGGGCACATCCCCAATGTGAAACACTACAGAGACAGACAGACAGACCCACACCTCCATCTCTTTCAGCACAGGGTGGTCTTCTATCCCCGGGAAGAGAACGCGCATGGCGTAGGTGCGGTAATCCAGAAAGGGGATGCCAGCCCCATCCAGGTCGTTGGTCAGCTCGTTGATGTCTGTCTGCAGCTCAGCAAAGGCTAGGGTGAGAAAAGCAGAATTAAACAACACATTCTGGAGTCTCAGCACACAGCATTGGCACTCAGCCCCTCATCACAGACCCAAGGTGGACCCTCCCCAAGGCATGAATATTCTCAGCATTCGTCTTCCTGGCAAGCTGTGATTGCTGTCCCCATCTCACAGATGGAGAAATTGAGCTGCAGAGTTGCGGGGATGACATCCCCAGAATAAATGAAGTGGCAGATTTGGGAACAGAACTGCCAGGTCCCAGGGGGGTCAAATCCCCCCTGCCCAGCACTTGCAGCCTCCCACAGCACTTGCAGCCTCCCAGGGATGCTGGGGGCAGGGGGGAACAGCAAGGTTTGAACAAAAACAAAGCTTCTTGAGGAAGACGTCAGCCTAAACCACAAGATTGCACTCATTTCTTTTTGACCTAAATACTACTTGAGAGAAGAGCTTGAACACACCCACCCCGGAACCTCCCGATCCCAGCAGAGGCAGCTGTGACTCCCAGGGGAATATGATCCAGGGGGGTCCTGAACCTTTAATTGCACCTACAGGGAAAAGCTAATGGGAGAAGAGTCCTGGAAATGCACCGGGGAAGTGGGTTGGGGTGGGGGGAGAAAACCCTCAGAAAAATCAAATTAACAGCACTTTAAAGGGAGCTGAAAACCAGGCAGAGGACTGCAGGCTCGTCAGCCTGATGAGAAAAAACAAACCGTCAGCTTGAAAGGCATGCTATCTTATCTGTAACTAGCGGGACTAGAAAAGAGAAAAGGCAGGGAAGAGATTGTGCCTTTTAATTAAAAGCAGATCCTTTTATCTGCCAGCTGTGGAAGACAAGACACCATCCCCTCCACCAGCTCCCTCCCCTCTCCCTGTCACCAGTGCCATCCACAGGCATGTGGAGGGATGGGGACTTGGGGGAGCAAAGGTTTGTCTTTCTTTCCCCTTTTTATTATCTTGTTTTCGGTGCTTGCTTCATTCACAGCGTCCGGGCTGGTTGTGGCTGTGGTTGGCAGGGTCGGGGCCTCTGGAGCCAGCTCAGGGGATAATGGGCAATTAGGTTTTATCAGCAGTATCATACAAGGAATTCTGTCCAATTTCACAGCATCTGTCTGTCACATAATGAGAGATCCACTGCCCACTCACAGGAAGCCTTCACTACCCTGCTTGCTCTCTTTTCTCCCACTTGGAGAAATGGAGAAGAACTTCTTAACTGGAAAAATCCCCAAATCCCACCTGAAATGAATTCACTTCCACTAACAAAGCAGCTTTGCCCATTCCCATTTCCTCTCTGAAAGGCAGTAAGAAAAAGAGCACGCTGAGCTTTGGAGCAGTAAGAAACACGCAAAGACCCCCATGCTGATGACAAAGGGATGCCTCACCCTCTTTGCACTCCAGGGCCACCCGGGACTCCAGGTTGTCCATCTGCAGCTGGAGACGTTTCAGGGTGCGGTCAGCATCGCGGGACTTGCGCTTGTAGGCGATGAGGACAACGATGATGATGAGGAGGAGCAGGCCGCCGCCGCCCCCGATGCCGATGATGGCGGGCAAGGTGAGCAGGCTGTCTGAGTAGATCTGCAGCGTCCCCGGAGAGAACTCAAACCCTCCAGCCTTGATCTGCACCACGGCACGGGAAAAAATGGACCTGCTGTCAGGGAGTACGTGCCACAGGTAGCCCTCCCTGCTGTGCCCACCGTGCTGGGAGCTGGGCATGACTCCCAGCCCACGGCAGGAATGATGTGGACAAATGCAGCTATGGCAGGGGCTGGTCCGGAGCAGTGCGAGGCGCTTTAATGGCATGCAGCACACATGCCGCCAGTGCACGGGGAGCAGGCACAGAGTTTGATGTCTCATTCAGACAACATTACAGTAACAGATGGGATGTAAAGCTAGTTTCCCCGTGGATGGGGAGCCTGGGGAGGACTGTGCTGGGTCCCTTTTAACACGGCAGAGTCCTGGAGCGTGAGCACTGCTGCACTACAACCCCACAAACAAAGGAGCCTGCCTTGCAGCATGTGCCAACACTGGAGGGGAGAGGTGGGAATCCCCCCCCCACTGCCTTGCACCCAGTGCCAGCCAGGGTACAGTAACACCAAGCTGAGTGTGCAGGAGGGTGACAAAGTATTTGGTCCTACCAAACACGTAATTAGGAAGAGGGATGCCTAGGGAGCAGGCAGATGACACCTGAGGACGCCCCTGTGAGTACACCTACTGTCTGGTCCTCATTCAAGGACGAGCACACAGCAGGGCTGGTGCTGGGATAAAGAATGAAATTCAGAGACACATGAGGCACAAGGAGCAAAAGCACCAGTGTCAGCACTTACTGTGACTTTGTGTTGGCCAGTGAGGTTGGGGGACTCGCAGAGGAGCTGTGTCTCAGAGACCGTGAGGGTGCAGGGAGTGTCTCCGATCAGCACCGTGTAGTTGAGGCGGGAGTTACCAGCAGCCGGTGGGAGCAGGTTCCTGCCCTTTGAGGGAACAAGGAATGAGACTGTCAGTTCTCATGCAATGGGGAACGTTTAAAAAAAACTCAACACATGGCAAAATCTGCTCCAGGAGAGACAAAATGCCACCTCCACAGAGGGACATGTCCCTATCTCTGCCCCCAAGTGCAGACTCTTTACCTTGAGGATGAGAGGAGAGCTGGGCTTCAGCTCCAGCATCCCTGTGGGGCTGAGTGGCTCAAAGACAGGGTCTGGGTAGTAGACGAAATTGGTGGTGTTGATGATCAGCAGGGCCTGGACGTTGTCCATGACAAAGCCGATCTCGTCCGGGCGGTCGCCAAGCTCCGGAGGGCTCCGCACAGGGTTGTCAATGGAGGGAGCGTAGCACACCATGGTGGTGTCGTTGTAGACTGTGCAGTTCTGCAGGAGGCATGGATCGAGGTCAGACCCACTGCCAACAAGGTGGTCAGGATCAGACCCCACAAGGACCTCCTGAAAGCAGTGGCTCTGGACACAGGGTTTAGATTTGGAACCTCCTGTTCTGTTCCATGAGCAGGCATCACATCCCACCCCAGGGCAGACAGACTCCTGTCTGCAATGGATGTGCAAAGGGTGGCAGGCAAGATATCACTGGGGATGGGCTCTTCTTGTCACTGTCCTACAGACATCCCACAAACCTCCCACCAGTTTTGAATGTTGAGATCTTAACCCTCTCCTGAAAGCACCTGGCTGGAGGCTCTGCAGAGAGATTGGTGCCTCTCTTTGGGGCGGTAGCCCCCAGACCTCAGCCTCAGACCATCACACCTGAAGGGCAAAGGGCACGCTTTCTGCCCTGCATTGCACACAGACAGCATCCCTCCTCTTTGTGCTCTGGCCCCAGCCCCAGCCAGCACCACTTACATTCTCCCTTTCAGAGCTGCAGTACTTGGCCCGGATCCTGGGCTCTTTGATGGTGGCCAGGTTGGTGCCAGTCACAGTCAGCAATGTCCCACCACTAGAGACACAGAGACAATGAGTTAGGAAAGGCAGCTTGGCACTGGATTCCCAGTTCTAGGAAGGAAGCAGCCATCATCTCCAGCCAGATGCCCATCTGCCCCAGCCTGGGTGAGCCACCATGTCCCAGGGACCTCTTATCCCACTCATATGTTGCATGGCTGGCGGGACCTGGCATGCACCAATGTCAAATCATTTCAGCTGACCCAAGGGCCAACCAGAAATATAAAACCTGGTAAGTAACACTGACATCTCCCCCTCCGTGCAGGTTTAGGGCCTGAAGATGGCTCCCAGGCTAAAGTCAACTAAGCATTCACAACAGGAAAGCATCCCAAGAAGTACAAGCTCCTCTCTGCCATCCTTTCTCCACCACAGAGGCAGTGGGTGGCAGGAGAGGCTAAACTCTGCCAGGTTTTCTCCATCACTTGGTGTTAAAAGCCCTGTGGTCCCAGAGACCTTGGCCATGCCTCTGGGGAGCTTGCTCCTCATCAACAGCCTGGGGAAGGTTTCCCTTGGCACTAGCGCTTAATGGATTCCTTCGCCTCCTCTCCAGCCAATTCAAACCTTTTAGAAAAATATGTAAACATTTCAAAAAATCCCCCGATGGGAAATATTTTAATTTTATTTGCCGCCGCCAAATGTCAAGCTGAAATTAAGCAGATCCAAAGCACTCTCTGCTCTTGCCCCCTGCCAGGCTGAGCACTGTAGGCCAGGAGTTAGCAGGGCCCTGGTGCCAAGCCATTGCTCACACTCCTCTTGCCACATCTCTGGAGTGCAGCCTGGCAGTTATCACAGCACTGGGATGTGCCCATCAGGAGTGGGAAATCCGTATGGGAAACAGTCCTCCGTGCATCCCACAAGCTCCTTGCAATTCACCTGTTGATGCTCCACTCAGGATCAATCTTCTGGATGGTGGGGTCCTCTGTGTAGTTGTACTTCACCTCTGGGTTGCTCAGCTCTGCCCGGTTGATGTTGATGAGGATGGGGGAGCCGCCGGGGGTGTGCCCTGGGGGGGTCCTGCACCGAATCTCACGGGCGCTTCTCCTGGGGCAGAAACACGCAACCTGTCAGTGCCTGGGCAGGAGGGAGGCCAGGGCAGCCAGGGAGCCCCCTGCCCCAGCCCCTCTCCCCTTCTGAAACAGCTGGGGGGTGAAGAGAGAAACGAGGAAAAAAAGAAAAAGCAAAAATCCAAGAAACGAAAAAAAAGGCAGCCAGGAAAAACTGAGTAGCTCCTGAGCGTTCCCATCGTGCGGCGGCTGCAAACAGCAGCGATTAGGGCTGATAACCAGTAATTACCGCAGGAAAATATTTAAAGAGCCGCTCCATTATCATCCCTAATCTAAAAATTATCCACTTCATGCCTCAGGGCTTTGTGCTTTTAGAGAAAAATCTCTGTTCTTAGGGCTCTTCCTGCAGCCTCTGACACACAGAGGTTTCAAGAAGAGACACCTTTGGTCACCCAGGGGGTTTGGCTCCCATGGTTTCTCCTGGCTTCTTAGCCCAGGCTTCTGGCTGCTGCTCTGTCAGGGGGTCCCATTGCCTTTGAAGGTGCCTGTTGCCCATCCTCCACCACCCTGTGTGCCCCTCACCATGAAAAAGCACAGGGCCGTCCCCCGATGGTCACAGAGACGTTGCTGCCAGCATTGAGGTGGGTGCCTTCGATGGCGATCCAGGTGCCGCCAGAGAGAGGACCCCGGGCTGGGACAACGCGGGAGAAAGTGGGCGTCTGTCAAAGGAAAAGGGCATCCCTGGAGTCAGACAGGCTGGGAACTGAAACCCACATCCCCAAGCAGCTTCAGCCAGGTGACAGGGCCACAGAGGAGAGGGACCTGTGAGACAGCAGCTGGGCACAGTACTAAAGCCTGGCAGTGCCAGCAGGAGTGGGGAGGCAGAGCAGTGGCAGCCTTGGAGAAATTCAGTCATCATGACTCAATGCCTGACCAGAGGATCCCTGCCTGCTCCTCAGGAAAATGATGGCAAATTTTGCAACTCAGCCAGAAAACTACCCAAAACCACCCAGCATCACACCCCTTTCAAGGCGACAGACCTGTCCCCAGGTTACCACAAAGGGCTTACCACAAAGGTGAAGGTCTTGGGGGATATGGCCCGGTAGCTGGGCGTGCAGTCACGGATGCACACTTCTACCCGTGCCTCATGCACCTTGCTCTGGCTGGCATCTCCAATTTCACACACAATCCTAAGAGAAGAAAGTAAGAAACTCTCAGTGTCCTTGCACCAAGACACTCCCTGTGCAAAGCAAAGGCCTCAGGTGCCAGCAGATCCAGGAGAAAACAAGGTGGTGGCAGCTGACAGTGCCAGCCCTCAGGAGAAGCTTCCCCAAAGCCTCTGAGCTCTTCCCAGAGCAACCATAACCAGCAGGTACTTCCCTCCCAGTTCAGCCCAGTCAGTGCTCTGTCTTTTGCAGCCATGGGCAGAATTTGAACACCATCACTGCTGTCCCTAACCCTCCTGAGGTGATCTGGAGCACACCCAGCCCTCGCCAGGCACTTACTGCTCAGCGCTGATGTACTCGCTCTCGATGGGGATGCACACCACTTTGCCCACTCGGACACCCCAGCGAACATCTTCAAACTTCAGGCCCAGGTTCTCGCCAGTGATGGTCAGACGAGTCCCTCCTTGTCTGGGGCCGGTCTCAGGGAACAACTAGGAGAGAGCATGGTCTGTCACAAGGGTGCAGAGCCACAGGGACACCTCACTCAGGCAGGCTGCAGCCCAGGCAGCTGCAGGATGTGTTACAAGCAGCAGGGAGCAGACAGGTGATGAGAAATGTTAACATGTCTCTAAGCTGTTCAAGGAGCAGGAAAGACCTCCCTGGTGACAGCTGTAGCCACAAAATCCCCCCAGGAACAAGCCAGGAGATATGAGCTGTGTCCAAGCAGAGGGCTGGGATATGGACACCGTGCTGCAGGCACAGCCATCTCCTAGGTGACAAGGACTCAAGAGTTGAAGGAGACAGGGCAGCATCAGCCATGGCTCCAGCTGAACTGGCAAGGAAGCCCCTGGATGCGCCTGGCTTTTGGCCAGGTCCCAGGTGCCCAGGAATGAGATTCCCATGTCCAAGATGTCCTCAAAGGAGAAAGCATCTCCAACAGGTCCCTGCAGAGGTGAAATAGCAGGCAGGGGGGAAATGTGTTTCTCTTCACCAGCAAACCCTCTGCTGAGGCCAGTTGGGAAGGGAGGGGACCTCACCACAGCACCACACCTCATTTACCAGGATGATACCCAATAAAGCAGACAGGTGTGGCCTGACAGACAGTGGCAGAATGAGGGATGAACAGAGGTGTGGGCCCTGTTCCAAGGTATGTGAGAACGCTGCCTCCAACCAGGCAATTACAGACAGTTTTACATCAGTGGTTGCTGGCCCCGAGGTCAAGCGCACACCTGCAGCACTAACTGGGATGAATGGCAGAGCTGCATTCCCTGAGTGGGCCCGGGGACACAGCTGGGTCCCCAGAGACACAAAGACACTGCAGAGGAGAAGGCAGCTGCAGGAGAGGGAGAGGGGAATGTGGGCTGGGTCAGTCCAGGAAGAAATCACACCCTGACCCAGGGGAAAGGATGGTTCTGTTGCAGGTGATGGCCTCCTCTGCTCTCCTGGCTGAGATCTCCTCTAGCACTGGCAGGCACCTCTGCCTGCACTAAGCCCAGCTCCTGGACAGGTTCAAGCCACGACCAAGCACGTGTAAGCTCTTTCCATTCTTGGCAAATCTGGGCAGCTGCAGCCCTGGGGCCTGAGCCAGATGGATCCTCCTCCTCCTCCTTGTGAAGGGCTCATTCCTGAACATCATCTCCATAGCAAGGAAAAGCAGATGAGCTGAAGGTGGGAAACTGCTGCTCAGGCAGCAGTGGACACTGTCCATATCATCAACCCTGATGGACTGCATGGAGCCACGAGCTGCTTCTGCACAGTTCTACTACGGCCATTGCCACTGGGATTAATTTCCACCCTCTGGATTCACACTGGGCTGGTGATCTTCAGTACACACAAACTCAGACAGGAGCACCCCTTCCACAAAGGCATCCTGCAGGACATGTCCCAGGCCAGCATCAGAGCTAGGACTGCTGCCTGAGCCCTGGGTCACACCGAGGCAGTCACAGCTCACTATTTACACAGCAACAAAACCCTCTGGGGCTGTGGGGAACCACTGTTTGCCTAAACCTCGTTCAGCCCCCGCCCAAGTCTGGGATTGGAGCTCATTCTAGCAGCTGCAGCCAGCAACAGGTTGAGTCTCCCCTCAAAGAAAGCTCTGGCGGGGCGGCTGGCAAGAAGTGGCTGTTTGTTTGGTGTTTCTAAATGAGTGTTAAAAGCTGCTCCGGCATGCTCAATTCCTCCTCCTCCGCAGCAAAGCTGACAAGGGCCACGCGCTCGGGGAGGAAGGAGCCCGGGAATGAAATGACATCGTTTGCTGCCCAGCACGGGGAGGTCACAGCTGAACAAGGTGTGTGGGAGGGGGGAGCTGCCAAGGAGAGCAATAGCTGCTCAACTCCCCCTTCCCCCCCTCCACCTCCGGACCCCTGGCCCCAACAAACAATGCTGCTTTTCTCCTAATTGGTTTCATAGGGTCCTTTTACATCAACAAGCAAACAGCTCCAGCGGGTACAAGCAGTTGGCTCGCTCTCAGCTCCGGTGGCCACAGCACGGCCAGGAGGTGCAGAGGCCAAGCGGTAGCTCCTTCCCAAGGAAAAGGATGTCACTCTGAGGGTCACAGTGAGCACTAGGCAAGACACCACAGAGGTTTGGAAGGGGCTTGTCCCCACCACTGAACAATGATTCTTCACTCCAAGGGGGAAGAATCATGGTCATCTCCCAGCCCAGCCCCACCATTCATGAAGACACCTGCACTCCAGTGAGCTGGGCAGGAAGGAAGTGCCTCTCCTCACTGTAGGAGACTCTTCTCCCCCTTCAGCCTGTGCTGCCCTCTCTGCACTAGGCTTTTCTCTGGACCATTTGCAAGCATGCCCCAGATGTGGGACTGGGGTAGTGGAAGCCAGCAGGCAACAGGCAGGCTACAAGAGCAGCATCACACCAACACCCACTGCACATCCACAGCAACTGCCACTTTCCAGGGCACTAACGCAGAGCAGTGCCAAGGTCAAGCCCACCTGCAATTACTGTAAAATTTCATAATGATTCAGGGTGGGAGAGCTGTTACCATCAGCTCTGGACCAACTGCTGTTACCAATGCTGAGCACCATCAGCTGCTGGGAAGCTGCTGTAAGTGCTGTGTGTGTAAATGCCTGCAGCGCTGGTCACCTGAACACAAGAGGATAAGGGCATAGCCTACAGAGAGGCTACCCTAGCCATGACCTGCCCCACAGCATTCTCCACTCCCATCATCCACAGGGGTCTGGATTTGAGAAGTTTAGCCTGAGCACGGTGGGAAGCTGACAGGGAGCCCTGCAGCTCTGCACAAAACAGCAGACCTCCATGTAGGGATGCAGGCTCTGAGGCTCAATCCCACTTCGTCAGGAATGGATCCCTTCTCCTGCCAGCACTCCACCAGCCCCAGGCAACTCTGCAGGCAGTACCTCTTGTAGACAGGGCTCTCTGCAGGCAGAGACGTGCTCAGCACGGTTCCCCCTGTTCCCTCCTCTATCCACATGGCTGCCACCCAGCACACTGCAGGGTCCATTCGTGTGAGAGGCAGGCAGCACGCACTGGGAAAAGTCAAGACTCTCATTTCCAGCCTCCATCAGATAAGGCACTGAAACCCAAACAGATCAGATCCTGTGCTAAGACTCCAGTAATTAACACCAGCGAGGCCCGGCCAGCCGTGGGTTAGCAGAAGGTATCCAGCTGAAATACCCACCAGTCCCTCCTTGTGAACCTGGATCCCAGCCCAACAGGCATGTGAATATTAATATACACAATCTTATAAGCAAAGGTCATAAAAGCTGTCAGGGAAATGGGATGATGATGATGAACTACTGGCCCCAGCGCACATGGCAACACAAGAAGCAACCCAGAGCTTTCCTGGATCCCTCAGTCATGTGCAAGAGGGGCTGGAATTTTGGAAATGAGCCAGAAAGCCCAATGCATGGGGGTGGTAGAGAGAGGATTTTAGCCTTGGGAATGAAAGCGGTGACAAAAACCACCCAAGTACTAAACACTGAGTAGATCTGGCAGCTGTGAGCTGCCACTGGAGAGCCCCATCCACATCCCCATCTCCATCCCCCATCACAGTCCCTCTGCACGGGGCATCACCCCCCAGCCGTGCCCACGTACCTTGGTGATCTTGGGGTCGGTGCAGCGGCTGTTGCCGCTGCTGGCGTGCATCCAGCTGTTCTCGTAGGCCAGGCAGTGCTGGCGCAGGGAGCAGCGCCGCTCCGACACGCACCAGCCGCACTCGAAGCGCGGGTCGGCCTTGAGGCACAGACCGCAGCTCTCCCGCAGCGCCGAGCACTTGTACAGGTGGGCTGCAACGGCAGGAGCGGGGCAGGGTCAGCACGGGCCCCCGGCCCATGGGTAAAGGCTTGGGGGGGAAAAAGAGCACCCGCTCTAGCCCCTTCCCACCAACTCCCAGTGGGACAAACCCCCACAGGCAGAAGCCAGCAGCACCCTGGACTCAACACCAAAGTAGAGTGCCTCCCAAAGCTTCTTGCAAAAAGTCTCTTGTTCAGAAACCCATAAAAGCATTGATGCAAACTATGGCAGAGCCAGGGTGGGCTGGAGGCTGAGGGGGCACTGGGCCAGGTCCCGTTCCACCCCTCACTCACCTTGGATGTTCTGGGGGTTGTCAATGACAAAGTTCCCATTCCAGACCACAGACAAGTTGACGGGCAGGTCACTGATGTCATTCCCTTCGTAGAAATACTGCAGGAGGAAACAGAAGGAGGCAGAGCCTGTTAATTATTGAGGCAAAACGTCCTAGTGGTGAGGGGCATAGAGAGACATACAATCCCATTACATGGATGTCTCCCATCAGCCCAGAGGAGAGGAATGGGGTCCTGGCTGGGACTTGCTGGCTAGGAACAAATAGGTTGATAGCCATTCATCAAAGCATCAGTCACAGTACATGAAACCAGTGCTGGACTTACAAAAAAATATAAAGCAGCAAAACAGAGGGTTTGTAAATAGACCCAAAGCCCGCCAACTCAAAGGCCTGAAGCTGCTGCTGCTGGAAGAGGAAGAAACAGATGGTTCCTCTGCAGCACGGATGTACTTCTCCCCACAGGGCTCCCAAGCCCTTCCCCGTGTCCTCTCCACTCCAAGGATGCTTAACTGGATATTTGGGATTACTGTCATCACTAGTGAGGCTTGGGGAGGACAGGCTGGGCACATCACAGGAGTGGATTCAGTAGAGTTACCCCTGACAGCCAGTGAGAGGATGTCCCTCGCAGTCCCCTCCAGCCCCATCACCCATAATAAAATGACATAAAGCTGTGGCCACATGGCTGTGGGTGGAACAGAGCCAAGGACCATTCCAGTTCCACACCAGACCTCAGAAAGATCTCAGGACAGAGCACTCCTCCACACCACACCCCTAGACGCCCCACTCCCAGCTCCACACTGTGCTTGGACATTGGCTGCTCTCCATTTCAGGACTGGAACCACCACCCTGAGTTTCCATGTAGGAAGGTGACACCAGGGAATCCTATCCCCCCAGCTTTAGGGGACCCAAACCTCAGGCCCTTGGACCTGCTGCTGTCCAGACATATGCTCCTCCATTTCTCCTTCCCCATCCAGACCCCTCTCCCCTGCCTCAACATCTGAGTCCCAGCCCCAGCAGCACCATCAGTATTCCCTGCAAAGCCCCTGCATGCAGACAGAGAGGCTTAATCGATACGGAGGCAGGAAGGCATTTGGAACCATCCCTGACAGCTAATGACCTCCTTCGGCAAGAGATTCCCCGCTCCTCGCCTGAGAAAATGACAGGCGTGTCAGGAGAGATTAAATGAATGATTCATGGGTTGCTGGAGTTTGTTAGAGAGTGGCGGATGCACCAGCAGTGGTTCACCCGGCCATGGGCTGGCCACAGCCCTGCCACCACCTCCAGCCAGTCCCAGCACCACCTTTCACAGCCCCAGGCCGTACCAAGACGAGGTGGCCCCAGCATCTCCTCCAGCACTGCCTCAGCCAGTGCCCCACACAGGACTCTCTGCAGTGGGTCTGTTCCACTTGACCCCTCCACAGGGCCCAGGTATGTGGCCCATGAAGAAGGCCAGTGTGCCCTGGAAAAACATTTCAGTCTTCTCATCATCAAAGCTGGTCCCTTCTGTTCTGAGTCTCTCCCAGACAGGCAGCATCACCAGTCCAGCATCGGACATGGCATCAAAATGGGGCACACGCCCAGTGTGAGACCTGGCTATGGCAGCACACCCCTCCCTCAGCGCTACAGGGTGCCAACGAGAGCCAAGCCTGCTCCTCCATTACAGCTTTTTGTTGGTGATCCTTTGTCCACGAGCCACCCCACCCAAACACAGGGTGGAGGACCCCAAAATGCAGCCCTCCCCAGGGAGGAAGGCTGCTGCTGGTCAGCCATACACAGCAGTTGTCAGACATAACACACCTAGCTGCAAATCCAACAGCTCCACCACCATCTCCTCTCTACAGGCAGAGCCCCATCACCCCCCAGCACACCCCCGACATGGCACCTCTCGTTGTGCTTGCTCAGATGACCTTCACCACATCCCCACCATGTACCACCTACCACCAGAGCCTCTCAGCAACATTCCTGTTACCAGGCCTGGGAAGATGAAGCCAGAACTTGGCTAGGAGTCCAGACCTGTTCACCTTGTCCTATCTGACTCCCACCAAAGGATATCCTCAACAGAACCACAATGAGGAGCTGGCCAGACCCCTAACAGTGAGCGGAGACCATTCCCTGGCAGCAGGAGGGAGCACATGCTGGGGAGGGTGGTGGCAGCGCTGGAGCAGGATTTAGCTGTGACGAGCCACGTGGCAGCGTAAGTGAAATTGGCATTTTCAATTTGTACTCTGACATGTCTCATTTGGGGCCCTGGCATCTCGGGAAGGCATCCAGCCTGCAGCTGTCCAAAACACTTATTTGCATCTCTCTGCCCCGGCTGCTTTTGGAAATTAGTTCTTCTGGGAGGTGGGTTGGAGGAAGAAGAATAGGGGGAGAGGGAGGGAGAACATTAACTCTTCATGCACTGGTCCAGAGACAGCAAGAGGCCAATTGCATCAGAGGCAGCCTCCCTCTGGGAAAGAACACAGTATTGAGGATGCTGACTCTGCTGAGGCAGGGAGAGGGAGTGGACAGCAGGGAGCAATGGGAGCACAGGACTGTGTGAAGGGAAGTGGCAGAGCAGGAGTCGTTGCCTCAGCTGGTGTTCAAAGCGTGGGATCACCAAGGGAACATGAATATCAATGAAAAATGTGTCCTCTGCATCTGCGTGTCTGTCAGCAGCCTCCAACCTGCCCTGCAGAGACAGCAGTGGGTCTGTGGCTTGGATACTGTTCCTGGTCCCTGCAGAACGCTGGAGCCGGAGTCAGGACTTGGCTGTGCACAGGCAGGAGTTGCAGCTGCAGGGCCTCCAGGCTTGGCCTCCTGGGACTTGGAGATCCACTAGGTTCCTCTCTAATTTCCAAAGCATCTCGTGTTTTGAAAGGTGTTTCCAAAAGGCCTCCTCACAACAGCCCTCTCCACAGTGTAAGCACAAAAGTGGCCTCTCCACCCACGGGCACAGCCACAGCCAGGGAGGCGGCAGCATCCAAGTAAAGCAGCAGCCACCTTCCAGTCCTGAAGGCCCCACTCGTGGGGATCAGGCAGGGGATGCTTACCAATCTGTCCATCCTATGGGATCCAAAAAAGAGCTCACAGACAGCCAACAGGTTCCATCATGCTGGCTCCTCCCTGTTCGGAGCTAACATGGTGTTAAACATCCATTAAGCACTTAACTGTTACATTAACCTCCCAGTAATCAATCCCAGTGGCTGGCAGCAGACTGGGATGAGCGGCAGGATGGGTGTGAGTGGGGGGGATGCACCTACCCAAGCAGTCCTGCTGTCAGATTATCTTTCATTCTACAAAGGTGCCCAGGACCCCCAGCTGTGCCAAAGGATGATTGGGCTTGGCAACTTTGGCAACTGCTATGAGGACAAGCTATGGGAAAGGGATGCTTGCTCTGGGAGCAAAAAACAACAGGCACAGCCTGAGACCAAACCAACGGTGCCCAAAAGTGATGTGCTCTGATGCAGCACAGCCCATAGAAGGGGATGGGAAAAAAGATGTCATCAAGTGAGTCAGCAACTGAGAACTGCCTGGTTCCTTACCTAACCCAGCCAGCCTCCCTGTCCCTCCCTGAAGAGCTTACCAGGTGAATGTGGAAGAGAGGACAGAGTGTGTTTCAGCCCCACCCACCTGGATATTTGTCCTCCCAGCAAGGTCTCCTTCTGCAGAGATTTAGTTCAGGCAACAGCACTCCTCACTAAGCCTTTCTCAAGGCTCTTTACCCAAAATTTATCTCAGGCATTTTCCCAAGTAACAACCACCGACCTGATGTTCTTTCCACATCTCTGATTCTCACATCCACCCTGCCCCCACGCAGGGAATGCCATCAGCCCTACACACAACAAGGGCTGTGGCTGTCACCTGCCCTGAAAGTCACACTTTTGATTCTAGGAAGCCCACTGCTCACACCCCCACCAGCTAGCAGCAACAGGCACTTAGAGCTACCCAGCTTCCCTTGGGATGAGAGATTCAGCACTCTGAAAAGATGCCTCCAGGGAACCACACAGGGACACAGCTGCAGCTAGCCAAAAACACCCCAAATCTGTGGGCAGATTGCATTGAGATGCACTTCAGGATGCTCCTGCAAATGCCATGCCAACTGCACAAGGCACCAGCTCTTCCCATCCCAGAGGAGGCAGGGCAGCCCCACAGCCATCACACCCCTTTCCACAGGACATCCATCCCACTTCAGCCTCAACCTGCCCAGCCCGCTCCTGGGGAAGGCAGCAGAGGTGCTTTCTCCTCTGCAAGCAAACCCACACATCCAAATTTCCTGTGCAACCCCCCTCACTCCCACATGCACCATCCCCCTGGGCTGCATTTCTGGAGGAGCGCTTGGGCTGCAGCTGTGTCCTATTTTTCTGTAGTTGATGACCTCAACTCCTTCCCCGCACTACGGGGACGGCAGTAATGTACATCGCGTCTTGCCAGGGCTCAACTGCAATTCATCATTATTTTATCTGCTGGAATTTAATTGGATCCTATCAAACTCTCCTGATACTCCCTTTTCACTTTAAACACTGCTGCAGGAAAGATAAATGTAGGCACTGCTAGGACGGAGAGCGCGGCTTTGTTGGCGAACGAAGCTGGGGCTGTGGGCTCCAATCCTGCTTCCCTCTCCATGGCTGGTTAATTAGAGATACATATACTGGAGGTGTGCAGTGCTCAGAACAGGGCATGTGTGTATGATTTATGTTCCTCTATAAATACACCCTGGGCCGAGTAAAATACCGTCATCTGCACAAGAGCACAACTTGACAGTAACGCTCAGCTTCTGATTCTGCATCTCCTTTTTCTCTTTTCACACGGATCTCCTCCTTTCCTCCCCCATCACACACAAGCTTCTTCACCTGGATTCTTCTTGCCTCAAATCCAGCATGATATGAGAACCTGAGACCCCGGGAATATGTCAGAGCAACACCCAGGTTCTACAGCAACAAAAAAAAATACCCAGAAAACATAAATCTCAGAGGTCTTATTTCACTCCCCAGCATCCAATTTGGGGCTGGGCTTCAGCATCCATGCTGCCCACTCTGCCAGCCCAGCTTGCTCTGCACCCACATCACTGTGTCCCAGCAAGAATGCTCACTCCAGGGTGGACATCCCAACCTGAGCCTAGCCAGAGGGCAGGAACCTCCACAGCCACAGCAGGAGCAGTGGGCAAGGTGGGGTCTCCATGCCAGGGGCACTGGTGAGAAAGGAACCAAAAGGGAGCCAGGGAGGTGACACAGCTGCTCCTCACCACGTGGGGCTTTGGTTAAAAAGAAAGGGAAATAACTGAGGCATGACGCTTAATTTAAAGTGCTGAGACAACAAGCTCATGAAAAGGAGATCAGAGGTTCTTCCCATATATACATTTAAAGGGAAACAGCAGCTCTGGGGCTATTTCAGCCTTAAGAGGAACATTTTAGAGAGAAAAAGCCAAACCTTTGACAGCGAGAAACACCTGTAGCCATTTTGCAAAGGCAAGGACTAAAAATCAGATCAAGTCCATGTTACAAGCATTAGTGCAGATTCAGGACTGTGGCACTTTTCAGCTGCAAAACTATTTCCTTTTTGCAGCAGTCAGGAGGATGAACTCTGTTGAGGGATGTCAGATGGGAAAGAATAGGCAAAGGCAAGGATATTTGGAAAATGAATCTCAGTGGCATCAACCTTATGCATTAAGACAGGTGACTATTTCTCCATCCTCTGCTGCCAAAAAGCAAGCCTGGAAAAATCCGCCTTCAGAAGATTAAAAGCAATCAATTTGCAAAAATTAGTTTATTGGCAAAGACCTTCATTTCCTTAGTTAGGCTTGTCTTTCCTCTTCACATCTTTACAATGCATGTGGAAAACCATTAGGCTGCTTTCCTCTTGAAGAGCAGAAAGAGACCAAAGTGAGGAGGTAGAAAAGGTTCTTCCGGCTTGGTTTAAGCCTGGGATGCTGGGGACTACCAGAGCTGGTCTCCCTTGAGTTTGTCAGAGATCTATTGGGTGTTTCAAACAATGTTTATAGTCAACACTCAGACCTTAATGAATGGACTGCTGAATATTTAACCAAGATGTCCTTTCTTCAAAGTGCTAACAAGTCATTGGAGTTTGACAAGCACTAAAACAAAAGGCAAAGAGTTTTAAGGGGCTTGACTTATTATGCCTTTCATTCACCAGTGATTCAGGAAAGCATCCCTAATTCCACAGAGTATTTAACCTCTTGTTTAGACCCCACTGAATTCCTGGAAACACTGTGTGCTTAAATGCCTTTTGGCATCCATTCTTCACTTGTTGGCTGGGAAGATGTCATCCTTTTCCTATTTTTCCACTCGCCAGTGTTCTCCACACCAAAATTCTAACCCAAAGGATGAAGTGCAATGGAAGAAGCCATGGGGCTGTGGCTGGGAGAGCCTGAAGCACCATCAAGCAGCCAGATGGACTGCAAAAAGGCACGAAGGAGACGAACACCACACAAGTGTGAACTGAATCCCCCACACCATAATGCAGCCTGGCTCAATGCCCTCAAACATTAAAGCAGACGAGCAGACCCTGAAAGCAAAGCAGCTTCTTTCAAGTCAAAACTCTCTTTTTCTCTTTGTGAAGACACCCTGCACCCAAAAGCCACATGTCCTGCCCCAGACTGCAGCCCCATGGAGCTGCTGCTACTTGTTTCCCATGCACCTCACAATACCACATACATGTCCATCTGACAATTTGTGCTGTGTTCACAGCATCCCTGACAATTTCCAGGTCCAACATCCACCACTGCCAGCCCAGATGAGGTGCTGGTTACAGCTGTCCTATCCCTTTGGAGAACAGCTGCAGAGGCCGTGCAGCTCATGGCACCAATCCTGGCAGCCACGGCTGCCCTTGAGAAACACAGGGAATGCATTGTACTTTAGACTCTTCCTCCTGCTAGACAAGTTGAAACATACTGGGGGAGAAACGAGTCCACGTCATTCAGAGCCTCTCTGCAAGCTCCACCTCTGTTTTGCAAAGGCTCCCCTCTGGCACAGGCACCTCTCTCCAGCACCCCACAGGAGCCATCAGGCTGCTGCTGTCAGCACTGTGCAGCCACATCCCTACAGGGAGCATCCTGCAGCACACATGTCCCAGACTGCTTTAGAATAAACTCAGCCAAACCCCACGTTACAGAACTGGGCAGGAGACAGCTGCCAGCTCCAGGCAGAGGAGACCTGGCAGGAGGCTGGATTGGCTGCACAGCATTCCCCCAGGACTGCTACCCAGGGCAGGAGGCAGTGGCTCAGGATGCTCCTCCTGTCCAAAGGCTCTGCAGCCCTGGGATCACTGGAGGAGGGAGGGAGCCAGTGCTCATCTTCAATGGCTTCTAAATGTCACTTGTGCCACCAAAGGGAGCAGGGATCGGCACTGGTGTTAGGCTGCAAATGAGCTTTCACAGTATGAGAGATGAAAAACAAATTTTAAAAGGATTAAATGGGAGAGCAAAGGGAGGGGCTGGCTCCATTCAGATGAGGGCAGGTCAGTGTAGAGCACAGTGGGCAGCTGAAGAGCTGAGCTACAGCAGCTCCCTGTGGAGCTATTAGCACCCAGAGTGGCTTTGTTCATGGGCCTAGTGCACAGCAAGAGGCACAAACACAGCTCACCCAGGGCTGCTAAACCCCCTCCCACTTAGGGGATAAGGTGCCTGGAGAGGGCAGAGAAGGCAGAGATGCCTGCAGGAGAGAGCTGAAGTGACAGGGCTGCAGGGGGCAAGGACACTGAGGCAGGAAGCGCGGCAGGGAGCATGGGATGGAGGGCAGGCAGGCAGGCAGGGGAAGGAGGCAGCTGCTGGTCAGATCAGGGATGGAGTCAGGAAAGGACAGAGGCTGCAGGGGAGGAGGGGAAGCACTTGCAGGGCTGGCAGGCACAGCTGCATGTGGAGGGCTCCACGTGTACAATGGGACACAGAGGTGTTACCTCCTTCCCGCATGTAAAATGGGATAGCTTGGTGTCAGAGGGGCTCCAGCACATCTGGGCCCAGCTGGCTCCAGTCCAGGCAACTTACTTCAGCTTTGCAAACCCAATTTCCTTGGAAGTGCTCCTAAAGCCTGGTGGCTTCAGCATTGATCCTATCTGGAACAACGCCAAGCAGCCTCCCAACGCACCTGGGGGTAGCGGCAGGGAGCCCACCTCACACCCCACAAGCAACAGAAACCCCCATTACCTGCTCATGAGAGAGCAAAACTGCCCATGCAACGAGCTGAGATGGCCCTGGGGCAGGCAGGCAGGAGCTGCCCACAGACAGGCCCACGCCAAGGAGAGCTGCCGTGGCACTCACCGAGGTGTTCTGGCACTGGATGCTGGTGCTGTTGAAGCGCAGGGCGGTGACGCGGGTGGTGCTGCCGGGGATGTGGAAGATGCACTCGTAGTTGCGCTGGCCCGACTGCGGCTGGGGCAGGTTCTTGGCCGTCAGGGTGATGGGTTTCACCACACCCACGGGGATGTAGATCTGGGTGGAAGGCAGGATCTGAGGGCAGTCCTGCAAGGGGAACCAGAAGCAGATGATGAGAGGGGAACACTGTACAGCCTCCCCCAGCACCCCTGTGACCCGCTCCTGGCTGGCAGGCTTGGCAATGCGCTGCAGAAACACCACCCTGAGCACATGCTTGAGAAAATCCTCATGTGCAGCAACCCCAAACCAGCATCCTATGCCTGCTCTGCCCAAAGCCCTGAGGACAGGAAAGAAGAGCACAAAGGAATCTGGTGGCAGGGCAATAGAGTATTTTCTACTCTTTAGTTGATTTAGGTGGAAAGTGGGGAGAGGATCCACCTCTGGAATCTGTAACCTGCAACAGCAACACATGTTTGGGCTGACTGGTAACAATATGGACTTCAATGCCATCGTTGAAGCCAGCAGGTTTGAGAGTTAATGCCCACTGGACTGTGCATTGTCAAGCTACCTGCTCAGCCCTCCTGTTTCCCTTACAGCCTCCATCCCCCTTCCTTCATAAGTAGACAGAAGAGCCTTTTCCCTATTTGATACAGCAATGTGCTCCTGCAGTGTGGCAGAGAATCTGCTCTGCAGCAAATTTTGCTGCTGCTGCCTCTATCTGCACCAGTGTCACCCCACCCAGGCCAGCTGCAGAGTGCCCAGCAGACAGTGACTCCAGCCAGGGGATGCTGCTGAGTCTGAGCTGGAGAGGAAAGCACCTCCCTGCCAGCCCCTGGGGAAGGAGACATTGGGAGGGCAAGGCACTCCACTTTTAATAGCCACAGGCTACCAGCTGCTCCAGGGGACCTGGTGACTCTTGTGTGCAAAGCACAGGGGAGCAGGAGGGAGCAAAAATAAATGAGCTCAGGCAGCAAAACAGCTCTGCAGCCCCGGTGGGTAGCACTTCAGCAACAACAGCCTGATGCAATCCCACGCCGGCTTTGCCGAGCCGGGCAGAGGTCTCACACCTACTGCAGCTACTCCTGGGAGTGTTGGCTTGAAATAACATCAAGAGGGAATAACATGTGAGTTGCTTCAAAAACAGAAATGCAGTGGACGCAGCCGCTCCACTGCTCTCACAAAGCTTCTGATGGCCACAGGGCGGCTGCAGGGGCAGCCCTGGCCCCAAGGCCACCAGCAGGCCAAGGCTGCCCAGCTGCCTCCTGCCATCCTGCAGCAAGCCAGGCTGAACCTTGCAAAGTGCCAGGCTTTATCTCAGCCAGTCTGATTAATTAACTTTCAAACAATGCAGAGAAAAGAAAAAGACATTGTTTCATTTAGCGAATCTTGACAGAAAAACCCAACTACTTTTACTCTTTTGGTTTTCTGTTCTTCACAAGTCTGTATTCCCCAAAAGCACAATTTTCAAGGGAAGAAACTATTTATCTGCAAAACATACTAAACAAAAAAAAAGCTGAGAGGAACAGTAGTGTTAGCCCCAAACCAGAGATGGCAACAGGGCTGGGGCAGTCTGGTGACACTGGACACTGCTCTGCCACCTCCCTGCTCTGTATCACAGCTGCTACTCTGCAAAGCAGGGCTTCAGTTTCCCCCACTTCAGAATGAGCTCAACTCACAGTGGGCAGACACCTCATGCCTGTTGCCATTTCCATGGAGTGTCCCCATGACTGCATGGTGGCTGCTCCCCACCAGTTCCCAGCTTGGAAGAGCTGTCAGAGGAAGCAGCCCCCGCCTGCTTGATCTCCTCCACATTGCAGGGGGACTCCATGGGTGGCACAAGCCTTCCCCACAGGGCACATGCACACTTGGCAAGTATTAACTCCTGGCTCCCTCTCCAACACTTCCATCTCCTCTTTTTTAGGTAACTATTGCTGCAGCCCAGCTGGGCTTGTGGGTAAGTCCATGCCCCCCAGGCTGGGCTCACCATTGCTGTTTGCAGGCTGGTGCCCAGGGAGCACAGCAGGCACTCTGTCCCTCTCCCCACACAGGCAGGTGGGCTCATTCTGCCCGTTTCCAGTTTGAGCCGAATCCCCCCATGATGTCACACGCTCCACATCTGCCAGCAGAAGTGTCTCACCCAGCAAAAATGTCAGCCTGTGCCCAAACAGGAAGCACCTGGTGCTGGTGGGCGCCCAGGGTGCCCGGAAACGTGGGGGTATGAGGACAACTAACTCATTTCCCCTATGAGCAAGTCCAACTGCTGACACAACTTACTCTGGCATTGCCCTGAGCTTCCATCCCTTGGGAAAGCTCTGCACAGCCCACAGAGCTCTGTGTCCTGCCAAAAACAGCCCCTCCCAGCAGAGCCCCAGGCCCCAGGAGGAGGCAGCTATGAAGGCATGGGACAAGCAGAAAAGCAAGGCCCGAACTCACACAAATTCCCAAACATCACACAACTCAGATTTTCTCCATTAAAACCATTTTTCTAGCTGGATGAGAACAAGACATGGGTGTCCAGGTTTCTCTGGTAAGAGAGGTAAGAGCTTTAGAATCACACTGCAGATGCTGCCATTTGGGTTGCTCTGGCAGCTCCCAGCTCCAGCTGCAAGGCTGTGCATCAGCAAAGATAGGACGAAGGCAGCCTGGGACTGGGCCTGACCCCAGCTTTGAGGTTCCTTCACAAAGTCCTCAGCCATTCCCACTGATGGAGAATGAAGAATAAACGCAAGCTGAACCTATTTAATCTGAACCAACACACTTGTTCCCTGCAGTCTAGGAGCCTTTCACCCTCCACAGCAGCCCTGCAGCAGGAGCTGTCTCAGAAGAGCAGTCTTCTGGGATGAGATGCTCCAACGACCATCACTGAACACCCTGTGGCCACCACTGCACACCACAAGTGGAAAAAAATTAACAGCAGCCTGTGCTGCTTCATCACCTCTTCCCCAGCCCTGCACCCCCTCAGCAAAGCCACAGAGGAGGTCAATCTCCAGAGGTCAGGCTTTACAGCTGCCACAGCCAGGGGACAGGGACATCCTGACTGCTGTCACCGTTTTCAGACATTTATGTGAGTGGTGGCTCCCACCCATGCCCCATTCCAACCACCCCCAGAAATCCAGACAAACATTCCTAGCATGCCCAGGACAGAGTGCCATGGGTCACTCTGTTTCCCTACAAAACCACCACTTTCCCATCCAGGAAATTGTGGTGAACTACGCATGGGAAGGAGCAGAGACAGAGCTACCCTCTGTCCCTGCACTTCCTGACCAGTGCCCACCACACTCCAGCCAACAAAGACAGACCAAATCCTGCTTAAAATAACCTTCCTGCAGAGAGGATGGGGCTGGATGTCTACCACAAATTTGTCTGGCGGTGCCATGGGACTGGCACTGAGCCCCACCACCCACCACACCGCCCTGCTGGGGACAAGGATGGCCAGGGATGGGGACAGGATGTCTCATCCCAGCCTGGTCACAGAACCCACAGCTGCAGCTGGTCTGAGGGTGCCTCACCATCTCTGCTGGGAACTGCTGAGGCCACACCAATGTGCAAACAGGCTGAGGCAGGCCAAACCTCAAACCAGGCACTGGTCCATTTCCCAGTGTGGCCCAAAGGTCTGCTGGGGGACACCCTGTTCACACTAGGGAGTGACACCAGCTCCTGAGCATCCAGTCCGTGGGAGAGCTGTCCCAAGGTCACCACCACTGTGGGTACAGCCAGATGTTTTGGGGTTCACCTGGCAGGGAGGGGAGCAGATCCCACAGCCTCAGTGAGGGGAATGGGCAGACAAGAACTGCTGGGTTCCAGCACTCTGGACACCACGTGTAGCATTTGCAGAAGCAATGCCAAGTCTGTCTGAAAGCATGAAAGGCTTCTGGGATGCCTGAGGTATGCAGATTGCTCACTGGATTTCTTCACAGCGCAAGCTAGAGAAAACAGCTTTTTCCAACTTTCTCAGGTTAGCAAATATTCCTCGAGGCAGCAGGACCCTTCCCACTGGGGCCATGCACAATCAATGGGAAACCAAGATAAGCTAACTGGAGCTCCCTTCCAGAATAGGGACAGAGTTTCCTTTCCGTAACTCTCCCTTCAGGATCCAAATCAGCATTTACTGTAGAGTCAGCAATGGCTTGCAGGCCTCCATATCCAAGCCAAGCAGCCAGCGATGCCACCACAAGTTGGGGACAGCAGGACATCCTGTAAACACCCTGCCAATGGCAGGTCTCCCCAGTGGGTGGCATGGATGCTGCACAGGATGAACCCCCACAAAAGAACACGTTCCTTAGCAAAGCAGTTGAGATGAAGAAGGCGTGAGGTGCAGCAAAACAGTTTGTTTTACAGATTTCAACCTTCCCCTCTCCAAAAACAAGTTGCTCTGCAATGACAGTGCAAGCTTGCTCCCTTCACAAACATCAAAGGAAAATGCTTTAGTGTCTCTGCCTTTGTTTTTCCTTTCATTCAGCCTAAAGTGCTCCGGGCTTCAGCCGACTTCCCAAGCTGCCTCTCCGCAGCCACACAGCCTCTCCCCATCAGCACATAGTTCCACCAGCACTTCCCTTTCCTCCCTCACTGCTCCTCAGGCAGTACCAGCACCCCAGGAGAGGCACTGGGAATGGTTTCCAAAGGAGTCTGCCTTCTTCTAAACCCTTCCCCAGAGGGCAGGGGGCCCTGACAGGACCAGAACAGGCCAGGGAGCAGTTTCACACTGTCTTACCTCAGAGAGCTTGACACGTCCCTCCAGGAAAGAGCAGTCAGCAGCGTTGTGGGTGCAGATGTGGCGGTACTTACACCAGTGGCAGGGGAAGGAGCCATTCACACAGGACAGGCAGCTGCAGAGGGAGAGAAGTGGGCAGTGTTAGGGCAGCATCAAGGCAGAGCCCACGGGGACATTTCTTGGGATGCCTCAGCAGGACAGCATCCGTAGGTGATGCTCCTCAGGGTGGAAAGGATCCCTTATCCATGGGGCACAGGCCACGCACTGGGAGGGAGATGCCTGTACAACCTGAACCCCCAGGCTTTGCTCATGGCAGGGTGGGAAGATACAGTCTTTCAGGCACTGCAGGATTTGTGTCCCAGCTGAAGAGGCCACGTTCCCTCTTCCTCTTGGCAGGCTGACCCTGACCGCCCCACTCCAGCAGGGGCCGAGCTCCAGACTTTGGGAGCTTTATTTGGGTTCACTGAAAGGCGATTTTAGCAAGAGGCAGCAGAACAAGGGCTCTGCACCACAGGAGAACAGGGGAGAAAGGGCCAGATTAATGCATGCTCATTGAGAGGAAAATTATAACTGGCGAAAGGTTGGGTCAGATTAACATTTCGGGACTGTAGCGCCTTTCAGCCGCTCACAATAGGTTGTGTGTGACGCCCTCCCTCAGCGCCCTCAGCCCCGCAGCCGCGCGTGCGTTGTGTCTGTGCCTCCCACCCCTCCTCAGCCCCAGACGCTTCCGTCTCCCCCCAGCCTCCTCTCAGGGCTCTTTTGTGCACAGGGATCACTCCTGCTCCCCTCTCCCCATCTTTTCTGGGGGTGTGTTCAGGACCCAGGGATGCCAGGAGCCCCATGCTCTGCTTCCTGTTCCTCTTAGCAATGAAACCAGCCCCAGGGAGCTGATGACTCTCCCCAAAGCAGGAGGGGACACACAGAGTCCCACAGCCATTCACAGGAGTGCCACCTTGACAACCTGCTTAGCTTCCCTTGCTAACCCCCTTCCGGGCATCCCTGTTTGCAGGCATAGGGCATCCCACAGCTGGAGGGAGGCTTTTAGGGGTTTCATCCCTGTGAGGAGGGAAGGGGCTGAGCCCTCCCTGCCACACTGTCTGGGGGGGCATAGCAGACAGGTCCCACATTTAGTACATGAATCTTCACAGGCTGGGTCTGCACCAGGCGTGTCTGTGCAGCCCAAGCTGTTCTCCAGAGGACGAGATGGGAGAGCTGCTGAGGCATAAGCTAAAAGGCAGTAAAAATAATCAGCCTGGCTTAAAAAAAAAAATTAAAAAAAATAAAAAAGCAGCAGCACTAGTTTTCACCCTAGAAGGCTCATACCTGCTCCTCACTGATGCAAGCATCAAAGGATCAGGCCCAAAGCAATTATATTTAAACAAAGACAGGCTCTTTCCCTGCACACAGCTCTGGCAGGAGGCAGGCAGCCCTGCCCAGCCCAATCCTCCTCCTAATCACAGCTACCTCTCTGCCTCTACCCCTGGGAAACGATAGGAAAACACAGCATCACCCTGTGAGGCAGCAGAAAGACAATCTTCCTGGAGAAGATATCCTCGGTGGCAGAGCCTGGCATGCCAAATCCCCCGCCCTCCAGCAGAATTGTCACTTTGGAGGCATGGGGACCCGAGGGAGCCACAGGGTGAAGGCAGCCCAAGATGCAAAGACACACCCAAGGCTTTGCAGGACCAGGTCTCCCAGCCCACCCTGGGGTTTCACACACCATTACATATACAGCAAGAGCTTCCAAATCCATGTGCACACACTAAGGAAATATTTAATTAAGCTGCTTGCAAAGGGGGCTGGAAGTCATTTCCATGTTTCGCTCACATTTTCACTTCCAAATGAACAGCCCTTTTAGCTTTACCCACAAATATGCTAATTGAGATGCTCCTTATGCAAATATATGCAATTTTATTTCAGCTGCAGAGATTCAACTTAAAAGCAGAGCCCCAGCCTCCTATCTCTAGTTGCTTTGATGGAGGGAGGTGCAGAGGGTGGGGGGAATAGGAAACATAAACAAAGGCAAAGGACAGCTCCTGCCCTCCTCCTCAGGCAGGACCAGTGGACAGATAAATCCAGGATATGGAGGGGCGAGACAGGGAACATACAGATTAATCCTCAGGGGAGTAGCTCAGCCCCAGAGTGGTCACGTAAGAGAGAAGCACAAGCAGCCACAAGCCACATGCTGGGGCCCAACTACCAAGCTGCAGAACAACCTCCCATGAACTGCCCCCACCATCCTCCAAAGAAGAGATTTTCCAGTCACCAGGTCCTTCAAGGTCTGCAAAAAGACTCCCCAGTCCCCTCTCTACCACCTCACAAGGCATCTCAAAGCAGCTGAGTGAAGTTCCTGATGCAGCACTGCCCCAAGCAACCCAGCCCTGACAGCTGAACTCCACTTTGCAGTTCTTCAGGGTCAAAGCCAAATCTTGGCTATTTCAAGACTCCCCTCACCTGAGGGCCTCCTTTGCCACTTAATTATTAATTATAGCAGGTCTCAGCTGTTCTCCTGGTCTCCACTTGTCAAAGGATCTCAGGTTATCCTCCACAAATACACTGAGGTGCATGGTTCCCCCTTCCTACTTCAGCCCTCTCAGTTGCTTCTAACTTAACTGAGCCATTCCTAAATCCCATCCTCAGTGATGGTTTCCACACTCTCCCTTCTGCCAAGGCTCTCCTTCTGCCCTAAGGACATCAAATGCCACTGTGAGAGCACTCACCACACACACCTTGCTCTGCAGCACTTCTGCTGTGTTTAGAGCCTGTCCAGGTCAAAGTGGTGAATAAGTCAGCACCTGGGTGCCAGTAACATGGTGAAACGCTGTTCACAGCCTACCTCACTCCTGCTGGCCTCAGCAGGCTGGTTTGACCAGCACAGCATCCTGCAAGGCTGCCCAAAGCCCAGGACAGGAGCTGAGGCAGGGATCCCTGGCTGCTGGTCAGGCTGGGCAGTGTGGCTGGGGCTGTGTCCCAGTGTGTCCATGCCCCGTGTGTCCGTGTGCCACTGCTGTCTGTTCCTGGCACAGGAGCAGGCTGCTTGGCAGCATGATGCCATCTGTGCCGTCTCTCTCCTTCCCACGGTCAGGCACTCTTCCCTCATCACTTCTTGCCTAAGAGGCTTTCATCACTCCTGGTAATTAGAGGGAGGCTCTCCTTCATGTGTTGAAGTGTTCCGCCTCCCCAAAGCGTGCCAGGAGAGCAAGAAGCCCAGTGAGGCAGAAAACCGATGGTGGGGGTGCAGCACTGATATGGACCCACAGCTTGTTCCCCATCTGCCTCCTCCCCAGCCCTGCCAGTGCCAGTGGAGATGAAGCCCAGGTAAGGCAGGGGAAGGGGGCCAGACCCACTGGCAGTGCCCTCCTTGCCTCCTGATGACCTCGTGAGAGAGGCGCAGCACCAGCCTCAGAGCAGCATTTCAGGGTCACTCTGTGCCAAGTGCCCCATCCCAAAACAAGCCCAGGCTCACTGCTGGCCTGAAACCTTCCCCAGCCAGGGCAGGCATCCTTGCAGGCAACAAAGCAGCTCTGCTCAACTTTGAGTATCCCAGGGTCAAAGCCAGAGCCTCCCCACAGCCCCCATGCCTGCCCACATCTCACCCCACAGCTGGGCCAAAAACTCCAGACTCCTCACTCACTCACTCTCCTTCCTGCACTGCCAGCTCCAGGCATGCCACGTGCCCAAAGGAGCCCAAAGCTCTTCATCACTCTGAACAGCGGGGGCAGAAAACAAAAACAGTATCCACAGGAGTGAGATAAGCCTGAGCAGCAAACACGAGCGGGACAGGAGGTGTGAGCACTGCACACACACAGACACTGAGGCTATTTCTATGGCACAGCACGTCCCTGAAGGAAGGAAGGACATGGAGTGAAGGGCAGGGAGGAGAAACAGGGGGAAGTTGAATGGCACCAAGAGCAGAGCAAGGGAGGTCCATTAAGAAGGGAAATTATAAACAGTGTTGATGAAAACAGCATCTGTACAGGCACAGCACAGCCACTTGCGAGCCCCCCGACTGCTCCTCAGATCTCCTCTTGGCAGGAGGATGCATCCTCAGTGAACACTCAGCTCCAGCACAGCCTGCATCTGGAGCAGCAGCTGTCAGGGCTGAGGGGCTGAACTGCAGTGCTTTGGGCTTTATATCCATCTCTCTACCCTAGGGAGAAGTGGAAGTCCTGAAGAGCAGTGGAACCAGACGGTCAGTGTCCCCCAGCCCCTACACAGACCCAGAGGCAGCTCCCTCACTGGTGCCCAGGAAAGGCATGGGGTGGGAGGCAGCTCCTGCCTCCCTCCATCCCTGTCCATCTCAATCCATTTCTGCCCTTCCTTTCACACCAACCCAATTCTTTTCCATCCCTGCCAGGCTTTGCCAAGGTCCTTACTCAAAGGATGGTCCAGAGCATCCACCATCACACTGAGGATGCAGAATCATGCCCTTGATTTTAAGATAATTCTCTTGAAAGACACTCAGCTGCCTCCCCTTACTGAAGCACAAGACCAGGCTGTACCACCCCTCCTCATTCACAACATACATGAAGTAAACCAGGTTATCCTGAGCTGTCTCTGGGGCCATCCTACAGGATTTTCCACCTGCCCCAGCCCAGGAACACACAGGGATCTGTTATCACCACACTGCTCAGCCATGAAAACTCAGATACACTCACTCAAACTGCTTGCAGCCATCTGTCCATGCTTTTGAAAAGAAAGCATCTGTAAGCATCTGGAAATGACTAGCAGTGGGCAACAGAGAAGCAGCCACGCAGTGTGCAGGCAGAAAGAAAGGCTGCAGAGAGGAGCCCAGTGACACAAGGGCTGGCATTGTCCCACGGGTGCCAGTGGATGCCTTGGCCACCAGAACAGCCCAGCCCTGCCTTACCAGCACAACCTTGCTGCTCCCAGCCCTTGGGACATGCATTAAAATCCCATTTACTTAATGGAGGCTTACAGGGAAAGCCTGACCTGTGGGATAGAGACACAGCAGAGTCTCATCTCTCCAGCCTGGAGGAGTTGGAGCCATTTGGCATGTCTGCCCTTGCTCTCGCATCAGAGAAATTCAGCACCCTGCAGCACCCTGGGACATGGGTGTCATAGCTGTCACTACACTGAGACACAACCACAAGGCTGGTAGCATCATGACCACCTCCTGGACTGCAGACAGGTTTCCAGGATACTAGGATTCCCTCTTGGAATCAGGCTTGCTGATAGGATTTTCCCCCTTTCCCTGTGCCACCACCTGGATTTTTGCTTCCACATTGCAGTGGCAGGACACGCTGGTGATGCACTGAGCACATTGGTGCTTGAAAAACCAGGAGCTCTGCAAAACCTGCCCACAGAATTGAAGGAAGCACCAAAGGCTCTCATCTTCTTACCCATCCCACTCCACTTGCCAGCTCCCTTCCCACAGCCACGCTCCAAAAAGCCAAACCACAACAAAATTTACGAAACAGAGTTTCCAGAGGAGAAATCCAGCAAGGTAACATGGAAACAGTGGGAAGAAATAAATACATCTTATTATTCCCTGGAACTGCTCACTAGCTTTCTGTGAGGATTCCCTACTCCCCCACCCCTCCAGCAAGCTCTGCCAGAGGCAGGCAGGGAGCCTGGTGTAACATCTTTATCTTAAAAGGGGACTCATTTCCACACAAATGCTTTGAAGAAGGCGTTTAACTCTGACTAAGATGACCTCAACATCTGCCTGTGCACGCGCTGGACTCGGGCTGATTCATTACATGATCAAAGGTGCTGAGCGGCCTTTAAATGCCTGCACTTGATCGGTGTCCCATCAGAAACCCCCAAGGAAACCCACCCAGTCCCTGCCATGGGGGTTTTCATCTCATTCTCCACTGCAGGAACCAGAGCCTGTCCCCAGGAGCTGCAGAAAAGGCTGTGGGCAGCCCTGCTCCCCTGCTGTGGGCTGGCAGTGACCCTCGGCCACCTACATCCCCCTTTGTAAGGGCCTCGTTTCCCTGCATGGAGCTCTTGGTTTTTTCACTGCCCTGTTCAGTGCATATCCCACAGCTCAGCCAGAAGCATCCCCTGCCTAATGCCCAAGCCTTTATGAGCAGGATGGCCAGAAGATGCCACTGCCTGAATCCACATGCCTGAGCCCCTCAGGAGCCCTGAGTACATAAAGCTGGGACCTCCAGAAGCTTCCCAGGTGACTCCTGGAAAGGAATGAAGCCCCAGAGAGGATGCAAATTCCAGACCAGGGCTCCCAGGGACCCTGCACAAGGTACCCCAGGAGCCACTGATGCTGGTCTGTGACAGAGACAGTTCCATCACACAGGCATAAAGCCCTGCATTAACAGATGGGACAGCTTTGGAGCTCTACCTGGAAGGCACCCTCTCCGCTCAGAAGATCACAGCCAAACACACAGGCAGCACAACCCCCTCTGTACCCTCCTGTCCTGTAGAAGTGATCAGATGCATCTTCCCTTCTGCAACCCCTCCCTTGTCCAGGCAGGTTCCAGCAGCCCTTGAAAATGCCTGGGAAGAAGACCTGCCAAGGTGGTGGGAAATAAGAGAGCCAGGATGCTCATGCAGAGGCAGGACCAGCCCCACAGCCCACATTTTGCTGATGCCTTTCCAGATGTCTGCTGAAAATAAGAAGGGTCAGACTCTCCCCGGTGCACACGGTGGAGCTGTGTTGGCTTCCCTTGGAGCTACCCCAGCTGACATCAGCAAAGAGCTGCCTCACTAGCCTCCCATCTCTCCACAACCATCTGAAAAACCTCACTCAAACACTTTGTCCTCAGCTGAGAAATGATTCGACATGCAGACCTCTGCCTTCCAACCCAAGCAAAGCCAACCAAACATAAAAAGAAAACATAACACACAGTGATCAGAGATCTCCACAGGAAAAGCATTAGCCTTGTGGAAAAGCATATTGTTCCTAATACAGAATTTATCAGGCTGACGTATAGATTTTCCTCCACAAAATATGAAACCTGGATCTGAAAGGCTATTAACTCCAGAGAGATCCATTAAAGACGTCTGTCTACAAATGGTATTTAAAAGTATTGCATCATCCCAGGAGGCATTGTCATGCTCCTTGGCTACAATTCCACCGCAGGTCACATAGTTAAAACTACCTCCAAACCCTAAAACTCTCAATGTAAAAAATAATAATGTTCACCAGCTTAGAACTTGAACTTTTCTATCAGCTTCAACTGGAGCCCATAAATATTAATGCATCCATAATTAGCCTTTTTAAATAATGCATCCAAAATTAAACATCAACGCAGTAATAAATCAGTCAGGCTCTTTGTTGTAGGTTTGTTTCAGGGGGGGTAGGGGTTCTTCCCCCTCCTGTGTCAGGCACATAAAATAAAATGCCAATTCCCTCACCACCTCTTCCCGCCGGACCACTGATTGGACTAAATCTGATGCCATTTGTACTTAAAAGTCATCTTTCTTTCATTTAGAAAAATAAAAGTCATATCTGCTTTTTGACTTGCAAAATACTGACATGCAGCCAGCCCAAGCCAAAGCTGAGCTAATGTTATTGAAACCACAGGACGTGAAGGGAGACAAAGCTCATCTGTGAGTCAAGGTGAGGGAGAAAGTCAAGTTTGCAAAGTCTCTCCTCTCTCACCAGCACAGACTCCCAGGAGGAGCCCTCTTCCCTGTGCAAAGAGCAGGAGGGAAGGAATCTCTGCGATGCAGGAACTTTGCAGGGGCTCTCCTCTAACACATTCCTCCTGGAGCTCACTGCAGGTGGGTTCCCAGCCAGGGCACCTGCATCTCACCTGCTCTTCCCTGATCAAAGTGGAAACTCTGAACAGGCTTTGGAGGACTGAACTCCAGCAGAGCCCCCAAGCCAGGCTCAACACTTTGCAAAAAGACATCCAAAAGAGATCACTTGGCATTTGCTTGTCTATAATTACTGATCAGCCAGAGTGCCACCATCCATGGGAGGTTTCTGGCAGAGTAATGAAATCTCTTGCATTCTTGAGCTTCAAATTCTTTGCCCAAATACACCCTAGCATCAGCTCTGACAGTTCTACAGCACAGCCATCCCCCACTGCTCAAGAACACTGTCTGCCGTGCCTCATCAGGAGTTGTGGTTTGAGACTTTAGACACCTTGCTTAGACAGCACATCAATAATCCACACCTCCTCCATTTTATCAAACGCATATCTCAAGCTGTCTAAAAACCCTTATAGGAGTAGATTTCACAGCAGCCTGACAAGAAAGCAAAATCACAATAACTTCCAGTTAGGAAATTCTTGGGTAAACGCCCCAGGACATGTGGCATGTTCCATCCCATGTTGCTGTAACTTTCCAGCTCCCTCTCCAGCAAGCCTGGGAAGCAGGTACCGTGGCAGGAAAGTACAGGCTTCTCCTTCTGCATCGCCAAGTCACTCCTATCAACTGCTTCCAGGAATAACAAGCCACTTGGCGTTTTCAGTCACATGGATTGATTTCTACAGTCTGCAGTGCAGTAAACTCGCTTTTTCGTCCAAAGTCTTGCCAAACCCAAAGCCCTGCTTTTACGTGAGGTTCTGTCCTGACACTACATGTTCCCACACACCCAAACCAACTGTGGGTGCTCTGGTCACCATCCCAGTTTACATGGGCAAAAGGAGGAGGTTTCTCACTGTAAACACCACTGTACTCAACTGCCCTTTCCTCTTGCAACATCAGCACCCACAAAGCTCAGAACTCTCTCTCCCAGTCTCACACCATCCCACCAATCTGTTCCTGGAGCCCTCTCACAAAGTCCAGGCCACTTACGACTGATGGACACTGCAGTTGTAGAAAACAAAATCCACAGAGGCAAATTTCTTCCCCGTTTCCTTGGATTTCAGGTAGAGCTTCACCACTCGCTTGTCCCCTGCAAGAGACCCAGGCAAAAAAAGACATCAGAAAGGACACAGTGCATGCCCAGCATTCAGTCCAAGGCTTCTGGTAGGCTGCAGGGAGCTGGGCACTCAGTTCAGCTGATTAATTAACAAACTCCTCCAAGTGTGGCAATAAAAAGAGAGTGTTCGTTCACCCCCATTCAGACACTTAAGAGGCCAAGTACAGCTCTGAGCCCCTACAGCTAAACACAACCTGCTGGCATGGAGACTGGGGTCTCAGGTTATACTGGGTGTACTGAAGGAGGTTTTAACAGTTTTGGGGTCAGGAGAATGTCCTAGACCCCATGGTCACATCTGCCCAGGAATGGTTCACTGATGGAAATAGGGCCAGGGTGCCCAGGAGTGGTCAGCAATTAAAATCACAAAGTGTTTTGGGTTGGAAGTGACCTTAAGGATTACCTAGTTCCAAGCCCACTGCCATAGGCTGTGTCCAAGTAGCTGCATCCATGGCTTGGAGGAGACTAAAGAACCAGCCTCCCATGAGCAGCAATTCCTTCTCCTCCTAAATTCCAAGAACCCAAGTGGGGTTCAGATCCTGAGACTGGGATCACTGTCACTGGAGGACTGTCCTCCTCCACATCAGCCTGTGGGGTAATACATGGGACAACATTTGTCCCAGGCTTTTTCCCACTCTAGGGCACAAGCTCACCGCGGCCCCTGGTGATGGGGATGACATCCTTGGCAGAGGGAGAGCTGCAGTAAATCTTCCCATCCTCAATGCGGCTCTCCGACTCGGTGAAGTCTTCAAAGGAGCAGTTGACTCCTGCAGAGAGGTCTGGGACATTCCAGGCCTGCAGGACCAGCTAGGGAGGAGAGGCAAGGGCATCAACACAGAGAACAAGGAAAATAGGCTCCTCTGTCTGCTATGGGTAAGTCTAGCCAACAGAAAAGACCAGGGGGTGCAATCCCTCCTCTGCCACCCACACATGGTGAGGAGACCTGCTCTGGGCTTTTGCAAGGGAGCCCCATCCACGTTCCTCCCTGCTCAAGCAAGGAACACTGGTTTAAATGGGTTAAGAGCTGGAATGACTCACAGCCTCTGTCCTCTGCCCTTGACACAACACAAGCCATTATGCCTCAGCTCTCTACAGAGAACAAGAACAGTATCAGGGCTGAAGTATGTTGCACAGAAAGGCAGGAAGGCACCCACTCCAGCAGAGGCAATGAGGGGAAGAATCCACCTCTTCCTTCACAGAGTCATCCCCAGGGTCAGCAGCTCTCACTTACCAAAACGCTTGCCTTATTTCTAATTTGAATTTTTCACAGCTTCCAGCCATTAGTTCTTGTTATGCTTTTCCTTGATAGATTAAAAAGCCCTTTAGTCCCTGATATTTGCTCCTTGTAAAGGCACTTGTACTCTGTAATCAAGTCACCTCTTAATCTTCTTTTTGATAAGCTAAGCAGATTGAGCTCTGGAAGTCTCTCACTGCAAGGCATTTTCTCCAGCCTTCAACTCATTTACATGATGTTTACAGGAGTTTTTCAGTCCCTCCCTCCAAAAGCTGCACTCCAACCCAAGCAGAGCACCCCCATGTCATCCACCCCAGACCTCTGTGCAGCATCCTGCCATCAGTATGGAGATAATTACCCCAGAATGAAAACACTGCCTAGCTCCTGGCTTCATCCCAGGAGCACCAAGACCCCGCAGCGAGGGCTCAGCCCCACCACTCTCCAGGACACCAGGTGAACCTCCATCCACGTTTAACTTTAGACTTGGCAATACCAAACCCCAATTTCTCTGCTAAACAGCTCCACTCAAACCCAACTTCTCTGAAGAAACTTCACCCATACCACCCTCCAGTCCCAGCACCCAGCAGGTCCCATTGCAGCCATATCACATTTATTTCCACATTACCAAAGAACATCCACCCCTGCAGGAGTGCTTTCCAAACTGTTTGCATCCAGTGACAATTCCCCTCTGATGAGAACTTTTTGAGATCTGTCACTGAGCCAGTTCTTAATCCACTTAACATGTGCTTTATCAATATTGTATAATGCTAATTTTTAATCAGAACGTTGTGTTGTACCAAGTCAAAAGCCTTTTAGGAGCCTAAAGACATCACATCCCCACAGAACCTCTTCTAATTCAAGTCATAAATTCACCAAAGAACAAAATGGGGTTTGTCAGACACAAACTCACGTTGACTGGCATAAATTATATTCCCATCCTTAAATCATTATCAGGTGTATTCTGCACCTGTTCTTTTTCTTTCTTCTAGTTCTAAAGTAAAACTAAGCAGTCTCTGGCTATTTAGTCCTCTATGCATCTGAGGAAAAAAAAACTTAGCACCTTTTCTGTTTCTGGGGCTTTTCTCAACATTCAGTTATTTATTACAAAGTCATATTATTACATACATCCCCAGGCCACAGAACTCCTTGGCCAATTTTTTAGGATTCCTGAGTGCCAGATATCTAGACCTGGCAATTTATTGCTAGTATATGCTGTTTCTTATTCTCTTAATGGTGCTAATGGCCTGAAAAATACTTCAGGGAAGTGCCTCATCCTTTCAGCCTGCACAGAGAGAGAGCAGCGAGTTGAGCATCAAAGTCTCATCCCAAAATATCTACTGCAGGTTGGAGTCAGAGACAGGCTATTGAACTAGAGCTAGATAGCCGGCCTACGAATGGCATTTCTGCTGGTCATGCTATCACTATGGAGAAATATTTATTGCTCAGTTATGTAATTTCTGAATAATCATCAACTGGCTCACTATCTCCATCAATATGGAGCCAACCGCCCGCCCTCATCAATGCTTTGCACTTTGCTCTGTTTTGTCTCAGACCTCTCTTCCCCTTTTTCCCTATTCATCTTATAGTCATCAGTTATTTTTAATTGCCTTCTCCCCAGCCATTTCCTCCAGAGGGTCAGGAGGTGGCTGGGGAGGAGCGTGAGGGAGCAGAGGTGTCTTACCGGGACCTCGGACATGGTGACCGAGATGTTCTTGGGCTGCACGGTGAGCTGCACGCACTGCCGCAGCTCGGAGGCGAAGCGCTGCGGCTCGTCCGCCCGCTCGCACCGGTCCTTGCGGGAGCAGCTGCGGGGGCAGGAAAGCACCGTGGTGAGGAGGAGAATCCCCTGGGGTCCTGCAGGCCTTTGGGCTGGCACCCTGGCAAACAGACCCTTTGGCACAGAAATGATGTCCAGGTAGGGACCTCGGATGACTGAGGCCCTAACCAGAGCTCTGCTGTCCCCTGAGACTTCAGGAGTATTTTATATTCAGTTTTTCTCATTGGCACAAGAATGCTAAATCCAGGAGCCCATGGGCAGGATGAGCAGGCTCTGGCAGCAGTTTCATCATGCATGGATGCTCCTAAGCACAGCCTGGGCACCACAGGAGGGGATGACTGACCCTCTGGACCATCCCATCTCTCAGCATTTTGGAGCCAAAGCCCAGGAGGGGTGCCCCCAAGGAGAGCAGCAGTGGGGATGGACACATTTTGTCAGCTGTAGGTCGCTGGCACAGCTCCAGGGACAATCCTGCTGTACTCACATGTTGTGGAGGACACACCAGCCGCAGTGGGGGTCCCGGGAGCCCAGGCACAGCTCACAGCTCTCGTACTGCTCACAGCTCTCCACCGGCACCCGCGTCACCTGTGGGGAACAAGCACGGAGTGAAGGGGCTCACGCTACTGTGCCCACACCTTGACATGGCAGAGACAGACCCAGCACAGACTCACCCTGGTCTGTTAATGGCAAGGCAGGAGAGGGAGCAGGCTGAGCCCCTCGCCATCACCTGCTCCTCTCCCAGGCCCAGGCAGTGCATTTGTAGGCAACACTTCCACCCCAGAGAGACTTTTACTCTAAACAAGCTCCTTTCATTGTTGCACCTTTTCAGTGTTTGACAGTGGGCTGGGCCAACTCAGCTCCACATCGGCTCCCAGTGCCAACCAGGCACCCCATAGCTGCTGCAGCCCTGCTCTGAAAGGGTTACCACTCCTTTATTAATTGCTCCTCCACATTTGATTAAAATCCCCTCATTCTCCAAGCCCTTCGAGCTCTGTTACAACTGTTCATTTAATTACTTTCCACCAGCACTCTGATAACACGGAGCGTACTAGGGAAGAGAGTGGGCTTTATTAAGGAGAGGGGAGGAGAAGAGGGCCGACAGGGAGGGGGTGCACAGAGGGGGTTCCTGCTTGCCTGCCACAAGGAATCTGCAGCACCAAGCAGCTGCCCATGCCTGCCATGCTTGTGCCTCAGTTTCCCCACTGCTCCCACGGGACAGCACTCACTCATTAATTAAAATTTGCAGACTTCTCTACTAAAGGTTGAGCCTCCAAACAGCACGGCAGAGCACAGGCTCAGCATGATGTCTACAGAGCTGGGATACGCTGGCCAACCAGTCCCCCCGAGTGCTGAGGACACCTATAATGTTCCCATTTGTTTGTCCCTGACATTGCCTTAGGCAGGTGGTGGCAGAGAATACCCCTGGGCAGACGCCGCACAGACAAGTGTCAGGTCCCAGCAACTGTGGTGGTCCCTGGAGGAGATCCCCAGTCCAGGTCAATGCAACTGCCCCCTTGGTATCCACTTCTCCAACATCTGCCCCTTGCTTAGCTGAGCAAGCTCTGGGACAGAAACAGCCAGGGATAGAAACACAGCCCAGGACAGCTGCGTGGAGGAGACCAAATGTAGGTTCTGCCCCACCTAGAAAGCTGTGTGTTTCCTGCAGCAGAGCAGAAACAGAAACAGTCACTGGGAGGAGGGGGAAAAAGAGCTCTGCTGTCCCCTCAGGACTGTCTAGACAAACCTACATTCCTGCTCCAGCTCCTTTCCCCTCCCAAGCCCTCGGGCTGGTGGCCAGGAGACTGTGAGGCTCCCAGCTCTGCTTGCAGTCCCACTCACACACATGCACCTCTGGCTAGGCAGAGAAGCAGAGGTGCTGAGAGACACAGGCACAGCACACCCCAGCACGGCCACCCTGTGTCATCTATCAGGCATGGTGTGCTGACACCAGATCCAGAAAGTGTCACCACTGTAACAGGAACCCGCTTCACTCCCTCCAATTCAGGCCATGGATGGATGAACTCACACCAGCAGCCCTCCCACACATCACGGATCAAGCAAATGCTAACTAAGACAACCAAAACTTCCTATCATGTGCCCGGAACACACTGCCAGGATGACAGCACCAGATCCAGACTGGGTCTGTACCTCCAGCTAGCTCAGCACAAGAAGAGGCAGGGACCAAGGGGTGCATGCACATCAGGAGCCTGGGGGGCACCAGCCCTATGCCCCCTCTGCCCTGTAACACAAAAGCAACTGCTCCAGAGGACAAAAAGTTGTTTAGAGCAAGGAGCTCCTGCTGACCTGCAAAACCCTTGCTCAGGAGGGGACGGCCAAAACAGGGAGGAGGTTTACGGCCAGCCACTCACAGCAAGGAAGGGTCAGGAAGCTCTTGGTCTCCAGGGACTGTGGGAATTCCAAGCAGCTGCTGTTAACAATTAAAGCCTCAGGACAGTGTTTCTGCAGGGAGGAGCAGGGAGGCGCTGCCCTCCCAGGGTCCCTAGGCAGCTCCAGTCCCAGGAAGCAATGGACAGACCCCCCTAGAGAGCTGCTAAAAAGGCTTCCCAGCACACAGGACTGCAGACTAGGACTGCAGTATGGGCTCCCACGTCAGGAGAGCAGAGGATTGCTGACCCCTCCCCTTACCTGTTTCTCAGTCATTGCATAGATGTGCTGTCGGTCAGGGCTCAGCACCAGGTCTCGCAGGATGGAGCTGCCCTCGTGGGCCACCACATTCTCATACTGCAGAGCTTGGTGCTTCCTCTCGGCCGTCAAGTCCACAAGGATCTGTGGGGAGAGCAAGGGGGGATGAGCATGATGCCTCACACACCTCAGCATCCCCCCAGGATGTGGGATACAGAATGTGCCCCATTAGGGACACCACCCCTCCATCCCACACCAATGTGGTGACTCCACAGGCCCCTCAGCACAGCAAAGTATCAGCTGCCCTGCAAGCTTCCCATACCTTTCCAGAGGAGCAAACTACAATGCCTCCTTCGCTTTACTGCATTTGCCTGGTGCATTTGCACCACATTCATGCTGATGGCGCATTCATCTCTCTCCAGGGAGGGAGGACACATCCGTAGTTCTCACACTGCACGCCACTACATTCTGCTGCTCAGCCCAAAGCCCCTCCAAGCTGTAGCATGGAGCAGACAAGACCCCACCTTATAGCAAAGCATCAAACCCCATCTTGCCCCAGCAGTGCCCAGAGCAGCTCACACATCACAGCCCTCCAGTCCTGCCAGGCAGGACACTGCAGCACACACAGGCTCGGCTCCCATCAGCCCATCCATCAGAGGAAACACTTGGACTCGTGACCGGGGAAGTCAAGAGGGTCTCAAGGAAGTTGGAGGTCAACAGAGGGTCACAAAGAGCCTTTGTTCCCTGAGCAGGAACATGGCGAAGGCTTTAATCTTCTTATGGCTCACAATTACGTTAAAGCTCTTGCTAAGCACACCGGTTCCTGGCTGTCCCAGCGATCAGCACAATCAGGAGGCACCCTGAGGCTGGAGGCACACACCACACAGGGCTAAACTCAGCTCTGCCACTTGGCATACCCTGATTGGCATCTCCACAAGCTGGAAGTACTTTGAGCTCGTGCCATTACTTGTGATACCCCCAGATTCAGGCTGACTGTGGCATGGGACAGCCTCAAGGGGGACAGTCCCAGGGAAATGCGGATGGGATGGGATGGGATGGGATGGGATGGGATGGGATGGGATGGGATGGGGCCACACCAGCCATACAATCTGCAAAAATCCCAGCGGTAGGCAGTGAAGCATTATGCCCAGCAAGAAGGAGCAAACTCTGCCTGTGATCATCTCCACACTGGTGCTGGCACCACAGAGACCTGGTCCAGCATCCCCATCTGCAGGACTCAGGATTCCCCCACACGAGAGGGGCAGATTAGCTGAACAGAAATGCATCCCACAGCCCTGCCCCGACTATCACACCCACTGCCACAGCCCAGCACATCCATGACCACCCCTCGTGCCCCCACGGCAGCCACCTCAGCAGCCTGGCCACCTCGCCCCCTCCTGCAGTAGATTGCCGCCAGCATTTGCAGAGCTCCCAATCAGGAGGATACGGGCTGGGAAAGCAGGATCCCGGTGTGCAGCTGATTAGCATGGAAATGTATGCGGCTCACAAACAAACCGGGGCCCGTTTAATTAGAGCGGCGCCTTTGATTCACTGCCAGCCTCCTGCATGCACCAGCCCTGGATTATTTTTAGGCAGTTTTACAAAACAAATGTATTTAATTAAGAAAGAGACCCCTGAGCAACCAGAGAGAGATGAGTCCTGCATAGCAGTGAGCAAAGGGGCTGCCCTCTCCCCAAGGATGTGTCAACTGGGCTTGCAGGGCCAGGCTAACTCTTGGGAGCTCATGGCACAGCCAAAAACCCCCTGTACCTCCTTCCAGAGCACTGAAGAGCCTTCACCATAACTAAAAATAGTCCTGGTATTCACCCACCTTCTCAGCATCCTTTGCTAGAACCCTCTGCTCCCCATCAGTCCCGCACTTGGTACCACTGTATGCTGGGAAACCCCGAGGTGCTAAAGCCTCTGCCCGCCTTTCTTGCAGATGTATCTTTCTGCCCAGGTCCAGGACCATGTTTGTTCCTACTCCAAACAGATCCGAGGAGGTCAAGCCCCAGACACCTGCAGTACAGGGCCAAGCGGTGTCCCTTGCTCAGTGGTACCCAGCATCATCCCCAGAGCACAACCCTGCCTTCCCACATCTCCTCACAGTTGCTCCCCTCCCAGCTCTCAGTTTGTCCCCTACAAAGTCCTTCCCAAGCCAGCTCTCTGGAGGAGAGTAACAGGGAGCACCCCTTCCACTCCCCAGCAGGGCACCGTCTCCCCACTTCACTGTGGCAAAGTGACAAACACACCTTTCCAATCCTTTTATGGGCCGCAGTTGCAGCACAGAATAATCGATACAGTTTTACCCTGGTTCTAAAATAGATCTATGGCTGGATGTCGCGCTGGCAGTAATTTTTAACTAGCGGGGTAATTTCCCCATTACATTATTGCACTGTGCAGTGCTGGGAAAGAGAAAGAGATGTATTAAAAAAAACAACAGACACGAAGCACTTCCAGTTAATTTGAGGCTCCAGGAAGAACCTAAAAATACTCTCAGTAGTCAAACGGGGCTGGAACCCAGCCTGACACACGTCAGGATGTTCTGGTGGGGCCACGCACACACAAGAACCCTTCTCTCTAGCACCTTTCCCCCAGTTAAGGATAATCTGTAGGTGTGTTTGGGAATCAGGAGAATGAAATTTGGAAGACTTGGTAATCAAGATGTTTTCTTGTTGGCCAAAGTGCAAGGCACAAAGGGGGATTGTGAGTTAGCTCGTTGTAGGAAAATGCATCCTAACACTCCTCTCCAGCATGAGGAGATCATAGAATCATAGAAAGGTTTGGGTGGAAGGAAGCTTATAGATGATCTAGTTCTAACACCTCTGTTCCAACTCCCTGGTTCCATTATACCAGGTTGGTCAAAGTCCCATCCTGGCCAGCAGGATAAGGATGGGCTGTTTGGACTATAGCATGGTGGAGCAGCACAAGGAATGCACAATAGAAATGCACAAGGAGCCTCCCATCTTTTACAGACACTGGAAGGGGCCATTTTCCTCCCCCTCCCTGCACCCACAGAGTAGCTGGGAGCAGGGAAAGGGGGGGAGGACACAGTATAATCAGAGCAGACCCCCTCAGAAACACACTCCTTCCTGCCCACCCTGGCTGCCTTCCCACCCAGGGGAAAAGACATTTACCATAAATAAATAAATAAATAAACATATTAACCTTTCTCCTCATCCTGACGCTGATATAATTACCCAATACTAATAATTACTCACACTAATTTCTTGCTCAGGATTCCTGCCCTCACTCCTGCCTGCCTCAGGCTGTCTTCAGGCAGCAGCTTGGCGGTGGTGCCTCCTCCCAGGAGCTGCAGGAGCCCCAAGGGGCAACCGGCTCCCGGGGCTGTGCTGAGGCACAGGAGCAGGAGTGAGGGTCAGCTTGAAGGGCTGCTGCCTTGTTAAGTACATGGGGAAGACCAGAGGCACGAAATTATAAACTCCCTGCTTGGGTGAATCATCTCAAAGCAAGCCCAGGGGCTGCTCTGCCAGAAACCCATGTGCACACCCTCCCCACTCAAACAACGAGCTCACCCCATGGGGCCAGCACTCAGCATAACTTCACTCTAAGAGAGGTTTAAGACCTGCACCCCCAGAAGCTGAGAACCCTGTCAAAGGAAGGATGAGGGAAAGGTGTAATGAGTGACTGCACACTGCACACCCCCGCTGGGCATATGCAAAGTCCTCTCCCAAGAGACCCAAGAGGGTTCATGGGGATGGCTTTGTCTTGGCTGGAGAAAGCAGTTGCCATCCCATACAAGGCTTTGGGGGAGGCAAGCACATTGCCTTGCTAAGAAACACCTCTTCCATGGCAGCACGCTTCTCCCCTGGGCAAGGTGCCCTTCAGGCTTGTCCAGGTGAGGAGGCACTTCCCCATAACCACTGCTGACCAGCCAGCCACCAGGAGAAAAATCTCCCAACATCCTTACAGCACCAGCAACGGGAACGAGGCACAGAGGAACATCTCCCCAGAGCCGACTTTTGGAAAGACAGGCAATGAGAGGAATGCGGGGCAGCAGCCATGACCTGGCTCCCACCCAGCACTGGCAGCGGGTCCAGAGGCACTGGAGGACAGGGCTTTACAGCTCAGTCTGGGCCAGGGACACCAGGTGGAGAGGGAGGAAGCACAGCTGGAGAGGGAAGGCAGCTGCAGACATGCCAAGGCTGCCTTTGGATTTAACACATGCCAGCAGAGGTCTGTGCAGGGTCTGGGAGGTGTTTGGGCCAATGGCTCCTCACAGGACCAAAACCACATTTTTGGGGGCCCACGAGAGAAGGTCCCCAAGATACCCGATCTCACAGGGGACACCCCTAAGCCCAGCAACAGGAAGGGGGGGGTCTTCACTGCCCCACTGCCGTTCTTCCCGTGGGCCCTCCCACCCCAGCCTTACATCTCCCCACCTCCAGGCTCTCAAGCCTCCATCCTGGGTCCCAAGCGGTCCCCCGCAGACCCCTCCTCCGGGCAGGAGAAGTGCTCAGCCAGGCTTTGTACTCTTATCTGTGCGGGGCTGTGATTAATTCGCAGCAGCTGGCAGCAGCTACAAGAGGAGGGCGCTTTTGCCCGCCTGCCACACTTCAAAGGCAGGGACTTATCTGCCTGAAACACACTCCGCAGCCTTTTCACGGGGACCCTTTCCAGTTCCACGGGGCGCGCACAGCACTGACAGGCAACGCGAAAGAAAGGCTTATTTATGGGAGTGCATTTCAAAGCCTCCCCTCTTCCCTCTCAACACACGCTGAAGGAAGCAGAGAGTTCCCCAGCCCCAAGGATCTCCACTGGGGACAGAGATTAAACAGGCAGGGACAAGACACGGCTGTGAGGAGAGGATGCTGGAAGGAGGACCCTGTCCTACCTGTGCCCATGTCCTGGTCCCCTCCTGCCCTGTCATCTTACCAGTGAGCAGCTCTGTAGCACATTGCTGAGCTGGGAGGAGGAAGATGCTTTGTCATGGGTGGAGGGCAGAGTGCAGCCCCAGGAGCGAAACCTTCCCCTCCAGTGCTCACAGCTCAGGCACCATGGAAGCCCCAGGCTCCCACACCCAAATCAGCAGGTGCACATGTCCCCTCCCTGAGAGCAGGGCCGTCTGAATACCCCCAGCACTCTTCTTTGATTTTGGCACCATCCACCCAAAAGGCATAGGATAGGCCAAACATAACCAGAAGAGGAGTGGGTCCTGGCAGAGCTGTCCCTACAAGCCACGGGGCCACCTCCCAGAGGCAACAGAGGGCCTGTGCAGCCTGGCCACACAGGGCAGAGGTGACAGTTGCTGCACAGTGTCACACAACACCACGCTGACAAGCTATAGCTGGAAAAGGCACATCCCATGTCCAGTCAGGGGGGCTCATGGAGAAAGGGATGGTCTTGGGGGGTCAGCCTGCACAGCCCCTCTTGGCCCATGGCCTGGGATCACCCCAAGGCAGTAAGACAGTGTGGGGACAAGGACACCAGCTGCCCCTCCACATGCCTTTCCCCAGGACAAGCAGCTGCCACGCACACGCCCTTCTCCAGTTTCCAAAGAAAGGGAAAGGGTTTAAATTAAATTTCTGGATCAGCTGCTCCAAGGAGACGCACTCTCTTCTTCCCTTCACCCAGAAAGGTGCAGCAAAAGGCAGGGACAGGAACAGCTGCAGGGCCACGGCATCAGCTGTTCATGGACACAGCCTTGGGAGCTGGGTAGTGCTGGAGAGGGGGACACTGGCATGCTGGGGGTCAAGAGCAGGGAGGTCAAGGCAGTGGCTCCTGCTGCCTCCCACTGTATTTCAGGTTACCAAACTTTGGTGTCCAGGGTGGTGAGGATTTGCCTCTGGCTTTGCTCAGATAATCAGGAAATTGCCAATAGGAGTGCCTCAGCCAGGCTTTACCAGGGCTAACCCTGGCTCTGTGCCACGGGGCAGGAGCCAGACGCCGAGGGGAAGGGTACAGCCAGCAGCAGGGCCACGGGCAGCGCTGTGGGGATGCATCTTGCAGGGGCTTGTCCCAGGACTGATGACAGGATGGGCCCCACAGAAACATCCCAGCTATGTGGGGCAGGCTGGCAGCCGCCACCCCGGCTCCCACTGCTCCCCCAGCCAGCTGGCTGGCCACCTTCCCTGCCACCCGCCAGCTGCCTGCGCAGGAATGCACCGGGATCAGACACACGCCTGCCGCCAGACGGGCGGGCAGCTGCGGGCAGCAAGGATCTGGCAGAACTGGGCTCCGTCCTCTCGACCTCCTCTGCAGGGGAAGGTTTCACTCATCACTCACACAAGGCTGGGATGCTCCTGCCCCATCACTAACCTGCCGAGGAGCAAGGTAAGCTGCCTGATTCCATTCAGCGACTTGATAAAGATGAGTGCAAGCCAGGCTTTTGTCCTGGGCCCAACATCACCCTGAGTTGGAAAATACTGGGACTTCAATCATATTGGTACAATAAAGCAAAAAAGCAAACCAAATTTAATCATATTGGTAACATGATATTTATTGGTACAATAAAGCAAAAAACAAGGAGATACTTAATCTAAATCAATGCTCGAATGCTCAGCAACAAATCCAGCACCTCACTGACACTGGCAGATGTGGCACAGGTTCACCCAGCTGGTTTCAAAGCACGTGTTACTGCCAGTGTGTCATCCCCAGGCAGGATCCTGAGCTCAGCCATGTGGGCTGAGGACAGACGCTCTCACTGCACCTCTCTGGGAGGTAGAGTGGGAACTGGGTTAAGCACCGGGGTTTGTCATAGCAAAGAGAAGAGAGAAGGAGGCAGGGCAGCAACCCTGCCCAGCAGGCCCCCAAAACACAGCAACACCTTCCCCAAAACTTCTCAACTGCCTTTTCCTTTCATTTAAGCTCATTTCCATCTTTTCCTCTTGTTCAGCCACCCACACAAGTGGTGCTCCACCATGCTAAGTGGGCTCAGTAGAGCCAGTTACACCGGCACCAGCCCACACGGCACAGCATAGGACTGACCAGCTCCATGCTCACCATCTGCAAACCTTCCCAAAATATCTCCTGACCAGGTCTGCCAGCACTGCTCCATCAGCAAGATGGGAAGTACAGCCCAACACACCGTTCCAGCAATTTTGACAGAATTAAGACACTGTCAGAAAAATCCTTCCCATCCTTCTGTACCAGAACTGAACTGTTGGAAAGAGGAAGCAAGTGCCAGGACAATGCATAGAAGCACCTTTGGCAGAGTCAAACCTAGGTGCAGGAGAGACTGATGGATGGTGAAGTCATAATGAAGTGATAGGAGGAATTACAGGCTCCCACTGGGAGTCACACAACATGTGATGGGTTAAGGCAGTTGTCCCACTTCCATCCCAGATAAAGCCCTAGGTCCCATCCCCATCCCTGCCAGCCCCACGCCCCACAGCAGCTCCGGCAGTCTTGAGCCATTGATTTCTCAGCTTTGCCCTTCAAAACCCTTTTGGCTCAGAGCCCAGTTCATATCGTCTAGTCACTCAGGAGCAAAATATCTCTATTATTATTGCAATTATTTCCCAATCAGCATCGCTCAGGGCTGAGGCGGTCAGAGGGGGCCCCCGACAAGCAAATCAATGGGCAGGCGCTGCCCTGGGGCTGCCAGGGACCAGGCAGGAGACACTGGCAGCTTGAGTGGCACAAGGGAAGGGGGAAGGGGGACCTCAGGGACCCCTCCATGTGATGCTATGACCTGGCGAGGTGGCAGTCTCTGCTGACACTCGGCCAAGCAACAGTGATGCAACTTAACCTCTGCACAGAGATGCGTGCAGCCACCAACCCCGCACGATCTGGATGCTGAGCAAGGGCTCTGCCTCCAAGGCTAGAGAGAACTGACAGGAATTCCAGGGTGTCCCTGGGGGCAGCATGGCAGCTGCCAGGGCATCAGTTCCCTGGAGAGGGAGCGACAGAGCGCCTCAAAACTATGCCTCCAGCAACACAGTGCCTGTGCCCATTCCAGCAAAAATATCCAGTGAAGCCCCAGCACCACATCCCACCAAAGAAACTTGGCTTGCAAGGGAGAGGAGCGTAGGCAGGTAAGACAATCCTGCTCTTTCTCAAGCCTTGGGAAGAAAGGACGGAGCTCTGGAGGAAGGAAAGCCCAGTAACAGATGGAGAAGGAATTTTAGCCTTGCAAAATGGAAGGTAAGGGCAGGAAGAGCACAAAGCAAAATGCAACAGGGATCTCCTCTCTGCATCTCACTGTTCTTCTCCATGTAAAAAAAATGCCCTGGGTGACAGCAGTGAAGGGCAGAGCACATCACAGAAACACTGGATTATTTTTTCTCCTGTTCATTAATTACTGTAGGCATCCCAAGAGTCCCAGCAGGCCCCAGGCATGAAAGGCATGAATGAAGCAATGGCAATGTGTCACCCTCCCAGCTCCCACAGGACTCAGGCTGCACGTGACCAGCCTGGGGAGAGTTAATACCTAAACCTTCCAGACAAGACCCTGGGGAGAAAGCTCTCACCTGAAGGACGCAATACTGAGTTTTCAAGACAAAAGCCATCTCTTCCACTGCCAGGGCACTGGTTGCTCCAGAGATCACGTGGGGACTAGCCCAAACCCTTGGCTACTGGTCCCCCCTGACACACAGCCCATCACAGCAAGCAGGGCAGACCCAGAGCCACCATCCTCAGCCTCTCCATAGCTCAGAATTTGCTGTTTATTCTGCAAATCTGAATTATTTACCTCTTAATGATGTTGCTCAGCTCAATAGGGCAGCATAAACCTTCTTTCCTGAGCTTCCCTCAGCTTCTGCCCAGATATTCAACCAGACCAAGATAACCCCAACATGAATGCCAAAGGCTTGTCCCATCACTCTCACTGTCCTGTCCACCTGGGACATGGAGCAATGATCAGGCAAAGTCTCTGCCTGTGGCCAGGGGCTCAAAGCCTTGCTGCCTGAGAACAGGCATGGGGACCGCCCCATTTCCAGGGAAAAAAGGCAGGGAGAGGGTAACAGGCCTTCACCAGAGACTCGTCAGGGAGGAAGTACAAACTCCCAGAGCTGCAGCACAGCTGGAGATCAGCTGGATCACTCCTCCCCTCTCAGCTCCAGGAAAATCGCTGTTTCCTTCCTGGTCCCTGAACAACACAGCAGCGAGAGAGGAGCTGCCTGAGGACTAGGCAGGGGCTGTTGGCCTCCCAAACAGAGGAGCCAGTGGCAGGAAAAGCCCACAGAGTGGAGGCTGAAGAGGGACATACTCCAAGGGGGCATCTGTTTCAGGGTAGTCCCCCTGGTTATCTCCCCACCCAGCCCAGTGCCCACCCCAGCAGCCCCAGACACAGATTCAGCACCAGTCACCCCTGTTTCAGTGGGGCTGCCTGCAGGCAGCAGGCAAAATGGCTCAAGTCTGGATTTACCCATCTATCAGACTCCAACACCTTCTGCACCCTCACCTCAGCCCCCCACTCATTCAGCTCCAACCACATAAGTGCAACAGCCACTATTTCCACAGCATGAGAGCCAAAAGCCATTTCCTGCAGCAGGGTTAACTCTAAAAAATCCTCTGCACATTCACCTCCACACAGGGAGAAGGACAACAGCAATGGCATGGGGGGTTCAGCTTCACCCATTTAACATCAGCTTTGATCCCTTCCTACCCATCAGTCCTCTTTTTACTGCAGCTCTGGGCTGTCCTGGTGTTTTATCTCCATGGACAAATCACACCAGACTGCCCGGGAGAAGCTGATAAGCAATAAACAATCAGGGTCTAAATATCGCAGGGCACAGTGACATTAAGTATTAAGAGCCAGCACAAGCAGCAAGACTGGGCATGCAGAATCTCTTACAGATTCAGTGACAAAATCATACATTACATGAGGGACTCTATGAGAATGCAACCCATGTCATCAGAAGAAGACAGAAAGTTAGAGCTACACTTTTTTCAGCCTTTTCTGATCAACAACTCCACTATCAACATGCCACGATCAAAATTCCAGGTCCTGCCTTTCCTCATAAAACAGTCTCTGCTCCAAACACACTTTCAAGATTAGAGAAGAAATCCTCCAACATTCCATGGCCAGTGATCCTGGTGATAACAGCCAGCTAAACCTGGCTTCACACTGAGCACACCAGAGAGTGCCTGCAGATATTTTGCTTGCAATATACTTAGAGCCTCTCACTCGCTCCAGCTTGAGCTCTTGATGCTAAATTCCCTGATCTTCCTTTTTGCTCACATTTTAAAATTTCATTTCCATACTCTAAACTTCTGGCCCTCCTACACCATTTCCAATGCAGAGGGCCAAATCCCTGGCTACACTAGACCCTTCTATACATTTCCAAAAAGCCAAGGGAAAGCTATGGGGCCATGGCCCCCCACCATGCAGAGCTCGGAGCAAAGAAAACCACTTGTCTGCAGTGGGCTCCCTGTTCAAAACCAGGATGGAAATTAGGCCCTTCAGTCTGTGCATCAGAGCAATTTCAAAGGAGAGATTGAGAAGATTTAAATATAGAGATTGCTTTCCCTAAGGATGCTGCTCAAGATATTTAAGAGCTCAGGTTTTACGCAGTGTGGATTTCCTTTGGAACCGATGCAGAACTCCCTGCTCTGCTTCTGCAGGAAGCAATCCCTTCTGCAAGCTCTCAGGGAGCACAGGGTCCTGTTGGCCAATGCAGAGCCCATCACTGACCACGGGGTGGTGTGGCCACATTTCACCCAGTGGGGTAAAATGGGGTGCAGAGGGGCTGGAGCCCACCCTGAGCTTTCCAGGTGCGATAGCACTCAGCCACAAATCATTGTGACCTTAGCTCTTGCAGGTCCATGCAGTGGGAAATGAAGAGCCTGGCTGTCTCCTTAACAAATTCTTCCTGGGAATGCAGGGCCACCCTCTGAAAGCCTGGCTCTTGCTAAGACCAGACCAGATCACGTGCCACATTCAAAACTAAGTTCTCAGAAGATCGTCAAGAACACCTACCACCCTCTCCACCATTTCCAGTGATTACAGGGAATGTCAAGTGTAGCTGCTACCCACCAGGACTTGCCAGCACCTTGGCCATGAAACATTCCCACACAGGAATCCAGCTGACACTTGGCAGCCTGGAGAGAGCTGGGCCGGGGTCAAGAATAGCTGGACTTTACCAGCCTGGTGCTAGAGGGAATGGAGATGAGGACAGGCAGACAGCACCCAGATAAACAGCTTTATCCCAAAATGCAACACTGGCAGACACCCATCACATGCCTGAATATCTGTAAAGGGAGGCCAAGGGGTGGGAAATGATGTTAATTAAAGTTTTAATTACTGTAACCAAACGAGTAGTATAATTACTTTATTCTCACAGAGACTTCAAACTGATTAAGGACCACGTGCACAATCTTAGGGTTGATGTGGTTTTTAATTAAATGTGCCATCGAAGATGGTGAGGGGTGGGCAGGACAATGGCTCAGCCCTTCCTAGACCTCCAGGGACCTCATGTGAGGAGGGAGCCCAGGCTGGCAGAGACACGTAGGTCAGCAGCAGCCAGTGCCAAAGGCAGCTGTTCTGGGAAGACTGAAGTTGCAGGGTGCACACTTGTCTTGCAAGAATAGCTCCTCTCCTCTACATCAGCCCTCAGTTTCATATTCCCCCAAAACATCTACCTTTACAAACATTCCCAGAACAGCCCCACACGGGCACTGAAAATATTAATAAACTGGTGCTGCCAACTGGAGGGAATGATTAAAAAACAATTTTGCAAAGGTATCCTTTTCAAATAATAATAATACTAAAAGACAAAGCAGTAGAAATTAAATTCCCAGTCCCCTACCTCAAATAAATAGTATCAGAATTTGAAATGAGACATAATTACCCCGGCAAGGTTAAAGCCGCTAATGCACACGGAATACAGAATCACCATCCATCATAATCATATCTCATATCCCAGCCATTATTTATAATTAGGAGGCACAGTTTAAAAAACACATAAAGACGCCCATGCAATGCAGTAATTCTTCTGTTATTGCTCCTGGAGGGCCAATCCTGCTCCGATTTGTGGAGTCCAGGATCAGGCAAAAGTAATTCCCTAAAAGTCATTTCCAAAATTCTCCTCCCGTAGAAGGGGAACCCACCTCAGCTGGCAGCAGCAGGGCACATCCAGGCTGCACTGGGCTCCTCCCAGCCATTTCAAACCCAAGTGGGCTCACAAAGCATCCAGACATGAATTTACAATTTTTTTCCCTAAATGTCAGTGCAGGAAGAGCGGAGCTGAGCAGACAGCAGAGCCAAAGCCTGGCTCAGCAAGGCAGGGATAAAGCTTGCCCTGGTGGGCTTTGCCTGGGCTTTCTCCTCAGCTGGGTGGTTGGGGTTTTTTACCTATTTTCAAAACCACAGAACAAGTTATAGCAAGAGCTGGGAAAACTGAAGGTAACCTCAGAGCTGCTGAAAGCTGCCCTCCTTTGAAGCGTGGGCTTTGCAGTCTGCCCCCGTGCCCCAGTGAAATATTAACAAGCTTCCGGTGAAGCAGGAGGAAATTACACTTAATATATTCTGGGGAAGTCCGCAGACAGCAGTGCCTCAGCAGCAGAGCCTGGTTCTAGAGGAACCTGCCTCCAAATCCCCTCTCCTGCCAGCAGCAAGGAGCAACCAGCCTGCAGCCCTGCAGGGATGTGCAGGAGCTCCACTGCACATACAGGCACTGAGCAAAGCCTTACACAGAAAAGCACAAAGCCCTTGCTCAGAAAAGCACAAACCCATGGACATGGTGGGGTACACATCTGGTTCTGAGCCCCAGGAGTCTGGGAGAAGTGGATTTACACCCTTTGATGACAAAATAGAAAACAACAGTGGTTGGAGATAGTGACCAGGGGACATAGAGCCGTGATGGCAGAGGTGACAGCAAGAGTCCAGATGAGAGGCCAAAGGAATGAAAGATGCATGAACATACGTGTGTAAATCTAAGGTACAGTGTTTTTGTGAATGGAAAAGCAAGCTGGGACAAGGGAAGAGTTGAGGCACAGGTCTCAGGCTCAAGCAGCCCCAAGAAGGAGCTCAACCCTCAGCAAGCCAAAACCAGCTCGCCCTACCAGTCTCATGACTCTTACTCACAGCAGAGCTGCACTTTCTCAGAAGTTTCATTAAGCTGTAAAACAAGAAAAAAAAAAAACAAGGAAGGAAAAAAAAAAAAGCTAGCTTGCAGATGCACACACATCACCCCCCATCCCACTGCAGATACAAACACACATCGCCCAGAACCCAGGAAACCCTTTTCAAATTAAAGTTGCCATAAAGAGAGCAAAACCTCAGCAAAGTTTTTGGCCCAGGTCCCATTACTGGGGTTCTATGCTCCTACAGCACAAGAGGATAACAGGCACAGGGAGTAGTTGGAAGGAGGGCACAGCCAGAAAGAAGGGCTCTGTGCAGAGCAGCCCTGCCCCACTGCCAACCATGAAATGGGGGGAATAAGCCTTTTTGGGGTTTCGACACTGTGCCCACCTGGCCATCAGCTCTCTGGGGCAGGTTGTCTTCTTGCATGGTGAGTACCAGCCTATGCACCTCATCATGAGTGAGGACTGACCTCCAGGGCTGCACACAGGGGACTTAGGGCACCTCCTGAGCCTGCCCTGAGCATTTTCCAGCTCTTCCTCTATTTCAGACAGCCAGTATACTGCCCAGCATGCCAAGAACCTGCAGGCTTGCAGGAATCAGTAAGTTTGGGGAAGAGCACTTTGGGAATGCCAGAGAGGGAATACTCCCCACAACACTATGGAAGAGGAGTACTGCAAAGTCGAAGGGGAGTGGGTCCCCCTGCAGCCAGTGCTTCCCCAAGCCCTGAAATGGTCATCAGCAGATCACCAGGCTCTGTCTGATGTCCTTCAGCCATTTCAGTCCTGATAGCACACACCAGAAGGACTTTTAACATCAGTGGAGGCTGAGTTTACTGCAAGCAAAAGAAGCAGAGAGAGGAGGAGGTGCTTTGCAGGCTTGGGCAGAGGATCACTATTTGCCCATCCAAGTGCTGAAAACTAATCCTCCCTTCCCCCTTTTTATCCCATTGAAAACTTGACAGAACCTCCTAGCGTTCTGCAGTTGAAATTGGCAGGTCTTAAATTAATTGACTGCAATTTTACACAACAACATGTTTAGCTGTGAGCTGGCCTGCAGCCCGCTTGGCTCGCCACCGCTCCCCAGACACTTTTCAAGCAACCTCCAAAACTTCATAACACATCGAAGGCGAGGCGAGCAGGCTGCCAACGTGACCCTCTCCCTGCCAAAAGCCAGCCCTGCCTCCCCTCGCCCCCACCCCGACCCTGCTCCAGCTCCTCTGGTGTTTTCCCCCACTCTCGTTAATGGCTCGTTAAATTATTCTTGTCATCTCCGAGATTTTTGCTCCTCCAAACGCTGAGGAGCACGGGGCGGGCTGGGTTACGGGCCCGCTGCTTTACCATGGAAACAGCAGCCATGGGACCAATGCACGCACCAGGAGTGAGAAAAGTCACCGTGGTTTTTTTTATTTCAATCTACCCTGACGCATTCCTGTTCTCCTTCTGCTTAATACTCCAAAGGACAAAACCCAAAGCAAAAGATGATGATGCAGTGGCAGGTTTGTGGTGTCTTCATCCAGGACTGAGTACTTGGGGTAATGCAAAAATACACAACCCCAGGGCCCAGGAACAAGAAGACGCCTGCAACCCACCTCCCACCCACCCAAAAAACCACCATGCTCCTCTTAGGAGAGGGCCTGGGGAGGCACCATGCCTAATGTGCAGCCTGCCTGCAATCCAGCACCCAGAATTCAGGGCTGGTCTGGCCTGAGGTCTCCCAGCCAGCTCTCTTTCTGCCAGCTCCCACGAGATGCTGCTGCTGCCTCGGCCAAGCACCCCAGTGATGAGTCAGCTCCAGCTCCCAGCCCTAATGTAGTCCTGTCCCCAGTGCCGGGCGGCTTTCCAGGGCATGTGCACAACATGAGAGGCGCGGGCCCGCCCCCCCGCCCGGGGGGGGGGGGGGGGGGGGGNAGGCGCGCTCTCGCCGCGCTGCTGGGTCGAGAGCTGGAGGAGGAGAGGGGAGGATTGCTCGGCTCTGCCGAGGACTTGGGTCGAGCAGCTGATGCTCTGTGAAAGCCAAACTGGGGGTGGGTTGTTTGTGTGATTTCATTGCTTGAACAAACAGAAACATCCTGTATGTGATTAAGAGCCTTTATGAAAAACACACCAGCACTGAACCCCACAGCTGGGACCAAAGGTATGGCTGTGGCTGGAAGGCAGCACGCAGCAGGGCTCGGCCTCTCCGGGGTGAGCAGAGCTCCCTGGCAGGTTCACACAGCCACAGCACCCCAGGGATGATTCAGGCCATGCACAGAAACAGACGTCCCCACTAGGAAATCACCTCCCCCATAAACTGTCAGTTTTTCCATGCCAACCTCTCCAAGCTCTAGGGAGCAAGAGGCACAGCGGGGTTACCGACAGCCCACAAGCCGCAGGCGATGGCTGCTCCCAGAGAGGCAGCCAAGGCTCTAACATCACTCTGAAGCTTTAATTCTTTCCTTTATCACCTTCTGCCCCAGGACATCAAAGTACTCCACACATCTCAGGATTGCTCCTCCTTTCAGCCGCAGGCATCACCACCCGTGGCTGGCACAGAGAAGAACTGGGCAATGTAGGCAGGAGAAGGGAACTGACCACAATCCACCACCACTTCCCTTTCCCCCCACCCCACCCCAAAAAAGGGAGAACTCCACCTCCTGCCAAAAACCAGGACTTGCCTGGACTTGTACAGCCGTCACCTCCCCAGCCCCTGCCCTCCACTCCAACAGAGCTGCCTCGAGGGAGCCACGCCAGGAAAACACATGCTTTTGTTTAAGGAGCACAGGCCGAGCAGGGAAAAAAGCACTTAAACGTTACACACACACACACAAAAAAAAAAAGAGAGAAAAAAAGAAAATTGAAGTTTTGTAGTTGTTTCTCTTTGGCAAGGTTCAAAATAGGGTAAGGCTTTTGTTATGCTGGGAGGCTTTAAAAAATAGTGTATTTTATCCAAGCCATCCTTGAAACATTCTTGACATTTATTACCAGAAACTTTTCCTCCAATTAATTGTCTCTATACAACTATCATTTTCTTGATAAAAAACAACACCAGAAACTTGCAAGCTATTTAAAACACGTTCACTCTCTCTCTCTCTCTCTCTGTTTCTCCCTGGTCTCGAGTATAAACAGAATTAGAGAGGTTAGAGGGGTAAAAACAACAGTTTTGACTCAACAGCCTTGACCAGTGTGAGCTGTCACCCATGGGAGGAACGCTGGGGGCAAGACTTGGAGATCAGCAGACACTGCAAAAATACCTCTGATCCTCAGGTATGAGGTGTCACCTCTGGCTCCAACTCAGAAATGCACAGTGGGCCAAGTCTCAGCCAAAAAATCATGTACTTGGAGATTTGGGCTGGGTTTCTAGCCAAAGCTTTCACAGCACAGTGGTGAGGATGCTCACACAAGTGTGACAGCACTTGAAAGGGGGAACCAAAGCCGAACAGACGTGAGTGGAGATTCTTCCATCCCAGGAGGGAGCCATTGACAGATAAGGTCTCAGGGAGTATCAGAGCTGTTTGGATGCTCTTTATCACTTCCATTTCCAAAATAAAGCCCAGTCTCATTTCGGCGTCCCAGGTGAGCAGGCAATGGGCAAGGACAACCTCACCTGCATGAGGTCTGGAAGGATGAGGCTGCAGAAGGGAAGGCCAGTCGTGATGCTGGACTCCATGGAGGGTGGGACACAGGTGCACTCCATCGCTGGGGTAAGTGGCTAAAGAGCAGGAGGACATGCTCAAGGCATGCCAAGCAGCACATCCAGCAGGGACCACAGGTGGTGAGTGCCAACCCAGGCTGTGCCAGCCCTGCCACAGCCTCCCACCAGAAATGCTGATGCTGCCATACAACCGAGTTACCACAATTTAAGGAGCACACCTGCAGATGGGCAGCAGCATCACACCACCACATGGTGTGTCCTCAGCCACCACACTGAACCACACTTTGAAGCTCGAGCAAGCACATTTACCCCCCCCCCATTTCCTGCTCCTCCATCTCCACGCCAAAGGCAGCAATTTTTTGCCCTCTTTTAAAATAAGAAGCCACTAGAGGAAGAAGCCAAAGCCCACACATTCTCCATCGAAGCTGACTCATCCCCCTGGGAGAGCCCAGGAATCTCATTCCCAGGTTATGTGCTCCAGCCATAGGCTCACACTTTCCCACCAGCAGATTCATGGAGGGAAGGAGAGGCAGGAAGGAAACCCCCAGCTGAGGCAGGGAGTGTTTATCTCACCTATTGGAAACACATCTTTGTTGAGCATAAAAACAAGATCCCTTGAGGCTCATAAACATACCAGAAAGAAAAGGAGAGCAACACAGAGTAATCCTGGAGAAATAAAGGGAGAATTCAGTTTGGGAAGTTCCCATTCCTCACACAGGGTGGGGATCAGCTGGCACGAGCCACACCTGCAAGGTGCAGTTTTCAGGGGTTTGGGTCTTTTTAAAGTACTTTGTTTAGTTCTCAAATAAACCATCACAGGCATCCAGGAAACCAGGGGTGGTGGCAGTAAGCCCAACCTGATCCAGTGCTTCCATCCAGGGGGGCAGAGGCTCCTCTCCTCCCTCTGCCAATGAAGCTGCCATTACTGGATGCCTCCCAAGATCCCACATCCTGACATCATCACCAGGGATGCTGAGCATTTCTGTGTGGCTGTCACCAAGACACCCACTTTCCTTAACTAATTACAGATGCAGTCACCCTGGCCAAGACATAGACCTATTTCTGGAAACTTTCAAAGAAAAATAAATACATATGTAGAAGAGACACACATGCATGCACACATCAAACTGCATGATCTTTTCCTCCATTAATTTTTTCAGTTGCATTCTGCTTAAAAACTACCAATTAATTTTTGCCCACTGTTAACGGAAAGCAGAAAGTCAGGGGAACCAGAGAACAGCCAATGCTGACCCAGCCTCCAAGATCAGCAGGACTGCAAACTGCTCTACAGACCTCAAGCTTGCCCACAAGCTCCTCTGCTGAGCCCAAAATCCATCCTCAAAAGGATTTGGCTGTCTTTCAGTAGAAATTTAGTTTTATGTCCTGCTTGGGAGGAGCATCAGCAGTGACATGAGTTTGGTGGAGCTCAGGTTTTGATTGGGGTCGCTGCTGGAGGGTTGGGAGGATGCAAGAAGGACAGGAAGGACCACAGGCAAGAAGAGCCCTGCTGGATACATATGGATGTCCTTTGAGGTGGGAAACACGACATGGGGTTCTCCATGGAAGTGACATCCATGTGTCTCCAGCTCCCTCCTCCCTGAGCTCCATTGAAGAGCAGCCACACCAAAAGCTCGTGTACATTTAACATCATCCCTCCACCTGTCACTAGTCCAGCTCCCACTCCCACAGCTCCAGAGGTCCATCATATCCAGCAAGGACTACAAGTTGTCCCTAGAAAGGCAAGGAAACCCCCTACCTTGGGAACTGCCTGCCCATGGAGCAGCATTACCCGCACTAAGCCTCCAGCTATAGCAGCACCAGGTTTGCTCTGTGGATGCTGGCACATAATTAAGATCTACAGGGCTCTGTCAATCAAGGGGGGAAAGAAACGGCAGGGAACCCTCTCCTGGGACACAGCAGAAGCCCACGCATTGCTGGTGCGAGGATGCCCAAGGGATGCTGGTGGGATGGCACAAATCCAATCCACCCCTGGAGCAAGCAGCCAGTCTCTCCACCCTCCAAACTGCCTCTTCTCACCTGCTTTTGTGAACCACCCAAAGCCAAGCCTGTGCTCTCCTAGCGCAGCATAATTCCTAGTTCTTGCTCTAAAGGGAACAGCCCCTTAACAGGCCATGGGATCTGCAACCCAGGGTGGCCCTGGAGGGAAGAGCCAGCACTGCATGCAGGGGAGATGGGATGCTACAGGGTTTGAGGCTTCGATCTGGCCCACTAAGGAGGCAGGGGAGAGGTGGGGCAAAGAACCTTTCCAGGGCTCCAGACACAGGGAGGAAAAGTCCAAGGAAAGCAGCGGCTGCAGAGGACAAGTCCCTTCCTGCTCCAAAACATTGTCATCAACCCTTCCCTTCAGGCCAAACCACAGAGCTTGGACCCACCGGCTCCCAGCCCACACTGCAGCGGCACTAGGGAGCAGCATGGGAAAGCTGCACCACAGGAGCACACACAGCCTGGAGGGCAGTGGGACAACCCCCCTCTTTTACCCTGGAGCACCAGCCTTTCCCAGTCTGCTCCCAAAGAGGGACTGCCCAGCAGGGCGGAGCGGCATCCTCGCTACTCCAGAGCCACGCACAGCCACGCTAGTACACAAATTGCTTCATTAAATGTCATCGCATTAAGCCAGTTTCATGAATTTAACATTGTCCCCGGACTATTGTTTGCCTGAAAATTAAATTATGGCAACATTTGTTGTTTCAACGAGTCTGTCTGTCAGGGACAGGGCTGAAGGAGGAGATGCAGGCACAGGCAGGGGATTCAACTTCATCAGCTGGGCTCCTGTGGACATGTGGCTTCAGTGAAGATGGACAACACAGCCACAGCTTCCTTCATGGAGGTGGGAGAAGGGAAGAATCAAGCCCACATGTTGTTTCAACAAAGCCAACTATCCCAGATGCGGAGACATGAGCCAAGCTGCCTGGAAAGGGAAACTATCTCTGTCTTCGTGCAAATAAAGGCTCTGATCAGCCCCAGCAGCCACTGGCCAGCACAGAAAAGCATCACCCCATATCTCTCAAGGCACCATGGACCCTGGCTACTTCCACACAAGGAGCTCAGGTTGGCAGTCCAGGGCTTTTTGATCTTTCCAGATTACAAAGCTTTGCCGCATACAGGAACACTCTGAGAAATTTCTCATTTATTCTTCCTTTTCCCTAGAGCAGCTCCTCTCTGCAGTATCAGAAACAAAGGTGACAACCTTTCGCTTTGTAAAGAAAACCACCAAACGAAGCGGACTATAAATAGCACCCAAAACTGACCTGCATCCCCAGCCAAGGGGAATGAAATGAAGACAAGTGAACGAACAGCTTCAAGGTCAGAGAGACTTTTTTATTTCCCCTTCATTCAAGGACTGGTAATTTTTATCCATGCAGGAGAGCAATCCAAAATACATCATTAGGGTTGTAGCTAATAAAAACCATGCTGGCTTTTTCAGCCCAGCGTTGTTTCCTTTGCCCATACAGGGATTATGGTGGGAGAGAGCTGCTTCCCCCAGCACCTGCTCTACCAGCAGAACCCCTCCTTGCATCCCTCTCCTTGCATTCCAGGGCTGAGCACCCCAGTCATGCCAGATCTGTCCAAGCACAAAGCTACCAAACGATCCTGCCCTCAAGAGCACAAAGCGTGGACAAATTAAAGCACTATCACATTATCCTGCCTTTCTCTACCAGACTGTAGGGATGCTCCCCACCACTTCAGCCCATTCTCTGTCTGCAGAGAGCCAGCTTGTCACACGGCACTGGCTCTCTTCCTTCTCTCCAGCTGCTAAATGGCATTAAAAGAACTAAGCATCCATTAAATAAAACTTTCCCACTTGCTTCCCATGTAGACAATTGCTCTCACTGCCACGGGGAGGTTTCGTGCTGGCAGCTGGTCCATGGGTACACAAAGAGCAGGGGGCTGCCAGGATCAGCTCTGGTAGCACAGGTCATCCAGGGAAAGCACTGAAGAGAAACAGGGATGTTGTCCCAGGGGTCTGCACCCTCTCCACCACGCAGCACCCACCCCAGCTCCTCTATTCCTATTTCACCCCACAATGCCAACCCCATGGGGCACCTTTCTGCTGCCTTCCCCATCGGTACCAGTCTGCCATTAGCATCCTTTCTCCTGTTCCACTTCAGAAAAGCCTGTAATTAACAAGGGCAGGGGACAACAAGAGGCCAAACAACAGCTCTTCCAAGCAGCCTGGGACTGACACCATCCCCATCTGGACTTGGAGACAAATGACCACCCATGTATCAAAGTCTTATAGATGGATTACAGGATCCAGCAGCCACTAAGGGGCAGCTGGAGTCCACATCCTGCATCCCCAAGTGCCATACCTCACCTCCACCTTGCTCTTGATCTATGATGGATTTTCCTCTCAGCTCAGAAGGGAAAAGCAGGGAGGTCAGCTCATGGGGATGTCTGACCTTCCCCACGGTCATGTCTCTACCTGAGGCAGGGCTGGAACACACAGAGACCCAGACAACACTGGAGCTGCCTGAGTTCCTGCTAAGCACACATCCTTCCTCCTCCAGCAGGCTGGGGGCTGAGGGCAAATTCCTCAGGCACCATTAAATCTGGGTTAATGGGCCTGCACAAAGGCAAAGCAGGACACCAGCACTGCCCCTTCACACCAGGCACACTGACAATCCCTGCCTCCCAAACCACTGCCTTCCTGATGAGCCAAGCCATGCTCCCTTGCTGCCTTTGGTGGGAGGTAGGGGCCATTCTCCCACCTGAAAAGCCAAAATTAGTCAGTGTTTGCAAAAGTTAGCCAGTGAATAGGCACAATGGCTCCAACAGGAGGGATCCAACAGAGCTGGACCCTCCCAGCTCATTTCCATTTTAATGGGGTGGCTTTTCCCCCTGCCCTGTTCCCTTGGGGCCACCACAGAGGTCCCTAGCAGGAGGCACAGTCCAAAGCAAGAGTCGTGCTCCTGCTCTTCCCTGCAGAATAGAGGTCACAGACAGGGGCCGCAGCCCCGCGTTCAGCAGCAGAGAGATGCAGAAGAAAATGCTCAGCAGCTTCACGCTTCAGCAACCAAACCTGCCCCACCAGCTAGGAGGGAAAAACCACTGCTCACTGCTGGCACTGCACACCCCCTGCCAGCCCACACGCCCCTTTTCCTAACAACAGTCCCCAGTGAGTGAGGCCCAAACATTTACATCCCCATCAACTGCCCCAAAGATCGCTCATCTGCCTTGCTCTCCCAGTACTGCAAAGCCACAGCCACCAATGTCTTACACAGCCCTGCAACAACAGGGGCAGGACCAGCAAGGCACACAGTCACAAACCCCCGCAGGTTCTTGCTTTTTCCTTTCCCAGCCTTATTTCCACAATATTTCCAGGGTGGCAGCCCCTGCCAGGGCACAGGACAGTCTGCAGGGACCAGCTGTGAAAGTGATGCTGCCGTCTTTGGCTGGCACGGACCTGCCAGCCCCTGAGCATACCCTGCAGAGCAGCACTGACCTGTCCCAAGGCCTGCCAAGCGGCGTTTTGCCCTCAAACCCCTTCACAGAGCAATTACAGAAGCCAGGTTTGCACCCGTTAGCTCTTTTGGAGACAGAGTCTTTGGGATCCACCTCCATCCCTCCTCTGGCTTTCACAGCGTGCTGCTGCCCAAAAGTCACCTTGCCCGACACCGGTGAAGTCCAGCAGCCCCGCGGCCGCCGGGCGGGCTGATGGATGGGGGCGAGGCACACGGCTGCCTGCGGGCGCCCGGCGCCAGGGAGAGGCGAGACGTGCACCGTCAGCGCTTTCGGCAGCGAAGGTTGGAGCAGGGCTGGCTGCTGCTGCCTCCCGGCTGGCCAGGCGCCAGGCTCTCAGGCCCCGCTCACCTGCCGGCTTCGCATGCCCGATCGGAGCAGATGGGGGAAAAGTTGTGGCTTGTGAGTCAAAAAGCCTGGGGGCACGGAGGGTGGAGGGAGGACTTTGAGGGCAGTGAGGCCCCTGACACCTCCTCTCCTTCCCCAGGGCTGTATGAGCATGCTGGAGCATCCCTTGGAGTGCCAGGAGCCTGGAAACGTTCATCCCCATCCATCCTGCACGAGGCAGGAGCAGGAACCCCAGTGGCATTCCCCTCCAGGAGTCACCCCAGGACGAAGCTGGCAGCTGCCTGGAACCACGGCCTCGCCGCCCCGGCAGATCCTAGAGGCCAGCGGTTCACGATGAATTTCTAATTGTTTCCTCCAACAATGAGACATCCTGTTCAGAGCCGGGCGGCGCAACAAAGCCCAACGCCGGCGAGCGGGGCCCCTTCCTGCTGAGCAGCAAGGGGCGACGCCGAGCGCTCCCTGCCACGAGCAAGGGGACGGGAAGGCTCCGCCGTCCCCTCCCCACCACCCCATCCACTTAACACGCCTGCTCTCCAGCCTCCACCTTGATTAAAACAGCTCAACGACTCCAGCGAGAGCTCTCGAGGGGGCGGGGAGCCGCCAAGAGGTATTTGATGGATTCACTTTGGCAACCGTCGGCTACCTTGTCATGCCAATAAAATTATTGCCATTGATTGGGGAGAGGCGCGGGCGCATGCTCCGAGGAGCACATCTCCCTCGAGGGGCTGAGCACAGGCGCCCACGGGGGCTGCAAGCGGAGGGGGCTAGGGGTCTCCAGAGGATGGGACAGGGACGGAGCAGGAGAGGGCACAGGGAAGAGGCAGGAGGAACAAAAGGCCCTTGTGCTGGGCAGCAGCTGGGAAGAGGCAGCAGCATGGGCAGGAGAGCATTTCCAGGGGCTGCGCAGGGGTCGATGCCTGGGGAGTCCTCAAGGGTCACCGCCAGGGCCAGGGCAGGGTTCATGCCCCAAATCTGCCCTGTGTCCCCCCACACACACCCCAAAAGAAAAGCCAGCCAAAGCACAGGCAGTAAGTAGGGTAGCCAGCAGCAGGGTCACGAGGCGGGCCAAGCCTTCGCGCGCACTCCGGCCGGGAGCCAGATTTCACGCGCCAAGACACAAAGGGCCCCTTTTCAGCCAGAGCTGCTTACCCTGAGCTCTAAGCAGAGGGTGATGCAAAAGGATCCGTGGGGACAGGGACCGGCAGGGTGGGCAGAGAGCTTGATGGCTTCTTCTCCCAGCTCATGTGGACCACGATCAGGTCATACATCATACCAGGAGGCGAACACATGGGGGCTTTTGTGATAGAAGGGAGCCAGCAGACAACAGGGAAATCCCAAAAAGGCCCTGGTCAGCAACTCCCTCTCCCCACAGCACCTATTTTCTGTCCAGACACACCAAAGGTTGTGAACACACTGAAGCATCCTTAATCTAGAGCTTTTAGAGAACTCAAGGGGGGTGCCTCCATGGTGTCCATAGGCTGCCAAATCTGCTCCCCCAAAGCACTATCATCTCCCTGCAGGGGAGCCCCCTCAACCCTCGCCAGGCCAGGAGAGAAGCACCATGTCCTGCTGTTAGGGATGGGGATAACCCACTTAGTGTGAAGAATTTCTTATTAGGACTATTATTAGTAATATTATTATCAAAGAAGAGAAATCAAAGCAGCCAGACATAGGCCGAGTTCAGCTGTGCTTTCTGTGGGAGAGAACAAACAAGCTGTGGCAAGCACAAGCCCCGGCGGGGGGGGAGCAGATTCCCAAAGGAGACACGATGCATTCAAGCCCAAGGCCAGCCAGTTCCAGGACAGAACAGGGAGCTACAGGGATTGCAGTGGTGACTGGGGAGACAGATAATCCTCAAAAAATGAGAGCTCAGCTGGCTCCGAGGGATGTGTAGTCCGACGCTACGCTGGCTGGGATGCACAGGCTGCACCGTCCTGTAACCACGCCTGCCTTAGGGATCTCCAGTGCCTGGATCCTCGGGGTGTTGGGCATCTCCTGTGGGGCTGTGGCAGGAGGGACAGCTCACAGCCTCCACAGCCTCCCCGTTCCGCAGCAGCCAGGGACAGCTATGGGCAGGGAGCCACCGGCTGCTTTGAGAGAAGAACTCAGCTCATCCCCCCAAAAATAACCAGACAGCACCCAAAACTGGGTCAACCCACAAGGGCTACACTGAGCTCAGCAGAGCCCCGAGGCAGTGCTGTGTTTGCATAACGAGGAGCAGATGGCAGTGAAGGAGGGCAGCCGGGTCTGTGCTGCACCTCCCAGAATGTCCCACTGCTCTGGCTTCCAGCTGCCAGCCCAGCACAGTACAGTAACTGGGAGGGGGGTTGCACCATCAGCACACCTCCTTCAGTATCACTCTTCTTCCCTTTCTCCACACAACACTTCAAGCACACTCAAAATCAAGTCTGGCATACACAGCTCAAGAACTGACATGGGTGCAGAGTCGAACGTGCCTTTCCAGCACATGACTCAGCCCTCCCATTGCAATCATACACACAGCTTCCTATCCACCCGAAAAATAGAAAAGACAACCTGGGAAAATCATAAATGCCCAATAAAAACATGGCAAATTGAGGACAGGCAGTTTCCAGGAAAAACACAAGCATTAGGACGCAAGCTTCATTTCCTTTTCAAAAACATCCCTAGATATTCCTGCTGCAGCATGCTCATGGCTCACGTCCCCATGTCAGTTCTCCATCCTCAGCAGTCTCAGACTATAGGGTGCAAGGCCAGGTCCCTGCCGTGCCAGCTCAGGAGTACAGAGGAAGTGCTTCAGTGCCAGCAGCAGTGTTGGAACCCATCCCTGCATTGTTCACCTGGGCATGGCTGGAATTCCCCGAGTGCCCCAGTCCCATGACTGCTGGCACAGAGGACAGTGAGCACGCGGGACCAAGAGCTTTCCAAGCCTGGCCTCCCCACATAACTCGGGATCAGCCAAAGATAACAGCCTGCCTGCTAATGCTGCAGGACAAGCTGAGACTGGGCTGACACAAGTTCTGCTGCTGCAACCCACTCAGTGTCCCAGGGGTTGTGCTCTCCATCCCCCCGGTGCCCCCACATCCCAGCCCACAGCTCCTGTCCCGCAGACATTGCCTGCAACATCCTTTCATCCCCCTACAAAGTTGGGGTCTCCCTGCAGCTGTGGTGGCAGCAGGTGCTACCCAGCACCCTGCCCTCCCAACAGCAACTGTTGGAGGCAGGGCTGGGGAGAGGCTGCAGGGCAGCCACAGGCTCGCGTGGCTTTTTTGGTGGGGGGACAAAGGGAGGCTCTGTCTGCACACAACAGTCTGGACAAATGCTGGGCATGGGAGCTGCCATCCAAGGAAAAGCCAGACGCAGCAATGACTCTGTCCTGACCTTACCCCGGCCCAGATGGCGAGATCGGTGCCCCTCAGCAGAGCAGCATCCATTACAGGGCTCCTGGGGGTGGGGAGGGGGGCACTCAGCTGTCAGTGCAGCCCTTCCTCTCCCAGAGGAGATGCCAGGGCTTCTGGAAAGGGCAGGGGGACGGCAGGCTGCACTAAGCCTAGTGTGGGTGTTTGCCAAGGGGACGGTGGGAAACACCAACAGTTTAAAAGCAGATGGATTCCAACCACTGCTGAAGGTTGCACCCTCCCACACCCTCCCACTCCCCCACACACACCTCCTCTGCCTGGAGGAGCCACCTTGGCTACACTCTGCTGAACCCCTGCCCGGTATTGCATCCCCTGGCTGGGGACACGTTGGTTCCACTCAAAGCCAGGTCAGCAGCCCCTCCTGGCCCTCCCCTGCCTGCAGCCCTGGCAGCCAGGCAGCAGGATCAGGTAGCTGCTGAGGCAGCGCTTTGCCGGGCAGCCAGGCAGCCCCTGCCGCAGGAGGGCTGGGCTGCCCACCTCAAGGTCACTGCAGGGACAAGGAGAGGACCTCGTGGCACAGGACTTGGAGCCTGCAAAGTGCTCCCATGCTGCCATTAGAGAGCTCTGCAACACCAGGGGATCTGGGGGCTCCAGGCAGGATAAGCCTATAAAACCTACACAGCATTCCAGCACGGAGACAGGACTGAGACCCATCTCTTGAGTCTCATCAGCTCCACGTCCTCACGCCCTGCAAGGCCAGAGAGCCCCGTCAGCTCTTCAGGGCACCAATTTCAAAACTAGGAAAAACAAAGCTTGAGAAAGCCCTGCAGGGAAGGAGGATGCTCAAACCACACCTAGGCACCAAGTTCTGGCTGCAGTCATGGCTGCAGCATACAGCCCACACACCAACCAGGCACCCACACTAGTTGACCCCTTCCAAATGGCTCTGAAGATGCAAGGACCAGGGAAAAACTGAAAAAAGCAGTTAGAAGAAAAATCAATTTGCCTTCTAAAAATCAACTACCAACCCCTCTAGGTAACTCAGGAACTAGAGGTGTAACACTGTCGCTGTGGCTTTTTGAACCCTCCTCCCATATGCTCCTCCCTTCCCACCACCATCTAAAAGCTCCCATCTGGAGCCCAGCGGCAAGTGAAGCCGGCAGCAACACGACACCAGTCCCTCTGGATTCCTCATCGATCCGGAAGGGAGGACCAGCCTCCGTCCGGACAGACCTGCTGCTGCTCTGCATCCCTCCAAGGACTGCAGGAAGACAAGTAGAAGGTGTGGGGCTAGAAGAGGACTCCTCCATCCTGCCCCCCACCCCAACATGTGCTGCCCAAGCCCCAAAAACGCTGCTAATAGGCAGGGGCACAGGCAGGTCAGTCAGGGGTCATGGGGGAACAGGGGCAGAGTGAGTAGGACATATGGGGACTACGCAATGGTATCCTGCTCCAGATTCCTGCCAGGGAAACCACCCTGCCTCCTGCAAGGCGCCCTGGCCAGCACACATCAGATGTAGCAGAAATGCAGAATGCTGTGCCCAAAACAGAATGCTGAAGCAGCTTACAAGTCACAGAGAGATGGACCAAACCCCACAGCCAAGCTCTGGTCCATAGCAGGGACCCTACCAGGACCTTCACGTGGCCTCTCCCTGGCTGAGGATGTGTTAATGGAAGCTGTGTTTATACAGGGCATGTACAGCTGTAATTATAGGCATGATGTTATGATAACAGGAAATCCGTGCCCTGTGGAGATGCAGGCAGAGAAAGGCACGCATGGAGCTATTTGCTAATTGCCACCGACAAGCAGCCTTTTGTGCCGGGGCGGGTGCAGGAAGTGAAGTCTCCCCCTCGCCGGGCTGGAGCCATCAGCACCCACCTCTGCCCACCCTGCCCAGGTCAATGACAAGGCCAGACGGACATAGGACTCAGATGGACAGAGCCTGCCTCGTGGCAGCTCTAGGGCAAGCCCACCTGCCCCCAAGACATGATGGGATGGGCTCTGAACAACCATCAGCAAGGACTCAACTTCCTTATGTCATAACCCTTCCAAAGGGCAGAGGTTTTGTAAATTCGGTTGGCAGAGAGAAGCAAGGGGAAATTGCCCCTCACTGGCCCTTTGCACACTACCCCAAATATATCAAGTCACTCTGTTATGGAGGCCCAGCCCAACCAGTACCCCACAAAGGGCCCATCAGCATCGCTGAGGGCTTTCCTACCTTTTTGATCTTCCCGCTCCGTGTGCCTGCAAAGACGACAGTTTGTCCTCTGTAGTCATAGGCAGCCACCGAGGTCATCCCGTCCTCCTTGTCCACAAAGAGTGGAGTCCCCTCGATGGTGACAGTCCCGCCCAGAGGCTGGTTAAAATCCTGGCCACAGAAATTGTCGTCGATCTGCAGCGGCTGTTGGAAGAAAGCAGAGGAGAGATGAGCTTTTTGCCAGTGCCTCAACATGTTGGACCTCACAGTTGGCAATCAGCCATCTCCCACTCTCACCCCACAGCTACACCACCTTTGGCAGCCTCCCACTGCAGCCATCCCACCTCACCAGCCAAGGGAAGGCATGAGTTGTCATTTCCCTAACATTCCCTACAAACTGATGTAAGGCACTTGGGACAGATGCACTGCATTCAGGCCCTCTCTATATCTGAACAGGCTTTGCAGACCAAGACCAAGGCTCTCTGTCCTCTGCAACCTAGAGAGCAGCACTTACAAACACAGCAGGAGCCAGTGGAGCATCCCTGCTCCCCCCTCCATCCCTGCCAATGCCATCTCAGATATGTGGGATGCCAGCACAAGCTCTCCAGCACACACATCCCTCTCCTACTCATCCCAGTACTAGCTTCAAGAAAAAAAACAGCTTGTCAGTGAGGCAGGAGGCGCTGAATCCTGCACCCCAGACTTCCCCCAAAGACAAAATACTTCCCAGACAAGGCCATGCCAAGGCAAACAAGTCAGGGCTCCTGGAAGAGCCTCACTTCACATAGCAATGCCTCCAGCAAACACACTACCCACCTGCCAGCCCTGTTCCTCCTCCCGCAGGAACGTCTTTGGGAAATCCCCACATTTTTTCCAAACTGCCTTGCCCCAGACAAGGTGCCTGGCTCAGCCAGTTGCCTCCTCAGTTCAGGGTGAGCCCACAGATCTGAAAGAAGCTTTTGCAAGCTTCCCCTCTGCCCAGGAAAGGCAGAAGCAGGGCTGCACTGGCCTCTATCCACTCTCATGGCCAGGGCAGCAGGGACCTCCATCAAGGACAGCCCAGTGATGGGCGAGCTAAAGGTAAAAGGCAAAGCTTGTGAAAGCTGAGGTGCAGGTACGGCAGTGGGACCAGGACCAGATCCACAGCACTCACCCCTGCCTTGAGAATCCTCACCCTGACCTGCTGAACAGAACAGACCCTGGCCACAGCTGTCTGGCTTGGGGACACATGGCAACAGCCTCACATGGTGACACAGCACCAGCAAAATCCCTGCTCTGTCCCAGGCAGTGAAGGGCTTTGCCAAATACCCAAGGGTGGCAGCGAGCCTGGGTGCAGGAGGGTGAAGTGGCAAGGCAGGCATGGCTGACAGGGAGACAGCCTGCTCCAGTCACAGGATTCTTCCGCTTCACAAGGCTCCTTATATAATTTTGAATTTAAAGGGGAGAGAGGTTTTTTGGCAAGCAGCAGGCTCCAAATGCATGCCAGTCCCCAAGGGGTTTTAAATCCATACCGCATGTGTAGAGAGCATATGGGAAAATGCCGAGCTCCCAAGCTCCACGTACGCAAGGGCAGTACAGAGCTCTGTAATTCCCACTCATTGCTGCCTGGGAAGCGGGGATCAGCCCAGACTGGCTCCCACCAACAGTCACCCATGTGGAGGGGAGAAAACACAGCACTTTTCTGTGCCCCAGCACAATACACTTGCAGCTACAATGGCACCGGTCTCCCACAGCCGTGACAAGGCTGCTCGCCCTCCTCACTGTGCAAACATTCCAGATCCAGGGCCAGTGGTCCCACTCCCTGCTGCAGCAGGAACTCAGTGGTGTACCAGCTTTCCAAAAGGGAAGAACCAGTCACACTCAGCCCACCAGGTACTCTGGGGATGCTGGGCTGCTCCCTCAGTTACTCTAACTTCTGGTTTTGGGTGTTGAAATAATGCACAAAAAGATCAACTCGCTTCCCCGCCTGACTGTTGCTCATCCTTCCCTGAACTAGGGGAACTCTTACAGCCAGTCATGAAAGACACGGGGATCCCCAAAACAGGAACATGCGGCACCACACGTCTCTGCAACCACAAGAAAAAGAGGGAAGGGAAATCACAACCTCTCCACTCATCCTCTGAATGCCAGTCTTGCCCTCTTCCATACACTGGCCGACACACATAATAAGCATCCTCCTCTGCATTACAAGACTAGGAATTTTAAAACAGCAGATCCTGGAAAATTATCTTCCCAATCACAGTGAGATGCTCCAGCCAGTACACAGCTCCCATCCAAATACCTGGGACTTCTCAGGTGCTTTGCTGGGGAAAAGATTCCGTCTCCCACAGCCCAAATAAACCTCAGCACCTTACACCCAGCCATCTGCAGTAGCAGTGGCACAAAGCAATGTCACAAAGGTATTCAAGCCCTGGCACCCCTGGGTGCAGGTTCTGCTCTCTCCGAGCTCAATCTGCAGCTTCCCCAACCCCACGGCTGCTGAATATGCAAGAGGAGAGATGTTTATGGTGTTTACTGCTCTCTGCTTTGTCTCAACATACTCTCTGGGAAATGACAAATACAGCTGCGCTCTGGGACCGAGGAACTCCCGCCGCCGCCATGCCGACACCACCTCGATAAATAATTACGCCGACAATTAGCTCATTAACAGCAAACTGCCTCGTTAGGGAAGCGGGAAGCGCAGGCGGCACAGAGGTCGGGCCAAGGGCGGCAGTGCCGGGGTTATGGAACCCACCGACATCTCTGGCAGATGCGGGCTGCGGGGAGAGGCAAGGCAGAGGGACGGAGGGAAGGATGGACAGAGGGGGACAGCTGTCCCCCAGCCGCTGCTGGCAGGGACCGACACGCACCACAGCACGTGAGGGCCAGTGACCTTGCAGCGCTCAGCCTGCGGATGCTGGATCTGCAAGAGACACTGGGATCTGCAGGAGGTGTCGGAATCTGCCCACTCTCGCATTTGCATGGGTTTTTGCAGAGACCACAGCCTTCGGCCTATTGCAAAGGGGGTGTTCATTTTGGGGGTTTGGGGTTCTTTTTTAAATAATTTTTATCTTTTATTTTTATTTCCACGCTTTTCTTTGGCACCCGTCTCAGTTGCCCCTGGCTCAGACACCCCAGGGCTGCTATCTGCACAGCACAGCAGTCTTCTCTCTCCCAGCACTACTTTTTCCTCCCCAAAACAGGGTCAGGAAATTCGGATTTCCTGGGGAAAGAGACCTGAAGGAGGGGGAAGGCAGGCCCACAGCACCAAGCGAGCAGGAGCGGGTGTCTCCTGATATGCCTTGTCTCATTGCCTCCCTTCAAGCCCACTTACGAAAGCAATGAGGGAGCAGACAGCACGACAAGGCTCGCATCACTCAGCATTATTAATTAGCCAGTAATTCGCCAGTTAACACCATTAGAGGCTCACCCCATCCCCCTGCACACCTCCAGGGGCTGTGATGGAGGATGTGGAGGGATGCAAAGAGCCGGGGAGGAGATTACAGGAGGCTGGTACTAAGTGCCAGGCCGGGATGCCAGGTTTTTTGTGCATTAATCGCTGCTCAGGAATAATCCGAGTGTGGTACAGTTTGTTACCACCTGCATTTCTCTGGCTGCCCCGGAAAGGATTTGGCTTATCCTGGGCCACTTTCAGCCGGCTTGCCACCAGCCATTGTCCCGTGCCAGCAAGCTGGGCAGCAAGCCTTACTGAGGAGTCAAAACTCATTTTCTCCCTGGAGTAGCCCAGGGAAAGCTGATGCCCAAATCCTGCTGGCTCCAGGCACTGGCTCTGCCCACACTGCCAGCCCAGGAGTCAAGGGCTCCAGGAACTCTAAATAACTCCCTGCTGCAACATCTACACTCCAGCTCCATCCCACTGCCCTTTCCCAGCCCTGCTACACCAGTCCTTGTTCCTCCCAGTTTGGGGACAGGATGCACTGAGCACATCTGGCCACAGGCACAAAGACCTCCCAGCCCTGCACTGCACAGGGGAAGAAAAGAGCCTGGCTACATAACACCAAACTCCTCTCAGTGAAACACTGGGAGCAGCAAAGCCTCTGGAGAGGTACAGGAGTGATTTAGGCAGTAGGGCTGGCACAGGGAAATGGCCTGGGCACTTCCACAAGGTGCCACTGCTGCGTTTGGAAGTCCTTGCTCAGGTCTGAGTGCCCAAGTGTGAGGAGTCTCCCTACAGAGCCAACTCCCTTCTCCTTCCCACTTCCAGATCACTGGATCCCAGAAAGAGAGAGAGAGAAATGGGAAGCAGGAATTCACTCCACTCACCAGCACTGGAGAGGAATCACTAACATCTCCTGAGCTATCTGCCAAGCCTGGTAGCCTCTCCTCCCAGCTCCCACACCAGCCCAGGAGAACGAGAGCTACCCTGCAGCACTGGGGACGAGTATCCATCGGCCCTGCACTGCTTGAGGTCTGGGAATGAAGTGCTGACAAAACCTCCTCCAGCATGGACCAACATCAGCCCCTTACTGCCATGAAGGAGCAGAGCAAGAGAGCTCTTTGCACATTTCCATATGGATGAGGTGTAAACCCCAAGCAACTACTGACTTGGGCAACTACATTTTGCCTCCTCAAAAATAAAACATCCAGCATTTTCTGGCCAGTCCTCACCATCACTGCCACAACCCACCCCAGAAGTGGCTTTATTTTATTAGAGGCACAAAAATTCCTGCCAGAAAGAGGCTACATACTTCCAGTGGTCTGTTTTGGCCTGTGCTCAACACAGCAAGGAGCTGAGTGCTTGACTTGTGAGCCAGTCATGTCTTGCCCCACTCTGCCTGGCAGCTGGAGAAGGACTGGGACAGAAAACACCACCAGGTTCCCCTGGGGGAGGGTGTCACTCCCCAGTCCAACCCCTACAAAAGGAGGAGCCTCCCCATCATGGTGCACATCCTTCCACCCCACAAGAGCCATATCTGCAGGACCCAGAGAGCAACCTTGAGATCCACTTACTCCCAGGGGCTGGCCACCAGGTAGCAATCCTAGGACCACCAGAGTTTAAAACCATCCCTAGAGTGCAGGGGGGCAGAGCACCCTCCCCGACCCGGGGGACGTGGCGTTAGGGGGGCGCTGGGAGAGGCGAGCCGGCAGCGCGGGAGGCAGCAGCAGCAGCTCCAGCGCCGCAGCCAGCAGCTGCGCGACCCAACAGGCAGCCGTGTAACGATTTCATCATTTTCCAGCAAAATTGAATTAGTTCAAAGCCAAAATCTGATTTGCGAGCCCAGCGCTCTTGACAGCAAACCCTTTACTTTGTCAGGCAGCTGTTAGCTGTCTCCTTCAGAGCGGCGGCGAGGACGGTGGGAGAGAGGGCAGGGCTGCTCCACAGGGACCCCTCTGCCTACCTGCCTGCACCCAAAGCTCTGCTTGAGCAGGGCTGGGGGCTCGCTGATGGCTGCTGAACACCAACAAGCTGGACATGGGGGAGGTGGGTGATAGCAGGTGGGTCAGGACCTCCACCAGACCCTCCCAAAAACACACACCAGCAGCCCAAGCCTGCCTCAGCCCCATATCTGACCCTACGTGGGGACTATCCAGCCTGTGACCTCTCCGTCACCTGGAGTTGTAGCCTCCAGGAACTACTAATGGTTTATAATATTGCCCAGAAAAGAATTCAGTAACAGTAAGAGTTCAATGGGAAACAAACCCCAAGAGCCAAGCTGGGAGGTCCCTGCCCACCATCATTCAGAAGTCCCACACTGAGCAGCTGAGGCACCAGCAAGGAGCAGAGGCACCCAGGTGAGAACCAAGTGGGAAAACACCTCTCTGGGGACAGAGGGGAGTGCTCCCTCCATTGGGAATCACTGTTCCTGGACAGCAGCACTCATCTCTGGATGACAGTTTGCACTGGTCACTCCCAAGAGCCACCTCACTGACAGTGCCTTGTGCCCTCCCAGCACTCCATGGAGAGGATGTGAACATCCTCCATGCTGAACATCTGATCAACTTCTGCTGGCACCACCAGCCTCCCCACCTCCCTCCATCAGGTCTGTGCTCCCTGTCCTGCACATCCTGCTGCTTCCAACACCTTCGGTTTGGCCACTGCCAAGCCCCAGGTGACACAACTCCCACAAACCCACACATGCCATCTGCAAGGGACTCCACAGCAGAGCTGCAGCAGATGCCCTGAGGCCTGAGCATACCACTCTCCCAGCCCAACTGACTGACACTGCTCAAATCCACAGGGAAAACACAGCTCAGGTCAAATCACTAGGAAAGGTCCAGCTAGAGACCACCACCAGAAAGGCTTGAGTAAAGACAGGTGGGAACTTACCGAGTTGATACAGCCCAGCTCCTTATTCAAAAGCCAGGGCAGTGAGAGCTTCCCTTCCCCTCTGTAGCACGACTGGATACGCTCCTTGATCTTATCCTTGATCTTCTTCAACGTGAAGAGGCAGAGCACAGACTCCTTGGGAGGCTTAACCCTATTTTTCTGGCCCTGGGAGAAGATGGTGAAGAGGATATCCTCCTGCTCTGAGATGCCCAGGTACTTGGCCAAAGCCTTGCCAGGCTTGGTCAGGTAGGCGTCCTGGATCAGGCGGTACTCGATGCCGTCCTGCACGCAGCCAATGGGGAATTCCACATAGGAGTAGAACTTGGGGTCATCCACACAGAGGCGGACGATCTTGGAGGTGAAAAACTGCTCCCCAGTGGAGTCGGGAGAGGTCAGCTGGGTGTCCAGCTGCAGGGTCAGGTAGTAAACAAACTGCTCGCTGCTGAAGCTGTAGATGTAGTAGATGTCAAAGGTGGGGAACTTGGAGAGTGTATCCGAGGGGATTTTGAGCTGCGAGGAGACAAACTCATCCTGGTAGACAAAGCCAAACATCTCCGCGTTCTCCTCGTTGGCCATCAGCTTGCGGCTGGACAGAGTGGGGAAGTACTCTGACTTCCCATCAATGGGCGTCCCAATGAAGAGCTTGTTCTGCCCGTTCAGCACCTCGATGATGACACCAGACATGGTGCCCGACTCGTTGACACTGGAGAGGTAGTGCTCCTTGCGGTGGTGGGGCTCACCCAACTTGAAGAGGTCGTCCAGCCGCAGGAACTGGCAAATCCCCTGGGAGGCACTGCCGCAGGCGATCAGCCGATTCCCCGAGTAGTCCACCAGCAGCAGTTTGTTCACATTGTTGGTGGTAACTAGCCCGTGCGGGCAGGACTGGACGCTGGGCGGAGGGTAACACTTCTCATTGTCCTCCACTGGCCCCGTCACGTGGGTCCGCAGGAGCGTGAGGTTATTGGAGAGCTTGTAGATCCGATTGACAGCCCCCACGTAGACCTCCCCGGTTTTGTTATGGACCACCAAGTGTGTCAAGCTCCAGTCTGTAACCGGGAAAGTCCTAAAGGGAGATTTGGGGCTGCCTTCCGCCAGCGGTAGCCAGGTGCTCCCCAAAAGCAGCAAGGTCCAAATGTGGATGGACAAGTGGTGCTTGAGCCAAAGGAGCCGCATTGCAGCAGCCTCACATCCAGCCAAGGCCATGCCCAAACCCAGCCACAAAATAAATAGAAACGAACCCAAACTAAAGGGATGGGGGAGGGAGGAGGAGCTAACGGGATACACTCTCCTCTGCTTCCGCTGCGCTCAGCATTCAGGGCATCGTGGGCATGGCCAGTCCAGTCAACCCTAGAGGGAGAAAGACAAGAAGAGTGAGGTTAGGAGGCTTTCCTGCAGTCTCAAGCATGTTCCACTCCACCCAGAAGACTCCGCTGCTTCACATTTTTCTAGCAGGCAGAAGAGACCCTGACCTGCTGCCCCAATCCCACTCCATGGCAGTGCTGGGAATGGATGCAAAATCCCAGTTAGCAGCAAGCACAGCCCAAGCCCCTATATAGAGGAGGATCTCAAAAGCACCTTTTAAAGAAGCTGAGGGAGCCAAGAGCCCTGGCATGTTGCCCACCATCCTGCCACCTGCCTGCCAGGAGGGTCATGGGCAGGAGGGGTTGGAGGGAGCATGCACGCATGGCAAGGACAAGCCTGTCCTTCTGGCATTTCTGTGCATTAGGAAACACAGGCCAGACATGAGGCAGCTGGTTTGAGAGGCTCCAGAGGGACAAGGGGCACATGCAGAGGGGATGGAATGCTCTGCCTGCTGCTGTGCCACAGCTGGGGCTCACCAACACGGAGTGGCAAAGCAGCGGGGAGCCAGCCAAATACCCCACACCAGGGCGGCCTTGGCATCAAGGGAGGAGATGGCCACAGGAAACCCAGCACAGCTCTGCTCTCTGCATCAGTTCAGCAGCCCCTCCATTACACCCCTCTCCTGTCCTCTCCATCCACTCTCCCCGCACAGGCACAAGCACCCCTAGACTAACCTGGGGTTGTGTAAACCCCCCTGACAGCACACAGCCCATCCTACCACCACAATCCATCCACCCAGGTGGGACCAAGGTCCATGGCTGGGGCACCAGCTCAGTTTTCAAGCCAATGCAGATAAGCAGCTCCAAAAGGGAGTGGAGAAAGAGGAGAGCCTCTCTCTCCTTCCCCTCCTTATCATCCATCTCTGACTCAGCCCAGGATAACCTCCAAGAGGATACCCAGCAGGGAGTGGCACAGGTAGGAAATATGGCCTGTGGTGACTGGCAGCCCTGCCAGATCCCAGCCCTGGCAAAGCAGGGAGTAGCCTGTTGCCATATCAGCAGGACTGTGTGCTGAACGCTGCCTCAGCCTCAGCATCCTGCTCTTGGCAGGGCTGTGGGACCCACCAGCTAGGCCACAGGCAAACCTTGGGGAGCTGTACCATCACTGAGCCAGCAGTGAGCCATACAGCTACCCCAACATTCCATACAGCATCCTTCACTTCTGCTGCTCCGCTCCCAAGCCACAGAGTCAGATTGGGAGAGATCTGAGGAAAGGGAGAAACTTTTTTTCCCCTCCTCCAACTCCCAACATACACAAGGCACACCTCTCCTTTTTCAGGGCAAGCCCAGCCCTGGCCACCCCTGCAGCCCTGCCAGCTCCCCTGAGCCCCACTTACATTGAGCAAAGCTTCTGCACCACTCCCAAACTCTCTGCAGATCTGCCTCTCCTCACAATGCTCCTCACCCTGCTCTCTTCGACTTAACACATCCACCTCCAAGGCAACAGTCTCAGGGGACATTTTGACAATGGCAGCACTGAGACCAAATCCAGGTGCCACAGAGCTCCATAGCTGCGCAGACAACCAAAGCACCATCCTGGAAATCACGCCCATGGTCCTAATCACCCCTTCCTACCAACTTTTCCAACACTGGGATCCTCCCAGCAAAGAATAGGTAGTCACAAAACTGTCAGGGCAAGGGCACTCCCAGAAGACACTCGCACTGCCCAGAACCATCATTACTCTGAGCTTATTGGTAAGAGAATAACAACAAGCACCCTAGATCAGAGCTTATTAGCCCCAAACCACATTGATGTGGGACTGAGTGGCACTGTCAGCACAAACCCACTGGTTAGCCCAGAAAGCCACAGCCCAGCAGCTGCAGACATTGGGGTTTCCTGAAGGAAACCAGAGAGTGGTTTCCCACCCCAAGAAACTGGCACAGCTGTCACCAAGCCACTGCCCCCATTCTCCTCAGGAACAGCACAGCGGTTGCCTGGCAAGGAGACCAACACCAAATTCATGTGTCAGTGATGTGCCAAGGAGAGAAGGAATGGGGAGGATGGGGAAGCTGACAGTGGGAGATTGGTGCAGTGTGGGGATGCCAACCAGGGCATCTCCTGACACGATGAGAGAGCACAACAGGGAACTTGCTTTCTTGGTGCATTTCTATGATTCATTGCTTCTATTTCAGGAAGTGGGTGAGAGAACTAGAGGTCGAGCTGCTGCCACAAACCAGGGCTAGAAAGCCCAACAGGAGATTCCCAAATTAACGTAGGGAACTGCAAATCAGAAGTTGGAATGAGAGCAAAGTGAGGCAGAGCTGGGGGGAGCTGAGAGATGACACTCTGCAGAGCTCCTCTGAGATTTCTGCTCCTAAATATACTACAGCAGCAACATCTCGTCCTAGTGACCTGACACCAGTGGTGGTTTTGTCCAGTCCTGCTTAAAACCATCAGCAGTGATTAATAAAAATAAAACAGCACAAATGGTTAGTTTGTCTGCTTTCTTTAGGATTCAGTGATATGGGTTTCTGAACTTTGCATCGAACTAAAGCAGGGCTCAAGCCCAGCATGGTGCAGGCAGCCCTGCACTGGAGCATGGGTGCCAGCACAACCCCTGCTCCCTGCCTGTGGTAGCAGCAGCCAAAGGGTATTTCCCTGCTGTCACACAGCCTCCAAGTCCCACGGAGAGGTCACAGTGCAGCTAAGGCAGGGCAATTCCTCCACTGGCACACTCTTTAAACCACAGGGCACTCAAACCCCCTGGGGCTGCATTCAAGTAGCACCTCACTCTGGGGGGACCCAGTCCAGGGCCACCGTACGACTGCCACTACCAGGATGCAAGAGCTTCACCACAAACACATCCAGTGCAGTCCAAAGGCATGGAAAACCCTGGGCAGATACCCTGGAGCTGAGCCCTGCCCTGAAACAGGCAGCTATAAAATAATTCACCCCAGCCCAGTTGCATGCATGCCAGCTGGGAGAGCAGGACCACAAATACAGCTGGCTGTGCTGCTGGGCAGCAAGTGATGCAGCACAGAGCATCTGCAGCACTCAGCATCCCCAGGGCTCACCCCACAGCGGGGCCAGACCGCCAGCCAGACGGCACCACAGGCTTGGGTTTTGATTTCCACACACACACACACACATATTTATAGAATGAAACCCGCCACCAGAAACAAAGCCAGCACAAGAGCCAAATCTGCCCCAATCCTCTTCATCCCCCACTGGAAAGGACATGTGCTCACAGTTTCACCTCAGAGTAGCCACACTGAGATGGCTGCAGCCACTGCAAGACTTGGATGGGGGTTACCCACCTCAGCACATTCACACATCCCAGTTTCCAATGAGCCTTTATACAACAAGCCATGCACGTGCCCCAGAGATGCCAGTGCCCCACTTCCTCGCTACTGGAGAGGTGGCAAGGGGCAGCAGCACTCATCCCCGAGGCTGAGAGCTCCCTGGTCCTGCAATATGCCCAAAAACCTGTGTTTGGGATGGGAGATCACACTTTGGGAAAACAATCATCACTTTTGATAGCACAAAGCAGGAGTACTGGGATGGAAAAACTAACCTTAAAAGGCAAAGACTGGACAGAGTGTAAGGACCAGCTCTCCACTCATTCGGGCAGCAAGTCCAAGAGCCAGCACTATCCTACAAAGCAGCAGCCCTCATGGGAACACCCACAGAAAGGGTTTAAAACATGCAGACAAGCACAGAGGTGCATATCTGGCACTCACAGACCCACCTCCCACCCCTGCTCTTCCATCAACAGGACCCCGGCAGGTTCACTCCCAGCAAAACATCCCAAGAGCTTTATAGCCCTGCACTTTTGCAAGGGAGGTTGGAAGAGAGAAGGCATAGGGTTGGAAACCCCCAAACAGCCCACCCACAAAAGGGGAAATGGCATCTAAAGGGCCTTTACCTGTAATCCCTCCAAGTCACTTGCTGCTCTCAGCAATAAGAAACAGTCAAGAAGGGAGCAGCTACAAGCTGCCAGTAATTAGCAAAGGGGAGAGAGGGGAGATTATCCAGGGGAGAGAAAAGCCTTCGGGCCACAAGAGAGGCAGCCTCACCATAGAGCTGATGTATTTTTAGGCTCATATGCCTGGGAAATGCCTTGCAACAATGAGGAAAGCCTGGTGGTGGTACAAATTCGAGCTGCACTACATATGCAATTGCTGCAACAGGGCTAAACTTTAACTCCTTCCTTCACTGCATACAGTCAATGAAAACTATTTGGCTGGGGCCCCTCCCTAATCAGTGAGTTAAATCATTAAAAACCTTATCCCTGGGTCAAACCACACCCTGATGAAATCAATGGCAGGCTCTGAAGCTGCCCCAGCCTCCATTACTTAATCAAGAATATCTTCAACATCTTCAGTTTCCTCCCAGGCTCCAGCTGTCCCCCCCAGGCAGGGGCTGAGGACCCCATTCCCACCCCAGCTTCCATTCCTGCCCTGCAAGCATCTTCTGGACAAAGAACTCAGCCTCTTTTGTCCTGAGAAATGAGACAAGGAGAAGCAGCCATTCGCTGCCCAAGGGCTCATGAAGCTTGACCCTCAGCAAAAAGGAGCGTAAAAGAACAAGCAGTGAGGAAATTAAATAGCATTTCTCAAGTGCGCAATTCCCTGTCTCTGGTCCTCTGCAAGAAGTCATGTCACGCCAAGAACAGCTTGAACTCCAGAACAGCTCTGGAGCCTCTACGTGCACTCACCACCAAGAGACTGCAGGCTGCTCTGCAGAGGGCCCTTCCAAGAAGGGCTCACAAGCATTTCCCAGATGGAAACCCAGGCTCCCCGCAACCACAACGTCCCAAGGCAAGGAGGCACACGAGGACAGCCTCAGCGGGTCCTGCCAGGAAACCAGGCATGGACTGAGACCTTGCACGTGTTTCCCAACTCCGTCCAGCTACACCAAAAGTGAGAATTGCTGGCTGTCCCTTGCCTTATTCCTACAACTCACCCTGGTACCACAGTCCATGTAGGGACCCTACAAGGACTGCCAAGGGGCTTTCTGCTTGCAGCCCACGTGCTGGATCTGGACTTCCCAAGAGGAAAGTGTGCCCCACTTTCCCTTGTGCTCCCTGTAGCCAAGAGAGGAGCACACAGACTGGATTGACTGATGCCTGGAATGGAGACCAGTGCACAGCCCATGCACATCCACACGGGACACAGCCTGCTGCTTCCCACCCTACTTCAGGAAGTTGGTCCATCAGCATACACAGAGCACAACATCCGCAACACCTCTGTGCCTCTCATCATCCACAGACCCCAACCCAAGCCACCAGGACACCAGCCATGGGACTGTGGCTTCCTACTGCCAACACCCAGGTCAGCTGAAGGCTTCAAACACCAGACTGATGTGAATTTTGTCACCTCAGTCTGGACCAATTAATAACATCTTGCCCCCACCTTAAGAGCAAAGAAATGCAGACCAAATTCCCTGAAGGCCACCTCCTGCTTTGGCCCACACACTCCCAGACTCCAATTCTCACAACCCATCAGTCCACTGCCCCACATAAATGTCCCAAAAACCAGCCTGCTGGCAGAGGTCGCCTTGGTCCAGCTGGACCTGCAGAGACCCAGAAGGTCATCCACAAGCAAGGTCTCTCAACAGCAGAGAAGTCCAAGGAGAGATCCTCTGGCCACCAGCATCCTTCCCTTGTCTGATCTAATTCCCTGGGGCATAACACATCAATCCTCACTGCCCAGCCTGTTGCTCCACATCCCTCAATGGGCCAGAGCAGCCACAAACACAAGCCATGATCTATTCTCCCCAGATCAATGTCCCTCTTCCAGCCCAGCTCTCCAAGCTGCATTTGCACCTCTCTGTCACAAGCGCTTCCCCCAGATCCCAGAGGGAATCTGCAGAGCTCCCTCTTTGCAATGGAGCGTTGCCACAGGAGGATTCCTGGTTGCTGGATCCCCTCTACTCCAGCAAAGGGAGGTCATTCTGGGGCTGGTTTAATCCCAGCTAAGCTGAAATTCCCATGCTTCCGCCTGGTCCATTGCTGACACCAGCACTTGTGCTGTCCTGTGGCAAGCCAAGCACAACTGCCATCACATTAGTTCTGATTAAAACAACCACAAAACTTCTCCAAATGAGCTTTCCCAAGCCATGTGTGCTTTTCCTTCCCCTATCAACCTCCCTTTCTTCCCCCTCTGCTGTTTCAGTTACGCTGCCCCAAGAACCACAGCTGGAAATGGCTCAGGTCCTGGCTCTGCTTCCCCTGCGGAGTTTCCAGCTCAGCACAGCCCTGTGTTTTGTCTGCCCAAGGTGAAGCTGACCCAGGAGAAGTGAGACCATCCAGAGATACAGCAGAGCCTCAGCTGGCAATGGGACAGGCAGAGACAGGAAGAGGAAAAACCCAGAAGTCCCCCCACAGCAACACCACCACAGGGGAAACTGTTCTGAGAGTCCAAAAGAGGCTTCATTCACAGCACCACAGGCAAGGAGCATCTGATATTAACAGAGAGGTGCCACGGCAGCGGCTGTGCCCGCACTCTGCTTTCCTATGGGCAGTGCCAACATAGCACCACCCTAATTTCCCACAGCAAGGGGTTCTGACCCACCAGACCCGGGCAGAGCACACTTCAAAGCGTGGGCGCAGCCCAAGAGCTGCCGGCTGGGAGAGAGAGCGGAGCAAGGCTTCTCCTCTTCCTGCAGATTCCAGCTGCAGCCCCAAGCCATGCTAGACACAGGCGTCACCTTGCTACTGTGGCCTGACGCCTCGCACGAGGAGCTGAGATTCCAACAGGCACCAGCACAATGGATCGGCTCCTTCAGCACAAAACCGAGAAGAGATGGCCGCTCGCCCGTGCTGGGAGGGCTGTCCAAGCACCTCTGCCAAAAACCCACTTGCTGCTAATGAAGGTGGCTGGATGGCAGCTCCAGCAAGTGCCATCACTCCCACGGAAGGCCAGTGGGCCAGGAGGTCCTGCTCTGCTGGGAGCTGACACGCTCCCCCGGCACTGTCCATCCCTCCCTCCCAGCTCTCTCCCCCGCAGGCACGAGGCCATGCAGAGCAGGACCTCTCCCGCATGTGCCAGCAGCCCAGGGGCACCTCGGCCGTGCTGATGAGGAACGACAGTGGGAGCCGTGGGGCTGCTGTCAGCGTCATGGGGCTCGGCAGCGGCTCTCCTTCGGAAACGGCGCTGCCTTCCTGCCTTCCTCCTCCCCCATTTCTTCCCGATGACATCAGCCTGAAAAACAGGTTCTTGACTTCAGCAGGGCTCGTCGGGCCGATTCTGGTCCCGGCAGAGAGGGGAGAGCCCCCCCTTGACTCCAGAAAGGAAGCAGCCATCCAGGAGCCGGACACGGAGATAAGCAGCAGCGGGCGAGCAGGGACCCTGCCAGCATGCCAACACTTGCAGGAATAAAAACCATGGAGAAGCAGATGGGGTGGAGGGAATGCAACGCTGGGGAACAGATACAAATGTTTTACAGAGGGCGTGGCAGCTGTAAGCTGGGGCTCAAGCCCCGGCTCCAACACTGCTCTGCTACAGGGCAGCCAGATCCACCCAGTGCAAAAGTCAAACCCCAGGGCAGACTCCCATCTCACTCCAGCTGCCAGAGCCCAACAGCAAGCCCTCAGGCTGGCCAAAATGACAATACAGGACTTAACGCTATCCAGCAAAGCCTTCCGAGGGCCACAAAGCTGGACACGGACCAGCAGGGAACACGATCCTGCGAAACATCCTGCCCACCAGCCAAGCTCCAAGATTATTTTTAAACTCCTCCTAAAATATTTTTGGGTTTTCCTCTTCCCCTGTTGAAACTAACAGTCTGCACAGGAAGAGCGAAGCAACGCCCGTACACAAAGCCCGGCCGCACGCACAAAGCAAACAACTTATTGCCATTACAATTACCTGCGATGTTATCGGCAGCTCTGCCGGGGTCGGCATTCGCAGAAGGAAATGTGGTTTTCACATTGTGCCTCTTAGAACGAGTGTGACCATCCTTCCTGCCCCCACGCCCCCCAGCAGCACCCCCTCATGCCAACACCATGGTAAAGTGAAGGAACAGCCCTTGGATGTGGGGCTACACACACAGGAAATTTCTCCCCCCCAGTACAGGAATCTGCCTCTTCTCTTGCCAGGAATTTACTTGTGTGAGAGAGCCTGACTATTTTGACACACAAAGAGTTGTTTAACTAAACACATAAAGCAAAGGGACTCACAGGGCTCCTGCAATGACACCAAGAATTGCCTGGATGGGGATAGCATCAGATGTGGATCTGCAAAGGATCAGTCCCCCGACACTGACACCACCCCAGAGGTGCTCAGAGCATCCAAGCTTCCTAATAATTTTGGGAAACCATTCCCACTCCCAACCCTTCACATGGCAGACTGCATCTCTGCTCCTCCAAACTCCCAAGAAAACATGAAGAATCACTCAACATTTATCAGTTCAAAATACAAGTGCAATTAGCAGGATTTTTTTTTCCTCCCTCCACTATAATTATATATGTTTTAATGCAATTACCACCCCTGTATTTTGTGCATTAAACAGTAGGCAACCCAAGGAAGAGAGAGGCTTTTATTTTTCTTGGCTTTGGCTTTCTGAAAATAATACTATGTTGCAAAATAACTCCGGAAGAAGGGCTTATCTTTATCAGAAAAAGAGGGAGAAAAGACGAAAAACGGGAAGAGGGAAGGAGAAATCTCCCAAAGAGAAAGCAGAGATTGCAGTGCCCCTCCACGCTGCCCTCACTGCCCTCACCCTCCAGTCCCTACACATACCTATACCTGGAAACCGTCCCTGCTAGCACGGACAGGACCCAGGAACAGCCTCAGCCCATTCGACATCCCCGACAGAAAGGAAAACTGAATCAAGCAAATGGTCCTGGTTACTCAAGCTGGGGTCATTAGCCGGATTAAAGCTCCCGAGCTCCGGCCAGCAGCACGGAGAGCAAAGTGCAGCTAAACTGCCCAAATTGGATTACCAGCACTCCCAGGTCTCTGTGCCAATTTGGCTGGCAGATTGCGGGATGCTCGGGATGGGGAGGTGGGCAGCGAGCCCCAGGGCTGATCTGCAGGCAGCCGGTGAGGAGGAGCAGATGAGGAGGAGATGGTCCCTGCACACCATATCCCCCAGAGCCATGCAGCCTGCCTCTGGCACCCCTGGCATGTTCTCACCTCGGGCACTTTCTCTAGCAAAATCCCTCACAATCTCAGCTCAAGGAGCAAAGAGGATATCGCACCCTGGATTGCACCAGGCCCTGAGTTGATCCCAGCAATAAAAGAATCTCTTCTGTGCTTCAGGCAGCTCACGAGGGTCTCTGGCCCGGGCACAGACCAGCACACAGCAGCCCAAAGGGCAGGGGTGGATTTGGCCCTCATTACACCAATACACCTTGGGGACAGAGGAATCACCCAAAATAGCTCATCTTGCACCACACAAGGCAACTTCAGAGAAGAAAGGAGCAAATGTGTTTGTGGAGTGTGAGCCTGACGATCTGGATATGGAGTTTTCTTCCAGACTCAACCATCTCAGCACATCAGCAACAAAGAGGAGGTGTGCCAAGCCTTGGCTAAAGGGAAAATAAACTTTGAAATGTTTTTCATTCAGGTTTTTAAATGCCAGCTTCCACTTGGAACAAGGACTGGAGGCAGCCACAGAGTGCTCAAGGAAGCAAGGCAAACAAGGACACCTTCCTGTGTCTGGCCACGCTCTGACAAACCCATGGGAAGGTGTGGGTTTGGCTACACCACATGCTGAGTGCAGGGCAGGAGAGCCAGGACTGCCCATGCCTGGCACTGAAACCACCAAAACTTATTTATTGTCTGCAGTTTTTCTCCTCCACAATGCACAAGATGTTTGCTCGAATGTGACTTCCAAGCATAGCAGGCAGATCGTGTTGGGGTATCTACACAGCTTCCATGCTGCACCCTGAGGAAGACTAACAGGGGCATGGATGAAGCTGTGGGTCAGGGATGGTGTCAGAGCACACACGCTCTCACCAGGTACCACATATCAGTATGGGATGTTCCCCACAGCACTGCATGGAACACCTCCCAGGCTACAGCCAGAGAAGAAGCTGGTTGTCTCCAGCCAACCAGCCACCTCACCAGGGAATGGTGGCAAACACTGGCTCCTCCTCATTTTGCATGAAGCCATGGCACTCAGCACCTTGCTGGGAAAAGGGACCCTGATCCAAACTCAGGAAAGGTGAGGAGTCATGGTCCATGCTGAACCGAGCTCCACATCACTCATAATTCCTGGTCTTTGGGCCTTCCTCTACACACATGGTACATCACCAAAGTGAACCCCTGGTGAAACCCTGGCCAGAAACCCTCTACTCACTAGTTTCTTCCATGTAGCACACAAACTTGAAGGAGACATTCATGGATCAGAGACAACAACATCCCAAGTTCTCAATACATGCATTCCACCAGTTCAGATCAATGAAAAATTCAAGCTTGCAGGCAGTGAGGATGGCATTATGGACATCGGAGTGACCCATGCCCAGCCTCCTGTCACTGCACAGAGACACGGCAGCACCTCTGCTGTCCTGGCTCTTTCAAGGTTCCCTTTCTATTGAGCCAGAGGTGCCAAAAACCACGACTGACTCCTCACTGAAGACACAAACGACCAAGGCACCAGAACACCCTGCACAGAAAAGCAATTACAACAAAGCCCAGTGGGACTCAGCAGAAGCCCGATCCAGGCAATGCTGCCCCCGGCTTGCAGGCAGCCGGTGTGGCCAGCACGGCAGCACCAGGCTCTGCTGCTCGGAAATTGCCGGCTCGGGGCCGGGTCCGGCTCTCGGCGGCAGCGAGTGCCGCAGCGGGAGCAAGGCAGGCAGCAACAAAGGCCCTGACCCACACTCAGCCTAGAGAATAAACACATCCGAGCTCCCTCCATTAAGTGCGATCCCAGGGCCAGATCCTTCGCTTTGCTCAGCAGAAGTCCAACGCAGCGAAGCCGCGGAAACCACCGGCCTGGCGAGACACGGGCAGGCAGGGAGCAGGGCAGGGGCTGCCGCCGCCGTGGAGGAGGGGAGGCAGCGCTGCCAGCACGCAGCAGCGCCGCTTTATTGCCCTTTTCCATTCCGGCTGCGCAAAGCCCCGGTGAAACGCGCTCCCCGGGGGCCGCCGACACGGCCCTCGGCCCCGTCTCCAGCGGAGCTGAGAGGAGTTTGTTTATCTCTCGCTCGGGGAAAGGGCTTTGTGTGACGGAGCACAAGGGCTCCGCTCCGCAGCTCCGTGCGCAGCCCGAGCGTGCACGAAGGCAGATGCCTGCGCTCTGCTCCAAATCCGACGCTTCTATTACAAAAAAAAATAAGCTCAGAGGGGAAAACTCTCCCCGACGCCGCTATCACCGCGCTAACAAAAGCAACGTCGCCAAAACTTTAATCTTGAGGGTAGCAGCTGCAGCAAGCCCAGCCACCCAACGGAGCAGGAGCCGGCCAGCCCCCGGCGCTGCCTCCCCGCAGCCCCTGGAGAGCAGCGAGCAGCCGGGCTCGCCTGTCTCGGAGGAGCGGCACCGGCAGCCACAGCCACAGGCGGATGGGGAGCACCAGATCACACGCATGATCGGGTATTTTGAATCCAAACTTCTTACCAGCTTTCCTTACAGCCCCGCGCCGCCACGCCGCTGCCGGCACCGGCATCCGCTGGCACCAGCAGATCGCTCGGCGGCGAGCGGGAAGAAGAAAAAATCCTTCCCTCCTTGCAGCCACTTAAGAAATTATCCATGCATCCTCCCAGAGGCATGTGCCCCACCGCTCTTCCTTGGCTTCTCCACCTTTCCGCCCTGTTCGGTCACCAGTGTCTTGAGAGAGAGACATCGAGTCACTCATTTTACCCACTGAGTATATACAAAAGACCCTGGGATTGTTCAGGAAGCAATTAGCCGCTGTTCAGAGGAAAATGGTGTTTTCAAATGGATAACCTTTGATGTAGTCAATAGCCTCAGCTCCTCTTTTTTTTTCTTTTTTTTTAATTCTTGCAGCCGCACACAAAAGAAAATAAAAAATAAAAAAATTAATAAAGAAATCCGGCAAAAGGCTGGTAATTCCCCCCGACACAGCTCTCGCTCAGCAAAAAAGGATTTTCTCGCAAGCTGGAGGAAAAGCAGCTTCGGGAGGCGGCTCATCTGCCCAACTTTTCTCCCCTCCGTGTCCCGGAGCATACGAGAAGGATCATGAACGTTCATCCCCCCGTTAGCAGGTCCTGCTTTTGTTTTGTCCTCCCCAAGCAGGAGCCAGGGGGGAGCTAACAAGTGAGGTTAATGCCCGTCTTTTCTCTCCCATCCGTCTCCTCTTTAACCAGTGACCTTCATGTTAAGCCCTGTTTACACACCAGCCCCCCTCCCCTGGCTCCCCCTACCCCGGCGCTCGGCCAGAGGCACAAGGAAGAATTTTCTCGCAAGGAAGACAAGGGAGGAGAAGGCGATTGCGGGATTCCGGGATTTATTTCAGCATGCCACAGAGATTTTGCAAATCCCTCCCCGATCGCACGCCGGAGCCGCCGCGTGTGTTCGCTGGGCAGGAATGGGAAGGGGCTGAGGGACACCGAGCGCGCAGCCGGCTTTATTCGCCACCTTCCACGTTCGTTCCGGCGGCGGGAGGCGCGCACCGGCGCAGCCCCGCACACAGGTACCGCAGCCTCCCACGCCTCGCTCGGAGGTGCCCAGCGCTGCGCTGCCAAACTACAGCGCGATCACAATAGTACCGACCATAACGAGGGCGACGGCAGCCATCTCACCCCATCCCATCCCATCCCCTCCCATCCCATCCCATCCCGCTCCATCCCATCCCGCAGGGCGCCCACGGCACCTCCCTGCCGGCGGCTGGGGAGCGGGGAGCGCGGAGGGAACGGCGGCGCTGTGGGCTTCAGGACGAGCCCAGCCCGGATGCCGCTCACCGCGCCCCGGCGGGATGCGGGGATGCGTGAATGGATACGGGATAGCACAATGCGGGGACGGCAGCGGGGAAACGGGGCAGTGCGGACGCAGGGATGACAGCGAGGATGTGGGGCAGCGCGATGCGGGGATGGCAGCGGGGACGCAGGGCAGGGCAGATCCTGCGTGATCCAAGGCGGCGAGCA